>UESW01004097.1:0-501376 GCA_900491605.1 Calamus simplicifolius | reverse complement strand
CTCCTTAATGAGCAGATATTCAAAGAAAAGTAAATAGGTTTAGAAAAGCATGATTTGAAGTTGTTTGGCTTTGAGCTTTTCTTCTTTTCTTCTTTTCTTCTTTTCCTTGCTGGGTTGAATCAAGCCTCAGCTCCGATTCTTCACAGTGGATGCAGTTAAGAAGATTGAAAAGATGGTCTCTTTCTTCTAGATAAGAATCCTCCGATTTTCCTCTATTTGAACAGCTTGGATTCTTCTTTGAGCTTTGTGGAGTGGAAGGTTTAGAAATTGAAAGCTCCTCTCTTGGATATACGGCTCAAGACTTCTAGGATTTTGATTTTTGATTGTGTCTATCCGTTTCTATCTCTCTCTTTCTATCTCTCTTTTTTCAAACGGTTGTTTTTCCCCCTTTTTATAGATTTTCATAAAAAATAGCCGTTAGATGTCAGAAATCAAAAATATCACCGTTAGAGCTGATCTGGCATATTTGATTTTTCGTCCAGGTGGGTTGGAGTCAGCTCCAGCTTTTCAGGTGTCAGCTCCGAATCGTTTTTCCATAAATAGTAAATTCTGAGTTCATCGTGGAGTTAGCTCTGCAAAAGCAAGTGTCGGCTCGCCGTCGTCAGGTGTCGGCTCCTGAAAACTGATGGTGTCGGCTCCAGGATGCTCAGAAAAATCATCGCTCTGTTCCAGCATCGGAGTCGGCTCCTGACACAGTAAAGTGTCGACTCCGAAACCTTAGGTGTCGGCTCCGAAACTCTAGGTGTCAGCTCTAGGTTATATAAAAAATCAGATTAAAATTGAATTGGCCATAGGGTCGGCTTCAGACATTCTAGGTGTCGACTCCAAGCTCTGAAACTTTAAAATCTCTGATTTGTATATGTTTCAAAAATCATTTCTTAATTCCTTTAAATTGATCAAATAAATTTAAGTCCTGAAACACTTATGAAATTCATTAGTAATCAAATGAATATACTCAATTCCTTTATTAATCATCAAAATCAATGAGTGGCTTAATTCCTTTAAATTGATCAAATAAATTTAAGTCCTGAAACACTTATGAAATCCATTAGTAATCAAATGAATATACTCAATTCCTTTATTAATCATCAAAATCAATGAGTGGCTCAACACCGCTTCTCCTTCCCGGCCTCCAATAACGAAGCTGAGTATGAAGCCCTGTTGGCCGGTCTCCGAATCGCCCACAACCTGAAGGTGAAGAAACTTAATGCTTTCACCGACTCCCACCTAGTAGCGGGTCATGTGTGAGGAGAGTTTGAAGCTCGGGAACCAAACATGGTTCGATATCTTCAAGAGGTGCGGAACCTACTTCCCCATTTTTTCGAGTTTGAGGTTACTCAGATTCCCAGATCCGAGAATGCCCATGCCGACATGCTGTCCCGATTGGTGACCATGGAGTCAATGGACGCCGAGCAAAAATTCCACCTGGAGACCTTGGAGAAACCCAGCATCGCGGAAGCTGACCAAATAATGCAAGTTGAGACCGAACCATCATGGTTCGACCCCATTCTGAAGTACCTCAAAGAAGGGTCGCTTCCACCCGACTCGAGAGAGGCCAGAAAGCTAAAGCTGCAGGCCACCCATTATGTGCTAATCGACGACCAGCTCTACAAGCGATCCTTCTCCATGCCACTGCTCAGATGCCTCCGCCCGTCTGAAGCAGACTATGCCCTCCGGGAGGTGTACAAAGGAATTTGCGGAAGTCATTTGGGGAGCTGGTCCCTATGCCACAAGGTGCTACGCCAAGGGTACTACTGGCCGACCATGCAAAAGGATGCAGACGACCTTGTCCGAACTTGTGATCCATGCCAGAGGCATTCAAGCATTCAGAGGCTCCCCTCCAGCAGTCTGGTTTCTATCTCCTCCGCTTGGCCCTTTGCTAAGTGGGGGATGGACATTCTGGGCCCCTTTCCCCTCACTACGGGGGAGCGAAAATTTCTGTTTGTCACCATCGACTACTTCATAAAATGGGTTGAGGCGGAGGCGGTTGCACAAATAACCGAGGCACGGGCCAAAGATTTTGTATGAAGGTCCATCATCTGCCGCATCGGCCTCCCATACACCATAATTACTGATAACGGCAGACAATTCGATAACTCTAAGTTCCGCCAGTTCTGCGAAGAGCATGGAATCCATCACCACCTCACCTCGGTTGGGCATCCACAAGCCAATGGAGCAGCTGAAGTGACCAATAGGACTCTGCTTCAAGTAATCAAAGCTCATCTCTCCAGAGCCCAAGGCAGGTGGGAAGACGAGTTGCACCATGTCCTGTGGGCCTACCGCACCACACCGAGAGTCCCCACGGGCGAAACTCTATTCCAGATGGCCTTCGGCATAGAGGCCATTATCCCTGTAGAGATAGGCCTCCCTTCGCTGTGGGTGGAGAGCTACTCGGAGGGAGCTAGCGACGAACAGCTCCGTACCAACCTCGACCTGATAGAGGAGGTCAGAGAGAAAGCCCGGATCAGAGTGGCTGCCTATCAGCAAAGGGTGGCCCACTACCACGCCTCCAGAGTCAAGGGGAAAGCTTTCCTGCCCGATGACCTTGTTCTCCGGAAAGCATCTATCTCTAAACCGCTAGAGCAAGGAAAACTGGCGCCAAATTGGGAAGGTCCCTACCAAGTAGCGGAGATCATTGGACCGGGGACCTACAAGCTGCAAGATTTGAGCGAAAAGTCCATCCCCCGAACCTGAAACTCAGACAATCTCCGTAAGTATTATCAATAGGGTATGTCCTTCATATGCTCACCTTATTATTCCTTATTATACCTTTCTGTCGGCACATGTTTTCATGATTTGCAACATGAATCATTATACATTATGTCGCCAAAAATTGTGAAAAGAAACAGGTGCTGCCCACCAATCCTCGGTACGATCGAGTTACCTATTTGAACAGGAAATCTCCGAACCTCGGCAGGGCCGAGCAACAAAATCTCCGAACCTCGGTAGGGCCGAACAACAAATTCGCCGAACCTCGGCAGGGCCGAGCAACAAATTCTCTGAACCTCGGCAGGGCCGAGCAACAAATTCTCCGAACCTCAGCCAAAGCCGAGAAGCGACCTTAACTATCAAGTTCCTCGGGCCAACCGAGCGACATTCTTGCGCCCTGATCGCACCCGATGACCGAATCATCGGCCAAAAGAGCAAAGCCCTCGCGCCTTAGCCGCACCCCAGGGCATCGTTTGAAGCAGGGTGACTTCTCGAATACCCTAAAATAAAATAAAAACAAGAACAAAAACCTCCTGATACTCCAAAAGAAGTAGAGGATCTCCTTCTAAAGGACCGCCTAGGTCCGCCACTGGTCCAAACAGAGACCAGTGACCCCCCGAGAAAACTTTGTTCAGATTCGGGTAGCTTACAAGCCCCGACCAACCCAAGCGATCTCCTAAACTATGTTCGAATTCGGGTGGCCTACGTGCCCTAAACAAAACCCGCCCATGATCTCCTAGAATTAGCTCAAACTCGGGCGGCTGATAAATCTCAATCAAATATGGGCGAATGCTTCGGAAGCAACAGAATGCACAGTATGCCAAATTCTTGTATTCATTGAAAAGAAAAAGAAAGACAACAACAGCAAAAGAAAGAAAAAGAAGCAGAAAGAGCCCTCGCTAAGGCTCACTGTCTTCTCTGGAGGCTAATAAATCCTCCAAGCGCTGGGAGAGCTTGGCAACTTGTCGGTGGAGAGATGATATCTCCCCCCGCTGCCGGTCCACCACCCCGCGGAGGGCCGCGACCTCCCTCGTGGTAATGGCGATGTACTCTTCGATGACCCTCTCGAGCCGCTGGTGGCTCGTGAAGGCCGACACCAAGGCCTGCTGTTGGCCCAGATGACAACCCAAGAGGGGGGGGTGAATTGGGTTCTTTAAAAAATTAGTCTTTTTAAAATAGTTTGCTTGAGATTAATGAAGGCAAATGCAAAGTAACTATAAAGTGCAGTGAATAAAATAGAGATAGAGAAAGAGACAATAGAACACGGCAAACACAAAAGATTTTATAGTGGTTCGGTGTATCCAACACCTACGTCCACTCCCAAGATTCACTTGGGTCCACACTAAATCACCCTAGATTATAGCAGAGTTGTTTTACAAGCTCACAACTCAAACTTATTGTTTTCTCAGGCGCACAATGAACCCAGCTGGTTTTCAAGGGCTCACCAGCACAAAAACCCTAACACAAGCTTAGCCAAGCTTGAACCGAGGTAAGACTACCTCCACTAGTTCAATCCCCCAGATTGAACAAGATTCAAACAAATGAAATATGTTTTTCAAATACAAAGCTCCTTAATGAGCAGATAATCAAATAATATAATAAGTGTTGAAAGATTATAGAAAAATTAATTGATCCAATCCTTTTGATTTTGATGATTACTAAAAGTCATTGAGTTTATTAAAGGATGTAATGAGTGTATGAAAATGAAGCAACAAATCTATTTTGAACAATCAATGAGAATGCTCAAGTTTAACTTTAATCAATTTTGAAAGTGACTTTAAACTCAATATTCAAACTTTCAAAAAGAAATGTTATAATTCATGCTTTATTCAAAAAGTTTATGGATTAGTTCATGAATCACTTCTAAAGATTAATTCTATTGATTTCATGTCAAAACAATGAACTAAAATGAATCTTGAACGATTTTAATGTCAATCAGAAAAGTTTTTGATTTTTGATGCGTTCCGGAGCTGACTCCTGAGTTTCAGAGTCGACTCCGCTCAGTGTACAGAAATGTGCATCTGTGTCGAGTCGACCCGTGAAATTATCGAGTCGACCCCTGATTCTGTCGAGCCGACTCCTGGACTGTGCGAGTCGACTCTGCTCAGACACCAGAAGAGTGTTTTTCTGAGCATCTCTCGAGTCGACCCCAAGTCTTTCACGAGTCGACTCCTGACTATCAGGAGTCGACACTTCACCTTTATCGAGTCGACCCCTAACATTTCTATTTTTGGTAAAACTAGCTCGAGCCGACTCGGGAAAAGCATGAGTCGACTCCAGCAAATCTGAGCGCAATTCTTAACGATGACACATCAGCCCCAACAGTTAGATTTTTAAATAACGGCTATTTTTCCTTGTCTCTAACGGATATATTTTTGTAGATTCTATAAATAGAGGAGTTCTTTTCAAATCAAAGAACCCAGAGAAAATCAAAAAGAGAGAAAAAAATATCATTTGAAAAGAGGGAAAAACAAGCATATTGAAAATTTATTTTGCTCGAAGGAAAGTGTTTCAAAAGGAGTAAAATCCAAGTGAGAGTTTCGTCCACTCCTTCTCATCAATCCACAAGAGCCAAAAGAAAATCCAAGTGCGTTTCAAAGGTCAAATCGGCGGATTTTCAAAAGAGGAAAAAGCTTCATCTCAACTCCAAAGTCTTCAACCGTCAAGAATCTAGCTGAGGCGTGATTCAACACTTCAAGAGGAGTTGAAGAGAAGAAGGGAGAAAGCCCAAGCTTCTACCATCTGCAATACTATCAGGCTTTTCTAACCTTTAATATTGTGTACTTCATTTGTATATTTGCTCAAGGGAGCACATTATTGTTCAAACTCCATAATTCTTTTTTGTTTGCTGATTCAATCTGTGGATTGAATTAGTGGAGGTTGGTATACCTCGTTACAAGCCGGAGTGCTTGTGTTGGGTTAGTTGTAAGCCCGTGAAAAACAACGTGTAGGGTTTTGTGCTGGTAAGCCCAAGTTAAAACCAGCTGGGTTCATTGTGCACCCGGTAAAACAACAAGTTTGAGTTGTGAGCTTGGAAAACAACTCGGCTGTAATCTAGAGAGATTATAGTGTGGACCCAAGTGAATCTTGGGAGTGGACGTAGGTGCTGGTTGCGCCGAACCACTATAAATTTGTCTTGTGTTTGCCATGCATTATTTTCTCTATCTCTATCTCTCTTTATTAACTGCTTGTTCATTGCTTATTAGCTAATCTCACTTGCACATCTTGCTAACTAATCAATTAAAGATTAAAAAGTCTTAAATTTTTAAGAACCCAATTCACCCCCCCTCTTGGGTTGCCATCTGGGCCAACAATTGGTATCAGAGCAAGTGCTCATTTAGAATTTGATCTCACGATCAAGGGCTAAAGATCCATATGGCAACACAAATTGGGTCAAGTTTTGCTGAAGGTCATTCTACGAATAGACCTCCACTTTTTAATAGCTCAAACTATTCTTATTGGAAAGCTAGAATGAGGATATTCATTCAAGCTTCTGATTATGAGCTTTGGGGTGTTATAATTAATGGACCTAGTACACCCACACACCTTATTGATGGCACTATTGTTCCTAAACCCGAAAGGGATTGGAATGATAATGATAGGAGAATGGCACAACTAAATGCTAAGACCATTAATATTCTATATTGTTCCTTGGATTCAAATGAATTCAACCGAATCTCAACTTGTAATTCCGCAAAAAAATTTGGGATAGGTTGGAAATTACTCATGAAGGAACAAACCAAGTAAAAGAATCAAAGATAAATATTTTGGTTCACAAATATGAATTGTTTACAATGGAACAAACTGAAACCATCACATGCATGTTCACTAGATTTACTGATATTGTGAATGGTTTGAAAAGTCTTGGTAGAGTTTATACTAATGCTGATCTTGTGCGTAAAATTCTTAGGTCACTACCAAGATCATGGGAAGCGAAAGTCACTGCTATCTAAGAAGCAAAGGACCTCAATGCACTACCTTTGGAGGAGCTTCTAGGATCTTTAATGACCCACGAGCTAACAATGAAGCAGCATGTTGAGGAGGAAACAAAAAGAAGGAAAACTTTTGCCCTCAAGACTGCAGAAATGGAAGAGAGCAGTAGTGAAAGTAATGATGAAGATGATGAGGAAACTGCTCTCTTGGCCAAGAAATTCAGAAGGTTTATGAGAAAAGGCCCTTCAATAAAAGAAATTTGGAGCAAGATTTGAAGGAGAAAAAGATAAGAAAAAGGACAAGGAGAAAGAAAAAGAAAAAGAGCTCTTGGTATGTTATGAGTGCAAAAAGCCAGGGCACTTCAAGTATGACTGTCCTTTACTGAAAAAGGCCTACAAGAAAAAGAAGAAAGCTTATATGGCAACATGGTCTGAAGAATCTTCCTCGTCGGAAGAAGATGAGCAAAAGGAAGTTGCCAATATTTGCTTCATGGCCAACGACGATGACAACGACAATGAGGTAAGTTCTGAAAACTCAAATGATGATTTTACTTTTGATGAAATGTTTGAGGCTTTCAATGAACTTATGATTGATTTTAAATCCTTAAAGAAAAAGTATAAGTTTTTGAAAAATGATAATATTAGTTTAGCTAAAAGTAAAAATGAATTAGGTTTAGAAGTAAAGAACTTAACCAATGAAAAAGAACTTAAGAAAGAAAGAGATAATCTTAATCAAGAAAAAGATTTATTAAAATTCGAAACTAAAAACTCAACTAAAGATTTAAAAGATCAAATAGAAACTTTAGCTTTAGATAAAGAACAGCAAGCTAAAGAAATAGACTCTCTTAAAAAGGATGTTAAAAATATAAAGACATAGTTGAGAAATTCACCTTAAGTTCAACTAAACTTAACATGATCCTAGATAGTCAAAAAGCTGTTTTTGACAAAGCAGGTTTAGGATATAACACATTAAGGAAACAGAAATCTCTAAAGAATATTTTTATAAAAGCTAACCAAAGAAATATAACTTGTTTCAAATGTAATGAAAAAGGTCATAAATCATTTGAATGCAAAACGTTAAATAATAACAACAAGTTAAATATTAAGGCTAAGAAAATATGGGTTCCGAAAGGAACAATTTTTATTGCTGCTAACCATGAAGGACCCAAGAAAGCTTGGGTACCTAAGCATAAAGTTTGATGATATTGCAGGAATGTCTTGTAGCCAAAAGATCAAAGAAAAAGTGGTACCTTGATAGTGGCTGCTCAAGACATATGACGGGTGATAAAGATGAATTCATCACCCTAGAGGAAAAGAAAGGTGGAGTTGTGACGTTTGGCGACAACGGTAAAGGTCAAATTATGGGCCTTGGTAAAGTTCGCATAACTCCATCCATAGTAATTGATAATGTACTTTATGTTAATGGTTTAAAGCATAATCTAATAAGTATAAGTCAATTATGTGATAAAAATTTTAATGTTTCATTTAAATCTTCTATATGCACTGTAACTAATTCTATTGATGATAGCATTGTATTTACTGGTTATAGACATGACAATGTTTACTTAGTTGATCTAGAAAAATTATCTTTGAGTGATCATTGCTTAATTGCTGACAATGCTAACATAAATGAAATTAGTTGGTTGTGGCATCGTAGATTAGGTCATGCAAGCACACATCTTATTTCAAAACTAATTAAAATGGATTTAGTTAAAGGCTTACCTAAACTAGATTTTGAAAATAATAAAATATGTGATGCATGTCAATTTGGAAAACAAACTAGAAGTTCTTTTAAATCTAAAAACATTGTTTCAACTTCTAGGACACTAGAGCTACTTCACATGGATCTTTTCGGACCAACTAGAACCACAAGTCTAGGAGGAAAGAAATATGGTCTAGTGATTGTAGATGATTATTCTAGATATACTTGGGTAATGTTTTTAGCTCACAAGATGAGACTTTCTCAATTTTCCTGAAATTCTTTAAGAAAGTCACAAATGAGAAAAACACTACTATAGTATCTCTAAGAAGTGATCATGGAACAGAATTTGAAAATCAATTATTTAAAAATTTCTGCACTGAAAATGAATTAATCATAATTTTTCAGCCCCTAGGACTCCACAACAAAACGGTGTAGTTGAAAGAAAAAATAGAACTCTAGAAGACATGGCCCGTACCATGCTATGTGAAAGCAACTTACCAAAGTATTTTTGGGCGGAAGCAATTAACACAGCATGTTACATCTTAAACTGAGCTTTAATAAGACCAATATTAAAGAAAACACCTTATGAATTATGGAATGAAAGAAAACCAAATATAAAATACTTTCATGCATTTGGATGTAAATGTTTCATTCATAATAATGGTAAAAACAACTTAGGAAAATTTGATGCTAAATCTGATGAAGGAATTTTTCTAGGTTATTCAACGACTAGTAAGGCATATAGAATCTTTAACAAGAAAACCTTAGTAGTTAAAGAATCCATTCATGTAGTTTTTGATGAATCTTTAGCAACTGGATCTGAAAAGATTGATGATGAGGAAGATACAAACATAATTGAAAAAGATCTTGAAAAACTTAATATTGAAGTATCTTCTGATCATGAACAAGAGGCTAAAGATGATGATTCACATAAGGACGATGATGTCAATATTGATCATAATGATGTAGATCTTCCAAGAGACTGGAGATATGCTCATAGTCATCCTAAGGAATTGATTATAGGCGATCCATCTCAAGGAATAAGGACTAGATCATACATGAGAAATATTAGTAATCATCTTGCATTTGTATCACAAATTGAACCTAAAACTAGAGGATCGAGTGTTGTGGCGGGTGGCATCAAGAGAAAGCGTTCCGTGAAGAAGCCGGTGAAGCGTCCCGTGCGAGAGCCTTCTCCAAGCTCGGACTCCACCTCATCTGCTTCTACCCCAACTGCTGCTCCTGCTGCCACGTCCTCCCAGGTAGACCGTCTAGTAGATAGGATCATTACCACTGGTAGGAAGGTGGATTTTGAATTGTTTGAGAATGAGGGTTTTCTAGTTGGGAGTCAGTTAATCGAGATGGGTTGGGAGAAAGTTTGCTCTCTTGAGTGCCCGACCTATCCCTCTTTAGTTAAAGAATTTTACAAAAATTTGTCTAGAGGAGACCATGGGCTTATTAGCAATGTGAGAGGAGTAAGAATTTCAGTGACTGCTGAGATCTTGTCTAGATTATTGGATTTACCTTTGTCTGGCACCGCCACATTTTCTTCTGATGACCGCGCCCCAGCTTTATCCAGATTATTAAACAGGGAAGTGGTTGGATTTGAAGAGATTCTTGCTAATCAGCTGTCCTTAGAGTTGAGATTGCTTCACAATATCTGCTGTAGGATTCTATTTCCTAAAACTGGTAGATTTGATTATGTTTCCGAGAGAGATGTATTTGTAATGGACGCCATAGTGACAGGCAAGCCTATCAATCTTCCCAGCATGATTCTGTGGTACATAGCAGATTGTGGAGGGAAAAGGAAATCTAGTCTGCCTTATGGGATGATCCTTACTATGATTTTTCGAAGCCAGGGTGTGGTAATTTCTGATAATGAACCCATGAAGAATTTAAGACATACTGATTTTTATAGTCTAGCAACAATACATCGGATGGGGTTTGTCAAAAAGGATGGTAAATGGGAAAGGAAAGGAGTGACAGAAGATAGAGCTACAGATACTGAGGCTGCAGGACCCTCTATTAGACATCCTTCGCCTGCACCTCCGAGTCCCTTGGTTTCTGCCTCTGCTCCAGCCCCAGTTCCAACAATTGTTCAGACTTCATCTTCTGCTAGCTTTTCAGATCAACAAATTATGCAACTCAAAGCCTTACTTGAAGATCAATCAGATAAGCTTAAAACTGAATTTGAGAATAAGTTTATGCATTTGAGAGAAACACTTTATTCTCTTGATGATCGTATTTCAAAGATTGAGTCCACTCTCGGATCTTCATCGGCATCCTTAAGTAGTGATATCAAGAATATTTTTGAAGAACTTAAGGATATATGTAGAGATGGAGAGACTTATGCAAAGAGCAACGCAGAGCTTCAAGACAAAATTCAGAGTGCGTGCACCTTTGTTGATGAAAAACTCAAGGACTATGTAAAAATTCAATCTGAAAAATGAAAAATATAGTTGATCATCTAACTAGAATTGTAAGAACTCATTTTTGAGTTACTAGAATTTCAATCCTTGTTTTGTACTGAAATTTTTATGCTTTCAATGTAATGAACATTTTGATGTACTAGACTTTTGAATAAAATGAATTCTCTATTTCCTTATTTCAATGAAATTGAATGAATGTTTGTGATTCTCTATCTTTTTGTTGATAACAAAAAAGGGGGAGAATTTTATAGTTCTATGATTGTCTATGATTGTGATAAAATGAGATAAACAATGGGTTAATTAATTAAGTTTCATAGGGGGAGCTACTTCATTAAGGGGGAGCCTAAACTTAACTATGAAAACAAAATTAATTCACTAATCAATCATGAACAAACTCAATATTTTTGTCATCATCAAAAAGGGGGAGATTGTTGAAAGATTATAGAAAAATTAATTGATCCAATCCTTTTGATTTTGATGATTACTAAAAGTCATTGAGTTTATTAAAGGATGTAATGAGTGTATGAAAATGAAGCAACAAATCTATTTTGAACAATCAATGAGAATGCTCAAGTTTAACTTTAATCAATTTTGAAAGTGACTTTAAACTCAATATTCAAACTTTCGAAAAGAAATGTTATAATTCATGCTTTATTCAAAAAGTTTATGGATTAGTTCATGAATCACTTCTAAAGATTAATTCTATTGATTTCATGTCAAAACAATGAACTAAAATGAATCTGGAACGATTTTAATGTCAATCAGAAAAAGTTTCTGATTTTTGATGCGTTCCGGAGCCGACTCCTGAGTTTCAGAGTCGACTCCGCTCAGTGTACAGAAATGTGCATCTGTGTCGAGTCGACCCGTGAAATTGTCGAGTCGACCCCTGATTCTATCGAGCCGACTCCTGGACTGTGCGAGTCGACTCTGCTCAGACACCAGAAGAGTGTTTTTCTGAGCATCTCTCGAGTCGACGCCAAGTCTTTCACGAGTCGACTCCCGACTATCAGGAGTCGACACTTCACCTTTATCGAGTCGACCCCTAACATTTCTATTTTTGGTAAAACTAGCTCGAGCCGACTCGGGAAAAGCATGAGTCGACTCCAGCAAATCTGGGCACGATTCTTAACGATGACACATCAGCCCCAACGGTTAGATTTTTAAATAACGGCTATTTTTCCTTGTCTCTAACGGATATATTTTTGCAGATTCTATAAATAGAGGAGTTCTTTTCAAATCAAAGAACCCAGAGAAAATCAAAAAGAGAGAAAAGAATATCATTTGAAAAGAGGGAAAAACAGAGCATATTGAAAAATTTATTTTGCTCGAAGGAAAGTGTTTCAAAAGGAGTAAAATCCAAGTGAGAGTTTCGTCCACTCCTTCTCATCAATCCACAAGAGCCAAAAGAAAATCCAAGTGCGTTTCAAAGGTCAAATCGGCGGATTTTCAAAAGAGGAAAAAGCTTCATCTCAACTCCAAAGTCTTCAACCGTCAAGAATCTAGCTGAGGCGTGATTCAACACTTCAAGAGGAGTTGAAGAGAAGAAGGGAGAAAGCCCAAGCTTCTACCATCTGCAAATACTATCAGGCTTTTCTAACCTTTAATATTGTGTACTTCATTTGTATATTTGCTCAAGGGGAGCACATTATTGTTCAAACTCCATAATTCTTTTTTGTTTGCTGATTCAATCTGTGGATTGAATTAGTGGAGGTTGGTATACCTCGTTACAAGCCGGAGTGCTTGTGTTGGGTTAGTTGTGAGCCCGTGAAAAACAACGTGTAGGGTTTTGTGCTGGTAAGCCCAAGTTAAAATCAGCTGGGTTCGTTGTGCACCCGGTAAAACAACAAGTTTGAGTTGTGAGCTTGGAAAACAACTCGGCTGTAATCTAGAGAGATTATAGTGTGGACCCAAGTGAATCTTGGGAGTGGACGTAGGTGCTGGTTGCGCCGAACCACTATAAATTTGTCTTGTGTTTGCCGTGCATTATTTTCTCTATCTCTATCTCTCTTTATTAACTGCTTGTTCATTGCTTATTAGCTAATCTCACTTGCACATCTTGCTAACTAATCAATTAAAGATTAAAAAGTCTTAAATTTTTAAGAACCCAATTCATCCCCCCCTCTTGGGTTGCCATCTGGGCCAACAATAAGTTTAGAAAAGCCTGATTTGTAGATGGTTGGCTTTTGAGCTTTTCTTCTTTTCTTCTTTTCTTCTTCTCCTTGCTAGGTTGAATCAAGCCTCAGCTCTGATTCTTCATAGTTGAAGTAGTTGAGAAGGGTTGAAAAGCAAGAATCTGAACTTCTTTCTCCAAGTTGGGAAATCCACAAAAACTTGATTTGAATGCTTTGGATTCCTCTTGAGCTTTTTGGAGTGGAGTGGATTTGAGCTAGAAGGTTTTCCTCTTGAGATTCAGGCTCTCTCTTTTTCAGATTTTTGAAATGGGATTTTGTCTATTTCTGATTTTCTCACTTTTTCTGTTCTCTTCTTCCCATTCTTATTTTTGAACAATAGTCTTCCCTTTTTATAGATTTCTTTCAAGCCATTTTTGGAAGAAAACTATCTGTTGGAGTGTACCTTGTAGCAAAATATATCCGTTAGAAATAAGGTAAAATAGAAATATTACGTTAGAGCTGATCTGGCAATTTAATTTTTCATTCCAGGTGGGTTGGAGTCGACTCTAACTTTTCTGGAGTCGGCTCTAACTCGAAGCACTTTAAAACGATATTTCCGGAGTTGTCTCTGACTTTTCTGGGGTCGACAAGAAACTTTTCTGGAGTCGACTCTAACTTACCCGGAGTCGATCTAGATTGGGGCCAGAAAAATTGATGTTCTGCTTCTTCTGTGAGAGTCGACTCTAACAGTCTCGGAGTCGACTCTAACTTCCGTGCCAGTTCCGGAGTCGGCTCTGTGATTCTCGGAGTCGACTCTAATGTCTGCAATCTTACCTAGACATTAGATTCGATCCAGAACACGATGTAACTTCTGATTTTGATCATTCAATAGACTTATAATCTGAAACACTAAATCGAAATCATTAGAGCCTCCATTAGTTATACTCAAATAGTTTTGTTAATCATCAAAATCATCAATTGGTCAACAATCTCCCCCTTTTTGATGATAACAAAAACTTTGAGTATATGCATTCAAAAATTCATTCGAACTAAAGATTATAGTCATTTTGAAACTTAAACATTTTTAATTAAGGATTTGATGCCAATATTCAACGTAAACTTTTAAAATTGTGCATGAGTTCAATATAATTCATCAATTATGAATATTTAATCTAAATGTGCAAAAAAATTGTAATTGAACTTTTTGTTAAGCTCCCCCTGCATTGAATAGCTCCCCCTATTTATAAGCATCGAATTTTAACTGATTAAGATTTCAAGTTATCTTGCATAAACAATTATTTCTCCCCCTTTCTTTCTTTCTTTATGCATATACAACTATCTTCTCATTAAAATTTTCAAGTCTTTCTTTCTTTGCATATTCATATTCAATATTCATTTTCAATCTTTCTTTCTTTGCATATTCAATCATCTCTCCCCTTTTTTGTTATCAGCAATAAGGAGAGTTTTAGATAAAGAAAGTCAATAAAACATAGGGATTCAAGCAGTCAATATTTGAAAATTTGAAATTGCATTTCATAAGTAAGAAGCATTACATTAGTTGATTCATGTACAATCCAAAATGAAATACATTAGATATTCAAAAACTTCCTAAGTACAAACTATCAAAATCAAAATCAAGGTCAGATGTGTTTGAATACAATTTTCTTCAAATGACCTATGATTTCCATTACATCATCCTTTTGTGATTTCTTAAAGTTTTCAAGGCAAGCTTCAATTTGTGAGACTGCAAGGTCAGTGTCCTTCTTTAGTTGACCAGTTGCATGAACATAAGATCCCGATCCATCAGCAATGCCTTCCATCCTTTCGAAGATTTTGTGAAGATCAGCACCAAAGGATTCAACAGAATTGCTTAAGGTAAAGGAGATCATGTCCAGTCTCGAATTAAGTTCTTCCTTCAACTGATTAAAGTCTTCTTTTAATTGAGTAATTTCATGAGATCTCTGACTATCATACTCAGCAAGCAAAGCTCTCAGCTGACCAATCTGTTCATCAGAGAATCTCCCAGAAGTTGCTATAGACTGATGTAGAGGTGAGGGAATAGAACTAGGTCCGGCCTCTGAAGGTCCAGCTGAAGATGGTCCCGCAATAGATGGATCAGGGACAGATGGTCCCTCAGTGGATGGTCCAGGGATGTCTTCTACTCTGGTTTCTTCTGCTCTATCCTCTCTTCCTCCTTTCATCCAAACACCATTCAATTTCTTGAAGCCCATCCGATGAATAGTTGAGATGCTATAATAGTCAGTGTGTATCAATTTTCTTAAGGGTTCATTCTCCATAATGAGCACACCTTGGCTTCTAAAGATTAAAGTCAAAATCATACCATATGGCAGTGTAGATCTCTTTTTTGTAGCTGCCTCTGCCATATATCCAATCATCATGCCAGCTAAGTTGACTGGCCTCCCAGTAATTATGCAATCCATTAAAAGAACGTCTCACTCCGAGACATACTCGAATCTACCAATTTTCAGAAACAAGATTCTTCCACAGATGTTATGCAGTAATCTGAGTTCTAGATTCAATTGATTTGCAAAGATTTCCTCAAACTTGGTTACATCTCTTCCTAGCATTCTTGTCAATGCTCCACTTCTATCCTCATGTTGATATTCCATTAAACCGATTGTGGGCATTTCCAATAAGTTTCCAAGAATCTCAGTGGTTATTGTCACTCTTGTTCCTCTTACTGTACTGATTAATCCACCTTCTCCTCTACTTAAACCGTTGTAAAACTCTCTCACTAAGGCTGGATATGTGGGTATATCTAGTGAACAGATTTTTTCCCATCCCATTTCTTTCAAACTTCTTCCTATAGTGAATCCTTCCAACTCAAAGAAATCAAAATTCACTTTTCTTCTAGTTGTAATGGTCTTACCGGCTAAATGATCAACTTTGGGTGAAGATAGTGAAGGAGGGGAATCCTCTTGAGTGGCCGAAGAGGAGGATGGCGAAGGTTGCCTCCGAATAGTGCGTCTCCTCGTTGGAACGGACGCTCCACCGACGAAACCGCGCCTCTTAGGTGCCATTGAGAAGATTGGAGAGATTAATCAAAGGTTTTGAGTAGATTGGGGAAGTTGGAAAGGCTTTAGAGCTTTTTGGAGAGGTTTTGGAGACGGATGGAATGATTGGGGGTCGACTCCGCCTTTTTATTTTTGACCTAGCTCGACTTAGAGTCGACTCCCAAAAACTGGGTGTCGGCTCCGAACCAGAAAATCTGTCAGCGCTCGAATTAGAGTCGGCTCCACAAAAGCCAGAGTCGGCTCTAATCGCTTAGACAGAACATCAAAAACTAAGGTGTCGACTCCACAAACTGTCAGAGTCGACTCTAACAGTTTCAGAGATAAAAAATCAAGTTTCAAGGATTTGAAACTATTCAAATTAATCATCAAATTCTAGATAAATGTTCCTTAGCAATTGGGGAAACAATGAATCAAGATCTAGATAGATTTCCTTATTAAATATCAAGATTTTCAAGAAAATGATGAAATCTAGATAGATGTCCTTAAGAGTTTCAAAAAGCTATTCCATAGGATCACAAACTCCTAATTCTCCTCTAAGATAACAAAATCTCTCTTCACTTAAGGGTTTTGTTAATATATCTGCCAGTTGTTCTTCAGTATTTACATAATCAAGACAAATTTCATTATTGGCTACATGTTCTCTTATAAAGTGATATCTTATTTCAATATGCTTTGTTCTTGAATGTTGAATTGGATTTTTAGTTAGATTTATTGCACTTGTATTATCACATCTTATAGGTGTCTTATCAAGTGTGATACCATAGTCTTCAAGTTGTCTCTTAATCCATAGGATTTGAGCACAGCAACTTCAGCTGCAACATATTCTGCTTCAGCAGTAGATAATGCAACCGAATTTTGCTTTTTGCTAAACCATGAGATTAAGTTACTTCCTAAAAATTGGCATGCACCACTTGTGCTTTTTCTATCTAACTTGCATCCAGCATAATCAGAATCAGAATAAGCAATCAGAAGTAATGTTGAGTCTCTAGAATACCATAAACCTACATTTTTTGTTCCACTTAAGTATCTTAGTATTCTTTTAACAGCAATTAAATGTGATTCTTTTGGTTCAGACTGAAATCTAGCACATAAGCAAACAGCAAACATTATGTCTGGTCTACTTGCAGTTAAATAAAGCAGGGATCCGATTATACCTCGATAATATTTTTGATCAACCTTCTTACCTTCTTCATCTTTGTCCAGCTTGCATGAAGGACTCATTGGTGTTCCGAGGGGTTTTATTGATTCCATACCAAACTTCTTTAGAATTTCTCTTGTGTACTTTGTTTGGTTGATAAAGATACCCTCTTTGCTTTGTTGATTTGGAGTCCAAGGAAGAAATTGAGTTCTCCCATCATGCTCATTTCAAATTCTCCCTGCATTAACTTAGCAAACTCTTGACATAGAAGATCGTTAGTAGCACCAAATACAATGTCATCAACATAAATTTGAACTACAAGTAAATCTTTATCTTTTCTTTTCAAAAACAATGTTTTCAACATTTCCTCTTGTAAAATCATTTTCAATCAAAAATTTACTTAGTCTATCATACCAAGCTCTAGGTGCTTGTTTCAAACCATATAATGCCTTGTGCAATTAAAAACGTGATTTGAAAATTTGATCTTCAAAACCTGGTGGTTGTTCTACATATACTTCTTCATTTATTAATTCATTTAAAAATGCACTTTGACATCCATTTGAAATAAATTAATGTTCATGTGACATGCAAATGCTAGTAATAACCTAATGGCTTCTAATCTAGCTACAGGTGCAAAAGTTTCATCAAAATCAATACCTTCTTCTTGATTATATCCTTTTGCAACTAATCTAGCTTTGTTTCTAATTACTATGCCATTTTCATCTAGTTTATTTCTAAAAACCCATTTTGATCCTATAACAGAAAGATCTTTAGGTCTTTCCACTAATGTCCATACATTATTTCTAGTGAATTGGTTTAATTCTTCTTGCATAGCTAGCATCCAATTATTATCTTTTTCAGCTTCTTCAATGGTTTTAGGTTCAATTTGAGAGACAAATGCAAGGTGATTACTAATATTTCTCATAGATGATCTAGTTCTTATTCCTTGAGATGGATCACCTATAATCAATTCCTTGGGATGACTATGAGCGTATCTCCAATCTCTTGGTAGATCTATATCATTATGATTAGTATTAATATCATCAGCATTAGGCGAATCATTATCTTTAACTTCTTGTTCATGATCTGAAGATACATCGATATTAAGTTTTTCAAGATTGTTTTCGAGAATGTTTGTATCTTCCTCATCATCAATCCTTTTGGAACTTGATGTTAAAGATTCATCAAAATTACATGAATAGATTCTTCAACAATTAGGCTTCCTTTATTGAATACTCTATATGCTTTACTAGTTGTTGAATAACCTAAGAATATTCCTTCATCTGATTTTGCATCAAATTTACCTAAGTTGTTTTTACCATTATTATGAATAAAACATTTACATCCAAATGCATGAAAATATTTAATGTTGGGTTTTCTATCATGCCATAATTCGTAAGGTGTTTTCTTTAAAATAGGTCTTATTAAGGCTCTATTTAGGATGTAACATGCTGTGTTAATAGCTTCCGCCCAAAAGTATTTTGGGAGTTTACTTTCACATAGCATGGTACGGGCCATATCTTCTAGAGTCCTATTTTTCCTTTCAACTACTCCATTTTGTTGTGGGGTCCTAGGTGCAGAAAAATTATGATTAATACCATTTTCATTGCAAAAACTTTCAAATAAGTGATTTTCAAATTCAGTTCCATGATCACTTCTTAGAGACACTATGGTAGTGTTTTTCTCATTAGTTACTTTCTTGAAGAATTTCATGAATATCGAGAAAGTCTCATCTTTGTGAGCTAAAAATATTACCCAAGTGAATCTAGAGTAATCATCTACTATCACAAGACCATATTTCTTTCCTCCTAGACTTGTGGTTCTAGTTGGTCCAAAAAGGTCCATGTGAAGTAGCTCTAGTGGCCTAGAAGTTGAAACAATATTTTTAGATTTAAAAGAACTTCTTGTTTGTTTTCCAAACTGACATGCATCACATATTTTGTTATTTTCAAAATCTAATTTAGGTAGACCTTTTACTAAATCCATTTTGATTAGTTTTGAAATTAAGTGTGTGCTTGCGTGACCTAATCTTCGATGCCACAACCAACCAATCTCATTCATATTAGCATTATTAGCAACTAAGCAATGGTTATTAGTAGACAATTTGTCTAAATCAATCATGTATACATTGCCATTTCTATTTCCAATAAAAACAATGCTATTATCAATGGGATTAGCTACAGTGCATAAAGAAGATTCAAAAGATACTTTAAAACCTTTGTCGCATAATTGACTTATACTAATTAAGTTATGCTTTAAACCATCAACATAAAGTACATTTTCAATAAATGTGGAGGGAGTTATTTGAATGTTACCAAACCCCAAGATTTGGCCTTTGCCATTGTCGCCAAATGTAACAACTCCTCCTCTCTTTTCTTCAAGGGTGATGAATTCTTCTTTGTCACCCGTCATATGTCTTGAGCAGCCACTATCAAGATACCACATTCTTTTTGATCTCTTGGCCACAAGACATTCCTGCAATAAAATCAGACTTTATGTTTAGGTACCCAAGCTTTCTTGGGTCCTTCATGGTTAGTAGCAACAAATAATGTTCCTTTCGGAACCCATATTTTCTTTCCTTTAATATTCAGGTTTTTACTAGGTTTTAGAATTCTACATTCATAAGATTTATGTCCTGATTGATTACATTTAAAGCATGTAATATTACTTTGGCCAGCTCTTACAAAAATATTTTTAAGTGATTTTTTTTTCTTAAAGTGTTATATCCTAATCCGGCTTTGTCAAAAACTGCTTTTTGACTATTTAATAACATGTCTAATTTAATTAAGCTTAATGTAAACTTATCAACTATGTTTTTATGTTTTCAACCTCATTCTTTAGTTTATCTTTTTCATTAGAGATTGACTCCTTTTCATTCATTAAAATTTCATTTTCAGATTTAAGTTTCTTAATTTCATTGTTAAGATTTTCCTTTTCTTGAATGAAAGTTAAATTTTCATTTTTTAAAATCTTGTATTTCTTTTTCAAAACTTTGAAATCGCTAACAAGTTCATTAAAAGCATCAAAAAGTTCATCAAAGGCAAATTCATCGCAAGGGTTGTCGGAACTTACCTCATCGTTGTCGTCCGCCATGAAACATACGTTTGTGACTTCCTTTTGTTCTTCTTCTTCGGAAGAAGATTCCTCGCTGTCACTCCATGTCGCCATATAAGCCTTCTTTTTCTTTTTGTAGGCTTTCTTCAATTTTGGACATTCATTTCTAAAGTGCCCCGGTTTATTACATTCATAGCAAGTCAAGGGGTCTTTCTCTTTTCTTTGTCCTTGTCCTTATTTTTATCCTTTTCTCCTTCCCACTTAGCTCCAAATTTTTTCTTGTGGAAGGGTTTCTTTCTCCTCATAAATCTTTTAAATTTCTTTGCTAAGAGAGCAGTCTCATCATCATCATCATCATCATCATTGCTGCTGCTCTCTTCTTCTTTTGCAGCTTTGAGGGCAATCATTTCTTCTTCTTTGTGTCTCCTCAACATGCTGCCTCATAGTCAGCTCATGGGTCATAAGGGATCCTAGAAGTTCCTCTAAGGGTAAAGTGTTGAGGTCCTTAGCTTCTTGGATTGCAGTCATTTTTGCTTCCCATGATCTTGGTAATGACCTAAGAATTTTTGAACAAGTTCGGAGTTAGTATATGTCTTACCAAGACTTTTTCAAACCATTTACAATATCTGTAAATCTAGTGTACATGCATGCAATGGTTTCAGATTGTTCCATACTAAACAATTCATATTTGAACAAGAATATTGATTTTGGATTCTTTCACTTGGTTGGTACCCTCATGGGTAACCTCTAATCTATCCCAAATCTCCTTTGCGGAATTACAAGTGGAGATTCTATTAAATTCATTAGCGTCTAATGAGCAATATAATACATTCATGGCTTTAGTGTTAAGCTGTGCCATCTTCCTATCATTATCATTTCAGTCCCTTTCGGGCTTAGGAACAATAGTGCCATCAATAACATGTGTGGGTGTACTAGGTCCATTAATTATAACATCCCAAAGCTCATAATCAGAAGCTTGAATGAATATCCTCATTCTAGCTTTCCAATAAGAATAATTTGAGCCATTAAAAAGTGGAGGTCTATTCGTAGAATGACCTTCAGTAAAAGAACCAACTTGTGTTGCCATTTGGAACTTTAGCTCTTGATCGTGTGATCAAAATCTAATGACTACTCTGATACCAATTGTTGGCCCAGATGACAACCCAAGAGGGGGGGATGAATTGGGTTCTTTAAAAAATTAGCCTTTTTAAAATAGTTTGCTTGAGATTAATGAAGGCAAATGCAAAGTAACTATAAAGTGCAGTGAATAAATAGAGATAGAGAAAAAGACAATAGAACACGGCAAACACAAAAGTTTTATAGTGGTTCGGTGTATCCAACACCTACGTCCACTCCCAAGATTCACTTGGGTCCACACTATAATCACCCTAAATTACAGCAGAGTTGTTTTACAAGCTCACAACTCAAACTTGTTGTTTTCCCGGGCGCATAACGAATCCAGCTGATTTTCAAGGGCTCACCAGCACAAAAACCCTAACACAAGCTTAGCCAAGCTTGAACCGAGGTAAGACTACCTCCACTAGTTCAATCCCCCAGATTGAACTAGATTCAAACAAATGAAATATGTTTTTCAAATACAAAGCTCCTTAATGAGCAGATAATCAAATAATATAAAGTTTAGAAAAGCTGATTTGTAGATTGTTGGCTTTTGAGCTTTTCTTCTTTTCTTCTTTTCTTCTTCTCCTTGCTAGGTTGAATCAAGCCTTAGCTCCGATTCTTCACAGTTGAAGTAGTTGAGAAGGGTTGAAAAGCCAGAATCTGAACTTCTTTCTTCAAGTTGGGAAATCCACAAAAACTTAATTTGAATGCTTTGGATTCCTCTTGAGCTTTTTGGAGTGGAGTGGATTTGAGCTAGAAGGTTTTCCTCTTGAGATTCAGGCTCTCTCTTTTCCGGATTTTTGAAATGGGATTTTGTCTATTTCTGATTTTCTCACTTTTTTCGTTCTTATTTTTGAACAATAGTCTTCCCTTTTATATATTTCTTTCAAGCCATTTTTGGAAGAAAACTATCCGTTGGAGTGTACCTTGTAGCAAAATATATCCGTTAGAAATAAGGTAAAATAAAAATATTACCGTTAGAGCTGATCTGGCAATTTGATTTTTCGTTCCAGGTGGGTTGGAGTCGACTCTAACTTTTCTGGAGTCGGCTCTAACTCGAAGCACTTTAAAACGATATTTCCAGAGTTGTCTCTAACTTTTCTGGGGTCGACAAGAAACTTTTTGGAGTCGACTCTAACTTACCCGGAGTCGACTCTAGATTGGGGCCAGAAAAATCGACGTTCTGCTTCTTCTGTGAGAGTCGACTCTAATAGTCTCGGAGTCGACTCTAACTTCCGTGCCAATTCCGGAGTCGGCTCTGTGATTCTCGGAGTCGACTCTAATGTCTGCAATCTTACCTAGACATTAGATTCGATCCAGAACACGATGTAACTTCTGATTTTGATCATTCAATAGTCTTATAATCTGAAACACTAAATCAAAATCATTAGAGCTTCCATTAGTTATACTCAAATAGTTTTGTTAATCATCAAAATCATCAATTGGGTCAACACCTGCCCATCGACCATGATGGTGGGACGGCCCCCCACCGGACGCAGCGAGCCGTTGATCACCGCTCTTAAACCATCAGATGACTGCTCTCCTCCTCGAGAAGCCATGTCGAAAGCTGTTCTAAGGTTGAGTCGAAGTAATGGCAAACACCAGCACCCCCCTCGTCCGTATTTATACTCTTCAAGCGAATATTTCGATCAATCGGGCCGTAACTACCGACCCGTAAGAATTCACCACGTGTCGTCGCTTTAACCAGCGCCTACAGAATCCGAAGGGTCATGCCCCATCCCGAGCGAAATCGGTAATGCAGATGGACTATTCGGAAACCCCCCTTTTTCTTCTCTAGGAATGGGGTACTTCCCGATCTGCCGGCCCCCTGCAATAAATGCTCTCGACACTTCCCCAAGCTCTTTTAAACTGGCCGCCTTTCGGGAAGCATGAAAAAGAGAGAGCTCCAACGCCTGACAATAATTCGTTCCCTCGGAAGTAGTCATGTCATAAATGGAGGGCGTGACCATGCACCGCCCATTCTGCCTTGATGCCCCTCACCGAACCCCACAGGGACCTAGCATCATGACTCATGGTGATGACTAAGTCACCCCTCCAAGCTCTAAATCTCCAAACCTTGGCAGAGCCAAGCCGCTAATCTCCGAACCTCGGTAGGGCCGAGCAATAAGACCTCCGAACCTTGGCAGGACCAAGCAACCATTCTCCGAACCTCGGCAGGGCCGAGCCACCAATGTCCGAGCTCCAATAGGGTCGAAGCATGAATCTCCAAGCTTCGGCCAGAGTTAAGGAACATATCTTACCACCAAACAGTCTCTAAACCTCCGTCTAGACCCGGGCAGCTCACAAGCCCCGACTTGTTCGGATGACGTGGGATCCTCATCTAAAAATGAACGAGATGTCCTTATGCCCCTTGGCCAACAACAACAACCTAGCACAAAAGAGACATAAATTGAGAAATAGAGCAAAACTTTCTTTATTTCATTACCATCAAAACCGATTACAACTGCCTGAGAGGCATTATGAGAGCATTGAAATACATAAAATGAAGACGAATACGAAGCTCGAGCAGCTACTCCAAAGTAGATCTGGGCAACTGTGATGCTCCGGCGTCCGGACCGATAAATCAGACAAACCACGAACGGTTAGCTCGAGCCGATAATAGGCGGACGACATGGACCAACAGTTGTGGACAGCTTCAGTAAATAATGATATCTTGGCGACCCAACTGGGATATCAGAGTGATCGGAAAGGGTGGACGGGATATTACCCCAAACCACCCAACCGAGAGGCCCCCCGACGAGTGGGTAGGAAGCTCGCAGACCCTGGCGCTAGAACGCTCTCCCAAACCGAGTGTGTACCGCTCCACCTTGCCCAAACTCAAAGGCAAGGTACCTGTGGGCGGCACACCATCGCACCCTCCCCATGTTGCGAAAGATTCCCCAGGAGAGCAAGCCTAGGAATCCAAACCGGGGGAGGAGGAGAAGTTCAAGCGAGTCATGGGGAGCCCGCGTACACTTCCTATCGTACGTCCCCAAGGGAGAATCACAAGGGACACATGGAAGAGCATATGTGCGCTCTCCGTGTGATCTCTGCGGCTCTCCTGTGCGCTCTCCATATGATCTCCGAGACTCATCCCCTCAGGGCGAGCCAATCTCTGGCGGCTCCTTCGTCACCCTAGCTATCTGGGGGGGAATAACTTATGAAAGAAAAGTTCGGTCCTCCCACTCGAAGCACCAGAGAGATGGACATTGTGGAAACTCCAACAGGGAAGGAAACTTTGAGGACGGCCTAACACGACCCCTCTTCCCCCTTTTTATAGGCAGAAATAAACCGGGAGCAGCTATCAAGGTCGGAAGCCCTGAGATTCAGAACACCTAACCCATGCCACCACGTGGCCTCCCAGGATGAAAGCAGTGCCCCATTGCGCACCAAGCCCATCGCCTGAATCGTGATGCATGCAAAGATTTCCTTTGATCCCGAATCATGGTTGTTGAATGCAGAAAATCGCCCGCCGATCCTACAGAAACTGACAGATCCAGGGGATCGTCCTGCAACATCCCCCAATGGTGGGCAAACACATGCATCACACGTCGAAACAACCCGCGTGGGAAAAGACCAACGCAATAAAGGCCTCCCGGAAGGCTCCAGAGCAGCTTTTTACTAGCGTTAAAGTCGTATATCCATTTCGGCAAAACGAAAATCGACTCGCCTGAGAAGAGACAGAACACTGACAAAGCAATTAAGGGGTGTGGACGCCATGCATTCCTCGATAATGAACCCCCAGTCTGGTTGCGTGTAAGGCCTAGTCATCACCTAACCCCCTTTTGTGGGGCCAGAGCTGTTCCTATACTTCAAAATCCAATTGAAATATCTGCTCTCAGCCGAGTACTTCGTCCTTCGGCCCCAGCCGAGTTACTTTGTCCTTCGGCCCCAGCCAAGCTACTTTGTCCTTCGGCCTCAGCCGAGTTACTTCGTCCTTCAGCCCCGAAAAGGCTATTCCGTTCTTCGAATTCTGTCGAACCACTGTGTCATTCGGCCTAAGCCAATTTAAATCGTCTCACACCAGGCTGCATTGGCGTTCGACCTTTTCATCGAGATAACCCCCACACCTCGACCTTTACCAGGACATTCCACCAAAACTTGAGACAAGAAACCATTCAGGGAGAACCAATAGATGAAGATGGCCAATCTATTTATTGATCTCTGGTCAAATTACAAAACGAAAGGGAGGAAAGAGAATACATATGACCCCCCAAAGGGTCAAGACTCGGGATCAACCCCAGCATCTCCTGCGGCCACACCTGTAGGAACATTACTCGGCTCTCCCTTCTCGAAGGTGCTACGACAGGATACGTCGGCAGTCGCATCAACTCCCAGGATGGCATCAAGGTCGACATCAGATATTTCTCCATATTCATCCTCCTCGACCCCCGGGGTGTATGCTTCATAATGTTCAGCATCTAGGCACGACAGGTCCAGGTCCGGTAAGCCTGGGCAACCTTAGCCCTCACCTCATCTTCGCCCAACTGAAATGCGTCGGCACAGGCCGCCCTACGTTCGTCGGTGAATTCGGTGGATTTCTTATACTCCTCCACCACCGAGGAGGCCCGCGCATTTGCCTCGGTTAATTGCTTCTCCAGTTTGGAGATCCTTCAGTGCCTCAAGGCCGCCTCCTCTCCGAATGCCTCCAACCGTCTCTGGAATTCCTGCCTCATCTTATGCGTCTGCAGGCAAAAAGGCCGAGTAAAGCAAAAATTGAAAGGTCAAAATGAATGGATCCAATAGAACCATACCTGATCCTCCCGCCGGGCTAACTCCCCCTTCAGCACGTGAACCCTGTCGAGAGCCCTAGACCTAGCCATTGGCTCTGGCGAAGGCTCTCTTTTAGCTCGTCCACCCGGTCCTGGGTGTCTCCAACTTCCTGACGAGCAAAGTCGACCTCATCTGACAGTCGAGTAGCACGTTCATCCGACCACTTTAGCCGATCTTGTGTATCGGCAAGCTCCTTGCTTAGATGGGTGAGGTGGTCCTGCTGCCACCGGCATTTGCGCTCTTCCTCCTCGAACTTTTTACTCCAGCCGGCCTTATCTTCGGCATGGCTAGCTTTCAGCTGGTCCTACCTCTTATCAAAGTATAGCTGCATGGACTTAACCTTGCCTTCATGCTCCGCCCTGGCCTGAGCAAGCTCCGAATTAGTCTTCTCAGATTGCTCATGGAAGCCTTGAAGCTTGCCAATTTGAATGGTAAGTTGGGAGGCTCTCTCCCTCTCAGCCACGAGAATCCTGTTGGCCTCCCCAAGCTCCCGCTGGAGCTCACTAACCTGTGCAGCGAGTCGGGGGGCTCTCTCCCTCTCAATTGCAAGAATTCTGCGAGCCTCCCCGAGCTCCCTTTGAAAAGTTACCAAGGCTCGAGAGAGTTTCTTAGTCGACTCTGCCCTCTCCTTGAAGAGATCGGCCTCATAGCGGGCCCGGGCCCAAGCTCCAACCGCTAGATACAAGCGCCATTTCAATGCCCTCATGATCAGGTGCTCTGCGAAGAAGGATGACACGCATAAAAGACAGACGAACTAACTAACCAGAGATCCAACTTCGGTGCGATAACTTACCCGAGACGCGTAGTCTGTGGCGATCCTTGTAAGAGCAAGGTCATCAATCTCGGGGAGAAGGAAAGCCTCATTTGGCACCCCGGCGCGATGGAAGGCCACCTCGACAAGGTCTTTCGGGTGACCCCATTCAATTGAAGAACTCTCCTCCCCTTGGAACGCGGACCATATCAGAGCGGAGAACCCGCTTACTTCCGGGTCGTGCGAGTGGAAATCTACTCAGGGAGCCATCCAGAACTCCCGCGACCCATGAGCTTCTTGACAACCCAGCTTCCGCTGCCAGGGCCCTCGTTTGGGAAGCCTCGGACGTTTCGGCTCTGACAAGGAAGACCCCGGCCGAAGCATCCCCTTTGCTCGCCGGCTCCCCTCCTTCTCCTCCCTCTTCTTCTTCCTCTTCCTCTCCTTCTGCTCTTGTCTCCTCAGAGATTTCCCTATTCGCGATAGGCCCTTCAGGAACTTCCGCTCCCTCCGGAGCCCCTGTTCCTCATCGAGAGGCCCTTCACCAGAGAGCCCCTCGTGGACCGCGGTCATCGGTTCGGCAGGTTTGGCCATCTCCTCATCACCCATTGGCTCCCCTATCGACGACCCAGGCCAGCCCTCGGTAGCTGCAACCTCTTTCCCTACCTCGATAGAAACGGAGGCTGTCCCCACTTCCTCCTGTGACCTCGCCGAGCCATTGGCCTCCAATGAGGAGGACCAAGCCGCCTCGCCTGCGGGAGCCCCCAAGCCAATCGGCGTTTCTCCTTCGCCATCGTCAGACAAAACGACGACGGGGGGGGGGGGGGGGAAACCCCAGCGGCCTCCTCCGAGGCCCCCGTAACTTCCCGATCTTCGCGCCTGGACAGATCCTCCTCCACCGCCAAAAGATCAGGCGCCGCTAGAACTTCGGCAGCTTCGGCCTGCGGCGACGAAGAGCGCCGACTATCACCATCCCTCCCGATCACCCTGGAGTGGGAGCCAGAGGGGCGAAGCCTCTTCTCGGACTGAGACTTGCTTCCAGAACCAGATCTCCTGCGGCACTTTCCCAGCTCCTCCCTCATCTGGTCCGCGAACGCCGACTTTTCGGCTATAGGAGCAATGCGATTCGCTGGTTAGTTCACACAGAAACCAAAGATGAAGCCACACTAATTATCAGCCACGGGTAATACTCACCACGAGGGTCGATGGGACTTAACCTGGCCGCGAAAAGAGCATCCTCCGATAAGAGAACGCTGGCTGGGAGCGCCTGACTGCTGCGCAGCACAACCAAATCCCTCTTCTCTAAATCAGTTAATTCTGGGTGTGCTTCCGGATCCTTCACGTACTGCCCCTAGACCCAAGGAAAATCCAAACCAATGTTCCCCCTGACTATGAGGAACCGCGACTTCCACTCCTTTATCGATGAAGGGTTGTCCGATATCATCTTGAAAGATCTCCGGGACCGATGTAAGGCCATTCTAAGGCCCTCCCAGAGACCAGATTGAAACACACCCTGAATAATGAGAGGGTTGCTGTCACCCCAAGGCGCTTACACAACAAGATAAACCCGATGAGGTTGCGCCAGCTGTTGGGGCCACCATGGTGAAACATATGTTGTAGAACTTCATCACCTCCCGCACCAACGGATGAAGGGGGAATCGGAGGCCTGCCCTCAAGCTCTCCTCGTAGCAGAACGTTCCATCCTCTAAATCGGATGTCACCCTATCCTCAGCCGTCGGGACCAACAAGACGACATCCTAGGGGATCTTGTACAAGCGGCGCATCCATTCCAGATCAGCCAGGGTCACCTCCGAAGCCTGGTCGCTTGGGCTCACCATGTCTTCGATCGCAAGAGACGATGAGCAGAATCGCAACGAAAGCAAGAAGACGAAGTTATTCATAGGAGAACGGAAGAGGGCTCTACAAATAAAGATAGCGCCGCCATGACTCCTTTTTGCCAATCGAAACCACCTCAGGGTGAGGATGGGGCGTCCTAACCTAGGCGTCCGGAACTGTCGCTACGGGCACCGTGAAAATCGGGATTTCCCACATGGCATTTCCCTGACCGTTACCTTCACCCCTAAGGAATGACGGATCCTCCTCGGAAAGGCAACATGGCCCCACGATATTAATTAAGGGCATCATTGCGCAGACAATCGAATACGCATCCCCAAATGCAGATCATGCCACCTAAGCCTATACTCCCTATGCCTGAACCTACGCTTCCGACTAGGGAGTGGGGGGCATGTGTTGGGGGGTAGAATCGTCATTGCATTGATAATCGTACAAGGGGGCTAAGACCGACCCCATCCCTCCGCCCGCTATGATATACCCCCAAGGAATAAGCTAAACTAATGGTCCGTCGGGTCACGCGATCCCCCAAGCTTCCGTAGCTCGGCCTTCCCCGAGCTTCCATAGTTCGGCTCCCCCGAGCTTCCGTAGCTTGGCTTTCCCCGAGCTTCCATAGTACGGCTCTCTCCGAGTTTCCATAGCTCGGCCTCCCCCGAGCTTCCATAGTTCGGCTCTCTTCGAGCTTCCATAGCTCGGCCTCCCCCGAGCTTCCATAGCTCGGCTCTCTCCGAGCTTCCATAGCTCGGCCTCCCCCGAGCTTCCATAGCTCGGCTCCCCCCGAGCTCCCATAGCTCGGCTCTCTCCGGGCTTCCATAGCTCGGCTCCCCTCGAGCTTCCATAGCTCGGCTCTCTCCGAGCCTCCCGTAGCTTAGCTCCCTCCGGGCTTCCATAGCTCGGCCTCTCTGAGCAACCCACGATCCAAAATTCACCTCCGCGGAACCCAGCGCAGGAGAGCCTATACCTATCATAACGGAATCCCATGCAAATAATTATGTTGGAGAGTGGTCTAGAACCTAATACGGCCACCTGAGACCTACGCACCTACCAGATCTCAATCCATCAAGGAGCTCTCCTAGCCGTCGATCCCTTAACAAACAAGATACGGATCCCAACGGCCCCACAACGGCCTTATTCGATCCATTTCCGTATCCAAACAACCTTCGAACCTTCTAGAAGGCGCTCAAGGTCCAGGTGAAAGCCTATAAATACAGCACTCCCAGATTCTCCTAGGTATGCGCTCACTTTCACTCTCTCACTCTCCCCAGCTGCTCGTCGGCGCTCCCCTCTTTGAGCTCCCGATCGGCCGCCCCTGGAGAGACTTCCTAGAGAGATCCACCTCGTCATTTTTTGTTGATCACCGATCCCCCCACTGACTTGAGTGTTGGAGGGTCTTCCACGGAAGGACACCCCCAACGCCTCTCGCGCGAGGACTTCTATGCAGGTCCATCCCAGAAGATCGACCGCGCCGAGTCGGAGGACGGATCCCGGCGGCAACACAAACTATAATAGTGAGATTTGACAATTCGATTTTATTTTGGAACCTATTATCAAAAACCATATTTCCATTAGCATGACCCATCTCAATTCCTTCTTAAATTATCTTGCGGTCTGCCACCATGTTTTTAATATTTTTTAGATAAAGTTAAATTGCTAATAAAATTAGACTTATAAAATATACGAAGTGTTCCGGCATAAATTTTCCAATGGCCAGACAATATATTGAGCTATAAAAATATATAGCTCATACAGCAACGCAAAATAAGTAAATAATCTACAATTTTAATAAAATAACATTAAAATATATATCCAAAAAGTATAAAAATAAAAAATAAAAAATAATATATATTCAATAATAATTAAATGGATACATTGCATATAAAATAGCTATAAATTATTTGATAAGGGCTTAAAAACTAGTTGAGTTAAATGTTATTTGGTTAAACTTTTGAAGGATTCAAATGTACTTTTAAATTATTTTTAAATTTTAAATAAATTTTTTAAAAAAATACTATTTAGCTTTGTCAAAAACTATTAAAAACACTACTTGCTAAACATAAAAAACTATTTAATATTATATATTCAAACTAAGAGAATAATAATATTTAATATTATAATTAATAATAGTATAATATGACTCTAATAATATAATATATTCTATCATATTCAAAGATTAATATAATATTATTATAAATAAAATATGATTATTATAAATCTTTGAAAATATTATTTTGCTATGTAACATTATAATTTTGTGATACTACTTAAATAATATATCACAATATATGATATTATGTTACTAAATAATAAAAACCATAATTTTAATAATATATTGTAATATAATATTTAAAAATATTATTAATATTTTACATTATAATCATTATTATATTAGAATATTATTATATCTTTTTATACTATATAAGAGGTTAGATCATTAAAAATACTAAGTAATTTTTTTCATTATTTTTATTATATAAATATTTTTTATTTTATTTATCAAGTACTTCAACATTATTGTTATCAAATGGTTTTTTTTAATAAAAAAAAGCTTTATTGTTGACGGTTCCATCAAACGAAGTTTTAGAGCTAAATAGTCAAGATTTAGATTATGTATTTTAATCTGATTAGATTGATCAAATAAGCAATGCAACCAACAATGTCATTCAGATTTAAAATAATTTGATTAATTTGATAAAAGCAACCGCCATTACTTTTTTTCCTTATAAGAAACTTCCTTCACTCTAAGCAATAACGATATAAATGATAAAACATTAATAATAGTTGTTTAATGTCATTTTAGAAAGTATAAATGATGATAATTTTTTTACTCGTACACCATCCTCTTCGATTTTGTCCTCCTTTCGTCAACTCATTTCTATTATAAAATTTTATGCGGATTTTATTTCTTCTGCCCCCTCTGCCTCTTAAACCTTAGCGTGCCTGGCGCCCCCCCCCCCCCCCCCCCTCTCTCTCTCTCTTTCTCCCTCTGCCTCTCTCTAGCCCCTCAGCGATCTCCTTTCCATCGCCGTCGCAAAAGGTAACCTCTATTTTCGGATCTGATTTTACTTTTTAGTCGTCGATCGTTTTGTTTCAAATCATTTCGGCCAGTTTTTCTGGTTCTTTTGTGTAGATCTGTTGATGGATGTGTTCTAATCCATGGTTGGATGGTCTTTCAGGATCTTTGTGATTGATGACTCGAAGGGACTTACTTTTGATCTTTTGCACAATTTTTTGGGTGTTCGTGGAACTTTTGTTGATCAAGACGGCTATCAATCGCAGAAATTTTAAAGTTTTTCCCTTGTATTTTCTGTTGTTCGATCTGCTCTCTGGCTAAGTTTACAGTTGTCTTGATGGAACATTGGAGATGTGATTGAGGGTTGGGAAATTAACTGAAGTGATCGGCTCTGAAAAAAAAGGGTATGGAAGTGCTCCAGATATTATAATTTAAAAATAATTTGCATGTGTTTTTTATATAGATTATGGTGAATCCTAATGAGTGTGTCGTTTGTTGACCATCCGATGTCATGGAGTACATGTAGTACTGCTATTTGGGCGTGACTGGGCGCAATCAACATGATCCGAGAGTACCCAAATGCCTTTCCTAGCGATGTGAATGAGTTAAATATTACAAATTAGAAGATGAAATTGATGATGCCCGATCACCCGTCTTGAACGTTGAGAAGAGAGCTACTTAATCCACCGTCCTACATCTGATCAGATGGCCTGCAAAAAGTCCCAAGATCGAAGGGGTGCTCCGATGGGGACCCTCCGATGCTCAAGTCAGACGAGCTCTAGGGAGAAAAATGAATCCTCAGAAAGAGAGGAATCCCTTTCTGGGTATCAGGGTAGCGAGCATATGTGTTTGCGTACCTTGTTTCTGAGTGGACTTATCCTTTTATAGAGAGTTGACACTTGCACAACCACGAAGAGTTCTGTAAGAAAGAAATGTCCACGGGGTTCATGGGGTTGCGTGAATTTGAGCTGATTGATGGGTCATGTCCCATCAGAGAGGGGAAAACGATGGTTGGTGGGCTACGTCCCATCAGTCAGTGGGGCTAACAGGTAGTTAGATCCTGTCCCATCAGCAGCGTGGCCAGTGGGTAGTTGGGCCTGGGGATGTCAGGCAGCGCGGGTCAGGAGGACGGCGGCGTGAACAGCCAGGACCACTCTGGGGTCGACTTGGGGCAGCCTTGACCCTCCTGAGGGCGTCGAGGCCGAGCAGGATCGACTCGGCCGACCTGAAGACGCCGGGACGGGCCGACCAGGGAAGGTCGGGGCCAACTCGGCCGACTTGGAGATGCCGGGGCCGAGCGGGGCCGACCAGGGAAGGTCGGGGCCGACTCGGCCGACTTGGAGATGCCGGGACCGAGCGGGGCCGGCCAGGAGAGGCCGGGGATGACTCGGCCGACTTGGAGATGCCGGGACCGAGCGGGGCTGACCAGGGGAGGCCGGGGCCAACTTGGCCGACTTGGAGATGACTTGGCTGAATTGGAGATGCTGAGGCGGGGCCACCTTAAGATTTTGATTTTGCCATAATTACCCTCGTGGCTACGTCAGGCACCTCAGATGCCCCTCGCCCCTGAGCGCGAAGGGCTACGCATCCGCTGCCCTTTGGGCGAGAGGGGCACGAAAATTCAAAAAATGATTGCTCTTTAGTGCGCTTTTAATAGCTTGGTGAGCTGGCGCATTGTCCCAAGGCAGTGTCGCTTGAAAAATCTTTCACAATCATGCGGTAGGTGGGAGCTGATGTAAGCGCCGGATGCCTCGAAGAGGAAGCCTATTGGGGGAATGGAAAAAAGGTAAAGGTTATCATTGCTTCTCTGTTTTCTATGCCCCGCGATTGGTCGGGGATCACGCTCCTTGGGGCGAATCGAGGCGGTACGTCTCGGGCACAGGCGAGATTTCTGGCAGACAGCTCGTGGCGCAATAGAAGAGCGCCGCATGGTGGGGACCTCGATTATCGTCTTCGGAGATGGGGGTATAAAAGCGCCCCAAGGGCTTGGGGAAAGCTTTTACATTGCCATTGCCTTCTTCAGCTTTCCTTCTCCTGAGTTCTTTGCAACCTGAGCCCTTTTGTCTTCAAATTCCCTTTGATTTCTAGGTTAGTTTCATCTTTCATTTTCATCCATGGACCGCCATGCCGTTAGGGAGGGCAAAAGGCCTATAGCAGAGTCTTCCCATTCTGATAGTGAAGATCAAACCTCCTTAGCCCGTCAGTGCCTCGGCCAGCGGGCGGAATCGTCATCCGCGATCAACCGACGGTGACCGGTCCTCCATCTACCTTAACCTCCCCTATTAGGGCAGTTTCTGTGTCCTCCCGCTGTCCAGCTCCACCCTTTGTGGTGAGCCTTGATCCCACAGGTCCAGTGGGAGTGGCCTCAACCATGACCCCTGAGGACGTAGAGGCCGTTAGGGTTAAGTACCAAGTTCTCAGCTTCATTTATTTGTTCGCGTCGGGGCCTGAAGATAGAGTGACCTCCACCTACCCCGATCGGGTTGCTCTGTATGAGGAATTTTTTTGGTGCGGGCTGCGCCTTCCTCTCCACCCTTTTTCTGAATCTTTTAGATAGGTATAGGCTAGTACCGGTGTAGTTGACTCCGAACTCGATTCGGATTATTTGCGCCTTTATCATTCTTTGTTATTTCCAGGAGGCCCGACCGAGGCTATCACTGTTTCGGGCTTTCTATAAGCTCCGCCGCCAAGGTGAGGGGGCATGGTGGGCTTTCACCATCAGGCCGGATAAGGCCTTCCCCCTAGGTCTTCCGTCCAAAATTAGGAGATGAAAACCCCGCTTCCTTTTTGCCCATATTGAGGAGGGGGAGGACTGATTGGATGGAGCCGACACCAGCTCCAATGATAATGCCATCATGGGGGAGAGAGATAGAGAACTCTTCACCCAACTATCCAACTGCCAAATCTTCGGCTACAAGGAACTCCTATCCGAGGAGAACCTGGTAGAAGCCGAGTTGGCCCCGGTTGGTGAGCACGACGTCTGATTCCTTCTGTCTCAACCAAAAAATTGCTATACGCTGTTGCTAACACTTCTCATTTTTGGATGCAGCGATGAAGTTTTCCGCCGGTGTGTTTGAAGCAGCCTTGAAACAAAAGAGGCCGGCGACTGGGGAAGCATCAAGGCCGGCGAAGAAGGCTTGAAGAGGGGAGCGGGCCGGGCCGACCCAAGCCGCTGAAGTCCCCAAGGCTCCAATGCCCGCGAAGAAGCCGACCGAGGAAATGCCGGTTGGAGGAGTGGTCCGGAGCCGGCCGGGACTGGAGTAGAAGAAGGAGAGTTTTCGGTCACCACTGAAGGAGCCGTGGTGATCGTGGATCTTGAAGAGGAAGCCCCTGCTGCCGCCGACGTGCGGGGGGCAAGTTACAGTTGCTGTCAGCCCTCCGGCTGCCGCCGAGCCGGAGACGGAGAGGGCTCCCCCAACTGTCGGAGAGAGGGAGCCAGTCGCCAAGAAATCCAATGCTGGGGCAGAGGCGACCAGGGAGCAAAGGGATGGGCCGGAGAGCTCATCCCAATGGTTGGTGCACCACCCGACTCGTCCTCGGGTTGAGGGTCCGTAGGAGGGTCCGGCTGGCCGGCGCCTAGGCTCAACTCAATGACAGATGTCGGGCAAGCCGCTCATTTCTATCGAGAGTTCGGACTACTGAGTCCGAGGAGGAGATGCGGGGATTGAGCCACTCTGCGCTCCTGGATATGGTGATGGTTGTCGTCATCCAGGTAATCTTCTGAGTTCTCCCTATTTCTGGACGTGCCTTTTGATGCACCAATCTTTTATGGTTAACATATTCCCCTTGCTGCAGATGGCCAACGGCGCAATTGGACTTTGTGAGGTGGTGGCCCACTCTTCGGATGCACTCACAAAGGCCATGGCGCAGGCCGAAAGGTACAGGAAGGAGGGCGTGGTGCAGTCCTAGAGCCTTGCTGACTTCATTAGGAGGCCAAGGCCTGGGAGGAGAATCTGGGCGGCTGAGTGAGGGAGGCGAAGTGCCGGACCAAGCTGAGAGTGGTTGGGCATTTGCAGCCGAGGCCAAATTGGAGCTGGTCTTGGATCGGTTGAAGGCCGCCGTGGCACGGAATGAGGAGCTGGCATGCCAGCTTCAACGCACCGAGGAGGAGGCCAGGGGAGCGCGAGATGAGGCCAGGGCTGCTACGGAGAGAGCAGCCGCCGCAAAGAAGGCGGCGGTTGAGGCGGGCCACGAGAAGGCTGGGGCTGTGGCCTATGCAGATGAGGCCAATGCATGCACGAAGAAGCCAAGGGCTGATCCAGGGAGGCCGGGGCACAAGTCCAGGAGGCCAAGGCCAAGGCAGAGTGAGCCGAGGCTGAGGCGGGCAGGCCGTCTGCAACTATAAGGCCTCGCCAGAGTTCGCAAGGAAGTCCTTGAGGCTAGCCTCGATGCTTATGTCAAGGGCATTGAGATGTGCAAAGTCAAAGTCTCCACGACCCTCAAGATCAACAGCTCCGATCTTGAGGAAATCCAGCCCGGGGAGTCTGACGAGGGGCCAGTGGAGGAGGAGGATGAGGAGAAGCCTGGCCCGGGTGAACCCTGAAGGCCTGTCATCTGTTTTTCTTTTTCCTTCATTCTTGTAACCGGCCTCGGGCCAAATTTTGTACTTCATTTTCATCATCAATGAAGAAGAGCTTTTTATGAAGATGCTTTTGTACTTTGTCTTGCCTGTTTCTTTTTTCCTATGGGTCGAACATTTTGTTATGCGACAAACTATAAGACGGGCCCCATACCTGTCGGTGAGAGGGGACCTTTCTTCCGAGGTGCTCTTTAACTCTGAGTGTTGTGCATTTGATAATGCCATGGCCGAACCGTTGTATCAGGTTGGCCAACGTTGAGATGCATCTTCGAGGTATAAGCCGACCGTGTAGGAGGTTACTTAAGATGCCCTGAGCTGTCGCAGGCCGTTTGAAGGGAGATTCGTCTATGCTCGAATCTTTTAAGGACTTGGAACGATCCGAGGGCAACTTAGCACCAAGATTAGCTTGAGAACGCCGAGGGCCGAGTAGGTTTTGACCGGGGAAGGTCTGGGCCGACTCGGCTGACCTTGGAGACCCTGAGGATCGGTGAGCTCTTTTAGAATCATCTCGGGGTTTGTGTGCCTTCTAGGGGCACTCGATGGGTACGGAGCCTTTAGGGTCTTAACCGACTCGGGGGCACCTCCGTGCCAGGGTCGAGTGGTGTCACGTAGGCTGCGATGCTGGCGAGCTCTTTCTTGAACCACCTCGGGGGTTTGTGCATCGCCTGAGGGGCGACTCGGCGGGTACATAGCCTTTAGGGTCTTAACTGCCTCAGAGAAACCTCCGTGCCGGGCCGAGTGGTGTCCCGTAGGCCGCGATACCGACAAGCTCCTTTAGAACCGCCTCGGGGTTTGTGTGCCGCCGAGGGGCGACTCAGCAGGTACGGAGCCTTTAGGGTCTTAACCGCCTCGGAGGCACCTCCGCGCCGAGGCTGAATGGTGTCCCGTAGGCCACAATGCCAGCAAGCTCCTTTAGAACCACCTGGAGGTTTGTGTTCCGCCCGAGGGGTGAGTCGGCGGGTACGGAGCCTTTAGGGTCTTAACCAACTCGGGGGCACCTCCGTGCCGAGGCCGAATGGTGTCCCGTATGCTACGATGCCAGCGAGCTCCTTCAGAACTACGTCGGGGGTTTTTGTGTCGCCCGAGGGTGACTTGGTGGGTACGGAGCCTTTAGGGTCCTAACCGACTCGGGAGCACCTCTGTGCCGGGGCCGAGTGGTGTCCCATAGGCCATGATGCCAGCGAGCTCCTTTAGAACCACCTCGGGGGTTTGTGTGCCGCTCGAGGGGCAACTCGGTGGGTACGGAGCCTTTAGGGTCTTAACCACCTCGGGGGCACCTCAATGCCGGGGCCGAGTGGTGTCTCATAGGCCGTAATGCCGGCGAGCTCCTTTAGAACCGCCTCGGGGGTTTGTGTGCCGCCGAGGGGTGACTCGTTGGGTATGGAGCCTTTAGGGTCTTAACCACCTCGGGGGCACCACCATGCCAAGGCCGAGTGGTGTCCCATAGGTGCGTTGCCAACGAGCTCCTTTAGAACCACCTCGGAGGTTTGTGTGCCGCTCGAGGGGCGACTCGCAGGTACGAGCCTTTAGGGTCTTAACCACCTGGGGGCACCTTCGTGTCAGGGCTGAGTGGTGTCCTGTTGGCCGTGATGCTGGCGAGCTCCTTTAGAACACCTCGGGGGTTTGTGTGCTGGAGGGGCGACTCGGCGGGTATGGAGCCTTTATGGTCTTAACCGCCTGGGGGGCACCTCCATGCCGGGGCCGAGTGGTGTCCGTAGGCCGCGATGACGGCGAGCTCCTTTAGAACCACCTGGGTGTTGTGTGCCGCCCGAGGGGCGACTCGACTAGGTACGAAGCCTTTAGGGTACCGACTCGGGGGCACCTCCGTGCCAGGGCCGAGTGGTGTCCCGTAGGCCACGATGCCGGTGAGCTCTTTTAAAAACACCGAGGGTTTGTGTGCCACCCGAGGGGTGACTCGGCGGGTACGAAGCCTTTAGGGTCTTAACCACCTCGGGGGCACCTTCGTGCCGGGGCCAAGTGGTGTCCCGTAGGCTGCGATGCCGGTGAGCTCCTTTTGCGAGATCTGGTCCTTGAATGCAAGGGAGAGCAGGCTGTGGCACTAGAAGGGACCCTTTTATTGCTCGTATTCTGGGGGATACATCATTAATAATATTGACGAAGATTATCCGCGTTCTAGGTACATAGAATGGGTTGTCCGTTGAGCTCTTCTAGTCTGTTTACCCCCCGATGGAGTGTCTCGGCGATACGGTAAGGACCCTCCCAGTTGGGGATAGTTTGCCCCCCTCCGTAGGTTTAGATACCTCATCCTTTCTTAAAACCAGATCTCCATGGCGAAGACCCTGGGATGAACTTAGGCGTTGTAGTACTTGGCTACCGCTGACGAAAAGTCGCCATATGCAGCCTTGTCCGGTCATGTGCTTCGTCGATAAAGTCCAGGTTGGCTCGTATCAATATGGAATTGTCTTTCTCGTTGAAGGACTCCACACGCAGACTGGGCAGTCTGATCTCAACAGGGATGATGACTTCGGATCCGAAAACGAGACTGAAGGGAGTCTCACCCATCGGGGCTCTGGGAGTCATGTGGTAAGCCCATATGCTGGGGAGCTCCTCCACCCATCGACCCTTGGATCCATCTAGTGAGTCCTGAGCCCTCAAGAATGGTGCGGTTCATGACCTCGGCCTCCCCGTTGGTCTGGAGATGGCCGACAGAGGTGAATCGATGGTGAATACCCAGCTCATCGCAGAAAGTCTTGAATGCATCATTGTTGACTGGCGGCCATTGTCCGTGAAGAGAGTGTGAGGTAGGCCAAAGTGGCATATGATCGACTTCCAGAAGAAGGCTTTGACTTTACTCTTGGTGATCTTAGCCAGCGCCTCAATCTCAACCCACTTGGTGAAGTAGTCGATGGCGACTAGCAATAATCTCCGCTGTCCCAAGGCTGGGGGGAATGGCCCAAGGATGTCCATTCCCCACTGAGCAAAGGGCCAAGGGGCTGAGAGTGGGTTGAGCAGTGTAGACGGTTGGTGCTGGATATGTGCATGGCACTGGCAACCATCGCACTTCTGAACTAGCTTGGCAGCGTCCTCCCTCATGGTGAGCCAGAAGTATCCCTAACGAAGGGCCTTCTAGGCTAGGGACCTGCCCCCCAGGTGATTTTCGTAGATGCCTTCATGAATTTCTCTGAGAATGTAGTCGGCATCAGCGGGTCCTACACATTTGAGCAGGGGGTAAGAGAACGACCTCCTGTATAGACGCCCGTCTAAGAGGACAAATTTGGAGGCCCTCCACTTGAGCAGTTTGGTTTCATTGCGGTCATCAGGGAGGGTGCCGTCAGTAAGATAGCGGACGTAGGCATCCATCCATGTAGGCTCTTGGGTGAGCGGGAGGACTTCCTTGCCATCTTCTATGCTGGGCCTTTCTAAGTATTCAATGTAAGCATCTCTTGTGATGTCGGCGGTGGTAGCTAAGCGGGAAAGGATGTCGGCCTTGGCATTCTCACTTTGGGGAATGTAGCTGATGCTGAAATAAGCTAAAGGGGAGACTAAGAGCCGAACCTTGCCCAGGTATTGAGTCATAGCAGGGTCACGCACCTCGTACTCTCCATTGATTTGTCGAAGATGAGTTGCGAGTCAGTGAAAGCTCTGAGATGCCTTATTCCCAACTCCTGGGCTAGCCTTAATCTTGCTAGCAAGGCCTCATACTCAGCCTGGTTGTTGGTGGCTTTGAATAGAAACAGCAGGGCACATTCTGCTCTCTCTCCACTCGATCCGGTGAGAATGAGACCGGCACCATTTCCCTGAGAGTTTGACGCGCCGTCCACACGGAGGATCCAGGTTTCTCCATCATTGCTTGGCTCGGGCTCGTGCTGCTCCACAGAAACCTCTCTGGTTCCTCATCTTGCTCAAGTGCACTCGACTAGGAAATCGGCCAGGACCTGGGACTTCAAGGCCGGCCGCGCTTGGAAGGAGAGGTCAAATTCTCCTAGCTTGATGGCCCACTTGGCGAGTCAGCCTGAGGTGTCTGGACGTGCCAGGATGGCTCGGAGGGGCTGGTCCGTGAGCACCACAATGGGATGGGCTTGAAAATAAGGGCGAGATGCTGAGCGGAGATGATCAGAGCGAAGATGATTTTTTCTGTCTTGGAGTACCTGACCTCCGCATCGTGGAGCACCTTGCTCACGTAATAAATGGGCCTTGGGTTCCATCAGCATCGAGACGCACCAAGACTGAGCTAACGGCTTCGGGACAGGCGAGGTAGAGGAAAAGACTCTCTCCATCCCTTGGCTTGGATAGGAGCGCGGAGAAGACAGAAACACCTTTAGGCCATCGAAGGCTTTTTGGTAGTCGTCCATCCACTCGAAGCTGTTCACTTTCCGCAGGGCCTTAAAGAAGGGCAGCACCTCTCGGTTGATTTGGAGAGGAAACGACTTAAAGCCGCCACCCTCCCCGTTAGTCGTTGTACTTCCTTCTTGCTGGATGGTGGTCTCATGTTGAGGATGGTGCTGATTTTCTCTAGGTTCACCTCAATCCCGTGTTGAGTCACCATAAAACCCAGGAACTTGCCCGCCGTGACTCCGAAAGCACATTTCTTGAGGTTCAGCTTGACCTGGAAGCGGCGGAGGTTGTTGAAGGTTTCCTCTAGATCAGAGACATGATCAGAAGTGCAGATGCTCTTGGTCAGCATGTCATCCACGTAGACTTCCATGTTTTGACCTAGCTGATCCTGAAACACCCTGTTCATCAATCTTTGATAGGTTGCCCCCGCATTCTTAAGGCCGAAAGGCATTACTTTGTAGCAATAAATCCCCTTTTCTGTCACAAAAGATGTGTGCTCTTCGTCACTGGGGTCCATCCTTATTTGATTATATTAGAGAAGGTGTCCATGAAGCTGAGGAGCTCGTGGCCAGAGGTGGAATCTACCAGCTGGTCTATCCTTGGCAGGGGGAAACTGTCTTTCGAACATGCCTTGTTGAGGTCGGTGAAGTCGATGCAAATTCTCCAGCTCCCATTTGCCTTTCGCACCATGACCACGTTGGCCAACCAGCTAGGGTAATGCGCCTCTCGGATGTGGTTGGCACTGAGCAGTTTGTTAACCTCCTTATCGATGGCCTTTTGTCGCTCGGGAGTGAAGCTCCTCTTCCTCTGGTGGATTGGACGGTGCTTCGGATCGATGTTAAGCTTGTGGGTGATTACCTCCGGAGGGATGCTGGGCATGTCAGATGCTGACCAAGCAAAATGTCTAAGTTGGCCCATAGGATGGCTAGGAGGCGATCGCGATCCTCTGGGGGGAGAAGTCCGCCAATACGCATGGTCTTCACCGATCATTCCCAAGGGGAAAGGTTAGGAGGTGCTCGGCCGGCTCCCCTCTCCTATCGGACTCCCTGGGGTCAGGTGCTTCTGGGACCGGCTCGGCCTCCAAGGGGCTTAACGCCGTGTGATAGCAGGGCAGAACTAAGCGATCTCGCCTTTCATCTTCCCAACACCTTGCTAGTAGGGAACTGCACCAGCAGGCATCGGGTGGAGATAATCGCATCCAATAGATTTAAGCCTGGGCGCCCGAGATGGCGTTGTATGCCAAGGGGACCTGCACAACCAAGAACTTCATGATCACCGTGCTTTGGCATGGCAGTGTTCCGACTGTCACAGGCAAAGATATCTCGCCCTCAACCCTTACTGAATCTCCGATAAATCTGACCAAAGGGGTTGCTACAGGCTGAAGAGAGTCTAGAGATAATCCCATCCAAACAAAAGTGTCATAAGTGAGGATGTTAGCTGAGCTGCCACTATCAACCAATATCCTTTTTACAGGGTGCTTGGCGATCGTCATAGAGATGACAATGCCTTCATTGTTTACATTCTCAAAATTCACTGGTCCCCCCTCGAGAACTACATTACCCAGCGCATCCTCCCCTCTTGGCCGCTTGGATGAGGAAGCCGCTCCCCAAGACACCATTCCAACTGTCTGCTGTGTGGAGGTGTTGTCGACAGCGGCCTGAGCAGGCGGGGGTCCCATGAATGCCGGTAGCGATTGTGGTGCCTTCTGGACATATTTGCCGAGGTAGCCCCTCTGGATGAGCTCCTCAATGGCGCTTTAGGCTGAAGTAGCTGTCGGTGTCGTGGCCGTAATCCCGATGGAATCGGCAGTAACGGCTCATCGCGGGGAGTACCTTTCTTCATAGTAGGAGGGCGCTAGAGATAAGGCTCACCCTTGATTTCCATCAGGATGTGAGATCGAGGGGGAGGAGAGGCGTGAGCTTGCTCTCGTCGGGGACGGGGCTTCGACGCTTGTTATCGGATCGGTGAGGCGGATCAGGCCACCGATGGCGAGGGGGCCCGCTCGGCTCGGGGCGAGCAGGTTTGTGGCTGGAGCTCCTTGAGAATTCTCGGTGGGTGAGGTCGGCCTCATCCACACAGATGTACTTCTGGGCCCAGAGGAGGAGGTCGAAATAGGAACTGGGGGCTTCTTGTCCAGGAGAAGGTGAAACGGGTTGGGAGGAGCCCCCGCTTCAACACCAGCACCGCCACTGCATCATCGAGGTGGTAAACTTGAGGGCGGCGGTCTTGAACTGGGACACAAAGTCCCGTAGCGATTCCCCCTCCTTCTAGTGCATGGAGAAGAGGCTGTCCGCGACCCTTGGGATTCATCGGCAGGCATCAAAATGTGCTAGAAAGGCCTTTTCAGCTTTCGAAAGGAGTCGATGCTGTGAGGGGACAGGCATGAGTGCCAAGCATGAGCATCCTTTCGTAGAGTAGCAGGGAAAACCTTGCAGAGAAGGGTGTCTGACGCACCCTGAACTTGCATCATGGATTTGTAGCTCTCGAGGTGGTCAAAAGGATTCATCATACCATCGTACGGATCTATCTGGGGGAATCAAAATCTGGAGGGGACGGGCTCTTCCAATATCCGACGAGTATAAGGAGGATGGGTGTCATATTCCTCCTCGGCTGGTTGTTGATCTTCCTGGCGAGCTCGTCTAAACGCTGGTTGTACTCATCCAGGCGCTCCTCCGCCTAGCGGCTGATCGTCGGGCCCTCCGAGGAAGCTTGGAGGATGAAGAAGAGGAAGACAAAGAAGAAGGAGAAGGATGCGAAAGATAGGATTTCCGCTTTGGTTCCTCCTGGCGGTGCGGCTCCGGAGGAAACTTGCTGGGCCACAATCTGGAGATCGTGGCCGCTTGAGGGGCTCATGGCGAGGCTTCCTTGGAGAAGCTCGGCGACGACCAGCTTTTTGCTGAGGAGAGCCTTCCCTTGCAGACTGTTGACTAGCAGAGGGAGCGGTCTGATGCTGGGTGGCCATGGACTGCTGCTGTTGAAGTCTGTGGATCATGGCGGTGAGGGTTCGGACTTGCTGAGTGAGAGTTTCCAACTGCTCCGCAGCTTGAGCAACTGCCTCCGGTTGAGGGGAAGCAACAGGAGGATCAACGGCAGGGAGGTTGGTCTCCTGCTGCCTAGCTAGGGGAAGATGCCCCCCAGGATGACTGACTGAAGCATCCTGAGCTCGTGTCATCACCATTGTTAGGAGAGGGAGAAAAAAGAGAAGTATACTGTTGTAGGGTTTGGGCCTTCTTTGCTTTCCCCCCTACCTGGCGCGCCAATCTGATGACGCTCGATCACCGGTCTTGAACGTCGGGAGAAGAGAGCTGCTTAATCCACCGTCCTATGCCTGATCGGATGGCCTACAAAAAGTCAAGACCGGAGGGGTGCTCTAGTGGGGACCCTCCGATGCTCAAGTCAATAACCAAGGTCACAGCTGAGAGAGAGCTCAGACAAGCTCTGGGCAGAAAAATTAATCCTCATAAAGAGGAATCCCTTTCTGGGTATCAGGGTAGCGAGCGTATGAGTTTACGTACCTTATTTCTGAGTGGACTTACCCTTTTATAGGGGGTTGACACCTGCACAACCACGTGGAGTCCCGTAAGAAAGGAATGTCCGCGGGGTTCATGGGGTTGCATGAATTTGAGCTGGTTGGTGGGTCCTGTCCCATCGAAGAGGAAAAAATGGTGGTTGGTGGGCTACGTCCCATCAGTCAGTGGGGCTAACAGGTAGTTAGGTCCTATCCCATCAGCGGCGTGGCCAGTGGGTAGTTGGGCCTAGGGATGTCAGGCAGCGCGGGTCAGGAAGACGGTGGCGCGAACAGCCAGGACTGCTCTGGGGTCGACTTGGGGCAGCCTTGACCATCCTAAGGGCGCCGAGGTTGATCAGGGAAGGTCGGAGCCGACTTGACCGACTTGGAGATGCCAGAGCCGAGCGGGGCCGACCAGGGAAGGTCGGGGCTGACTTGGCCGACTTGGAGATGTCGGGGCCGAACTTGGAGATGCTGACCAGGGAAGGTCGGGCCAACTCGGTCGACTTGGAGATGCCAGAACCGAGCGGGGCCGACCAGGCCGACTTTGAGATGCCGGGGCCGAGCGGGGCCAACCAGGGTAGGTCGGGCTGACTCGGCCGACTTGGAGATGCCTGGGCCAAGCGGGGCCAACCAGGGGAGGTCGGAGCCGACTCGGCCGACTTGGAGATGCCGGGGCCGAGTGGGGCCGATCAGGGGAGGCCGGGGCTGACTTGGCCGACTTCGAGATGCCGAAGCAGGGCCGCCTTAAGATTTTGATTTTGCCATAATTGCCCTCGTGGCTACGTCAGCCACATCAGAAATAACTAATTTTTGGGTTTTTTTTACCCCCTTTGGAAGTTGATTTGGTCGGTTTGAATTAACGAGAAAAGTGATTTTACTGTCCAGAGTATAAATATTAGTTTAAGAGTTACATGAAAGCCTTAAAATTTCCCTATACACATTGAAATTCAGCCTGTTGTAGTCACAGGTGGTAATATGAAATATTGTGCAATATGAAGTGTCTGTAGGACTTCTAGATTATCTATTGATAGAGCTACCGATGGAGTTAGCCAGGGTGATGATCATGCAGTTATTGTCACATGAATTTTTTTGACATTTTGATTTGGTTAAAACATGTTGTATTTTCCAAAATAACATGCACACATATATTAAATCTAAAATTTCAGGAGTGATTCATGTCCAGATAGTAAATAAATAAATAAATGAATACATCATGCAAGCAGTACTGACCTTTAATATGGGTACATATGTGCCGCAAACAGACCCTTTTTTTAATTTTCAAAAGAAAATAAAAAAAATCAAATACTTATTCTTTTCAAAATTAAGAATGGAAGGTGTATCTTAAAAACATTTGATTCTTTTAGTACAAGCAGTACTGACTTACTAATGTGTGACAAACCGGCTCTTTTTTTGAATTTTCAAAAGAAAAGTTGAATAGTTATACTCTTTTGAAATTAAGAATGGAAGATGTATCTTAAAATCTTTGGTTCTTTTAATACAAGCCAATGCATTGATTCATCTTCAAAAGGTGATTAGATGAATTATTAAGAATAAAATTTATTTTAAGATGGATTCCACATTTTCCTTTTCCTCTTTCTTTTGCATTGCCTTTCTTCATTCTCCCTTCACTGCAACTAAAGCATAGATATTATTGACCTTCTTTGAATTCCTGATTTCTTAAAATTTACATATACACCTTAATGAGAATTGTTTTTGAAATATTATTATTCTTACCTTTATTACTAGGGTGGGATCAATAATTTTTATTTTTCGAATCTTAGGTGACTGGATTTCAAGGTGCGGTGAGCTAGGATTCCTGATCTATCTTTTAGTTTAATCAATGGGTTCTATAGTGGCTGCGTGCTCCTGTATTGTGCCTTATTAATTAATTAGGAACGCATCACAATGTTGTCACAATATACTAAGACGCTAGCATCTTTTTTGGGAACGAATATATGGTAGATATGAAATGCCTCAGTGGAGCCCTCCATCCTATAAGAGCACTGGCTCCTTGATTTACCATATTAGCATCCCAAGAAAGTTGATAGTCAAGCTGCCAAAAATTTTAAGGAAATTTATTTTCTGGCTTAGCTGTCTGTTTATATTTTGTTAAGGGGCCAGTGCACTTGGTTAAGTTATGGATAAAAGCTCCATGATATGAACTAAAGGATGTTATTTCATTGGAAATTTATTATATCAGTTAGGATTCTTGTTGTAGTTATAATCCTACCCATTTCCTCACATTGTCATTTGAGCGTTGGATGTTCTATTCTAAATAAATAAAATAAAAAAAAAACCCTCTGAATGTAAGTAGTCTTGGATGCAGTTCGGTCATTTGTTCAGACTATCCAATGCATCATAATTCCCTCCTATATTAACTTCCTTTTGGTTCACACAAGCATGATTTTATTTTGCTGGTCTTTGAAAACTTCAATAGCTGTTTTTTATGCCATTCTTGGTTTTTTATTTATTATAGCTGGGAAGTGGCATGCTTGATAAGAGCTGGTATATTCTTTAAATATCAAAGGAGTAATGAACTTTGTTGTTGTCGGAATCTGTCCTCCGACTCGGACGCGGTCGGGCTTTCCACCTGGATGGACCTACAAAACAGTCCTCACGCGAGAGGCGTTGGGGATGGCCCTCTACGGAAGACCCTCCGACGCTCAAGTCAGTGGAGATCAGCAATCAACAGAAATGGGAGAAGGCTCTCGCTGAAGAGTCCCTCTAGGGCTCTGAGCAGAGCAGAGCACTAATGGCGGAAGCTAAGGAGAGAGAGAGCGTTCCAGTGAGCGAGTGTGTGTACCTAAGGAGTCGGCAGACGACTCTATTTATAGAGGATCACCTGATTCCCTAGGGGCATCGTGGGTCCGAAAGTCGTTAGGATCTGAATCCAGTTTGTTATGAGGCCGGTAGGATTCGTATCTTGTTGGTTAGAGGATCACGGCCAGGAGAGCTCGTTGATGTCTCGAGATGTGGTGAGGAGATAGGCTCCAGGATATAGGCCACTCTTACGGGTCCTAGGTCACTTCCGGATATGATTTATGTTTGAAATCTCACGAATTCGGGTTTCCCGTGTCGAATTCTGCAGAGGCGCAGATATCGCTCGGACTAGGCCGAGCGATGGGAGAGATCGGCTAGAGGGGCCGAAAGGTGATAGCTCGGCTGTGGCCGAGAGAGGATATAGCTCGACTGGGGCCGAGAGACGATATAGCTCGGCTGGGGCCGAGAGACGATATAGCTCGACTGGGGACGAGAGAGGTGGTTCGCGTCTTGGGAGTCCTTGGTTCGGCGAGGGGCTAAGGCGCCCCAACTTATCAAGGCTGACTTATCTCGGGCGAGCGTCGCATAGTGGACAGGAATCAGGGCTAGCCCTAGCCATGTGCATGATTATTGACAAACAGCGATTTACCCCTCAACACATGCCCCCCACTCCCTAGTTCGAAACGTAAGTTTGGGCGTAGGGAGTATAATTCCAGGTGACATGACTTGAACGGAGGGATCCGGGTTTGACAGCCTGCGTAATGATGCCCTATTTAATGCAGTGCGACCACCCTGCCTTTGTAAGATGTGCCTTTGCAGGGCACAACACATAAGGCTCCTTTGAAATAGCGGTCGGAGAATTGCCACGTAGCAAATCCCGGTTTTTACGGCGTCCACAATGGCGGTTCCGGGCATCTCGATTGGATGCCCTATCTTTCTCTTAAGGCGGTTTCTTTGAGGGAAAGCAAAGTCGAAACGGCGCCATCCCTGTTCACAGTGCTCTGTCGTTCTTCTTTGGAGAGCCTTGCTCTCTGCTTCCTCTGTAGTTTCGCTGGTGCTTCTCTCAGCCAGCAAGATGATGAGCCCTGATGATATGGTTTCGGAGATTGCCGCTGAGGATTTGGGGAGAATGCGCCAAAAGTATGGCATTCCCTCGGATATTATTCTGTCATTGCCGAAGCCCGAACATAGGGTTTCGCAAGATCTGGAGCACGGGGTCTTCCTTTATGAAGATAGTCTGAAGGCGGGCCTTCAATTTCCCCTTCACCCCTTGGTGAAGGAAATCATGAGATTCTACAATATTTGCACGATGATGGTGGCTCCCAACAGTTGGCGCAGCGTCATCGGGTTTATCTCAATGTGCAGTCGGATTCAGGTAACGACGATGCTTCCTCTCTTCCATGCCTGTTATTATCTGATGTCTGGGAGGAAATCAGAGTGGCCTTACATTGGACCCTGGAGGTCTTTCAAGATGATAACAGATAAGCCATCATCTATAAAGGAGTGGAAGGTCAGATTTTTCATTACCGAGGGGAACATCGGCTCCGATTTTCTTCGAGGATGGGAAAACTTTGTTCGAGATGTGGAAGCACATCCGACTCTATCTGAGCAGGAGAAGGTGGACTTGGAGGTCCTTCGCGACGGTAGGACGTTTTTGGCCAATGATTTACCATCGGAGGAGGCTCTTTTTGCCGCCGGCTTAGCCTCCTTGACCCGCATAGTAAGTTTCTTTCCTTTTTCCATTGATTTCGTTTGAGCGAGTATCTCGGTCTGACGCTTGCTCTCTGTTCCCGCAGCCAAGAAGTCTGAACTATTGGGCCGTGTCAAGAAAGGGTTTAGCAAGCGCCCGAGGGAGAGCAGCGGAGAGGAGAAACGCAAACCCAAGAAGTCGGCTCATTTTTTCGAAGAGCACTCACCAGAGGTTAAAGCAGTCGCGGCGGAGGCACTAAAGCAGAGGAGGATACGGAGAGGACTGCTGAGGTCCCCTGTCCTGTAGTGGTGGAAATAGTAGACAGCTCGGATGAAACTCTGTCGGCTTGTCTAGGAGCCTCTTCTTTTGAAGATGAGCCAGTGGGTGGTACGGTGGAGGTTGGTGCCTTTGAGGGCCCTCCTCCGAGCGAGGAAATGCCTCCAGCCTTGGCGGGAGGACAGAAAGAATCTAGGGGCGATGATGTAGGGCGGCTGTAGTGGAGGCTCAAAAGGAGCCTACGGCTGGAGAACTTCCTCCTGGAGTGGTTGGGGAGATTGGTGAACAGACCGAGGCATTGCCGGAGCCTATGAGGGAGGAGCAAGTACCCATGATCGAGGGAAGGAGCTCGGACAAGGGGAGAGAGCAAGGTAAAGGTCTTGCGGCGAAGCTTCTTCCACCAAAGTTTCGGGTAAATTGGCGCCTGGGCTGGTCGAGTTATCTGAGGCATCCCAGGTTAGTATTCTGCTGAGGGAGGCCGAGAGGGCAAAGGCTCCTCAGTCGGAGGTCATCCGGACTGATCCTTCGGATGGCGACAGTTAGCCCAGTGGCTCGGAATCAGCCGTCGAGGCGGCGTTTGTGACCCTGATGGGGTCAGCACTGTACCCGGGCGCAGGTCCCTCGGCGAATGAGTTCGCAACCTAGATCTGGTTGATGCCGCATTTGGCCAGCGGGGCATGGTGACGGAAGCCCATCTTCTCCCAAGATCAACAATTCTACCCTCATGGGGCTAGCCAGGTCCTACATCTCCGGGTCAGTCATTATTCCTGAGTAGTGAATGCTTTCTGGTTAGCTTGGTCGCTCTCTTCTTACTTGTGCTTCATTCTGCAGAGTGCTTTGATCACCAGGCACTGTGCTGGCGCTTGAATCTGGCAACAGGGGCCAGTGCCCAGGCCAGGAGAGTCAGCGCCGAGCTTTAATCGCGGGAGGAGGCATCTGATACGTTTGAGCAAGCTCTGGGTACCGTCAATGAGAATTTGGCAAAGATGAGGGTGCTGCATCAGGCTGCCCTAGATGACGTGTCCAAGCTGAGGCTCGAAGTTAAAGAGCTACGAGGGCTCCTGGCGAGGTATGACGATGCATGCCTGGAGTTATCGTGGATCAAGTCTAAGCATGCTGGAGAAATGGAGACTATCAATAAATAGTTTAGTGAGAGCCTAGACAGGCAGAGGAGAGAAGCCGTCGAGGAGAGAAATTGCCTGAACAGAATGCTTGGCGAGTTGGAGGAGAAGGTGTGGCAGCTCAACCGCGGTATAGCTGACAGGGATGACAGGATCAAATGGCACCAGGAAAGGTTAACCCAGCTCGATAGCAAGCTCTCCCAGGCCTAGGGAGAAGCTGACAGTAGGCAGTCGAAGATCAGTGATCTCAAGGGCAGGGTCGAGCGGGATAAGGTCGATAAATTGAGGGCTTTAGACGATGTCAAAGAGCTGACCCAGAAGTTATCCCAGCAGGAGGAGGAGGTATGGTACTACCCCTTTTTGGCTTCACTTGCTAGCTCACCATGGTGCTGGCTAAATTTGTTTTTGCAGATGAAGAAGGCGGAGCTGGAGAATCGGAGCCATATGCGGACCCTGCAAGAGGAATTGGCATCCAGTCGAGAGAGGAGCTCAGAGCTCAAAAGGCGGGTCACTGAGACCAAGGAGTAGATTAGCTTGCTGCGAAGCCAAACTGCTGGAACTGAGGGGAAGGTCGCTTCATTTCAAAATCAAGCTACTGAAGCCGAGATGCGGCTCGCTCTGCTCAGGGGCGAGCATGATGCAAATTGTGCCGATGCCTTCCAGCTTGGGGTGGAGGACATTCGAAGCAAAATATCCAAGGAGCATCCAGAATGGGACCTCTCTTTCTTGGATGTTGAAACCTCTGAGGCTTGTACCCCAAGAGCTGAAGAGGATGAATACGATGATGCTCCGGATGTCAACCTCGACGCTATTCTGAATGCTAGTGAGGCTGCGGCCCCTGAAGGATGCCTCAAATCTGTTGCTGAGGAAAAGACAACCTCTGAAGTGGGCGAAGCGAGCCAGGCTTCCCCGAGCATTGTTGAGGGTGCTGCTGGGACTGATCCAGCTTCTGATCCCTGAGAGTTATTTGTGTACTCTTGCCTTTTTTTAGACATGTAGTTTGGTCTGGATTTTCAATGAACGGGCCCTCAGCCCCTATTTGCTTGCCTTTTTAGTCATTCTTTTTATTGCAGACTTCCTTTCGACTATGAACAAGTTATGACTTGTTCGCGCCGTTTGGTCGATTTAGTTCGATTTAGATGAATGTCTCGGTCAAGGCCGAGGTATAGGGATAGCTCGGCTGGGGCCGAGTGATGTGATAGCTCGGCTTAGGAGAGATAAGATAGTTCTGATGAAGCCGAGTGGTGTGATAGCTCGGCTTAGGAGAGAGATAAGATAGTTCGGCAGGTGATGGCCAGGATTGCAGAGTTATCCTGGTTAGAGCCAAAGTTGGGTAACTCGGCCCGTGCAAGGTGAAGAGGCAGGCACGTCTTTCGAAGGGAGTTTGGTTCCAAGAAGAAGGATGTTTACTGGCGCGCCATCATTTATTTATCCTTTTCGAAAAGGGGGAGTGATTCCTCGCTTCCCGCATGCGGCCATGGAAGCGGTGACGCATGGCAAGACTTTATGGTAGTAGCATTGGAACTGATGGTTCGGGTGATCGGGGTGCTCGCCCGAAGTAATTTAAATACCGATGGATGGTACGCCATTGTTAATCAATTCCTCTGCCGATTTCCTGTTGGCCTGTCCAAGCTTACAGTAACAGGATGGCTTCCGAGGATGGAGGGAGGTCAAATGGGATGCCAAGTGGTGTTGCTGGTGGCATTGGGGTGCCTCGCCTAGGCCATACCACGATAACTGTGGACGGGGAGGTTCTGGCATTGCTACTCGCGGACCGCGAGCAAGTCCGGAGACTGGCTGAGCAACACATGGCTCTCTCGGCCAGAGAGATCGAGCTCCTTCGCCAGGCCAACAGTAGGCTGGAACGGGAGGTGGCGTCCCTTGATAGCAATTGACTGATTCGGCTCCACGGCGTGGGGAGAGTTCAGCAACGTTCGGAGAAGGTAGCAAGCCCTTGTGAGGGCTAATGTATTTTTCTTTGTTTTTCCCCTCTTGTAATGAACAAAGAAAGGTTTATTGGAACATTCCTGTTTGTTTGCCATTTTTGAAGTGTTTTCCTTTATCGTCCGAGTCTTACAGAACGAAACAGTTGGGGCGTTGCATATCGCTCGGTCTTTGTCGAGATTTTTGACAAAAGATGCACTCCGGTCTTAGCCGGGGCTTATATTCCTAGGACGTGCACTCCGACCTTAACCGATGCTTCCACATTTTGGGTATAGGTCGGGGCTTATATTCATAGGACGTGCACTCCAACCTTAACCGATGCTTCCGCATTCCGGGTATTGGTCGGGGCTTATATCGTGTCCCATTATCATCGAGACAAAAGTGGTTACTTTAGACTGGACAGAAGTACAAGATCACGTGCAGTCATGCTGAACGGAAAGGGGATACTTCGGTTTATCTCAAAGTATGGAGGCAGTTTTGGCCTTGAGCGAATCACAGTACAATATCTCGGTTTGTGCCGAGGAGTTGGGCCGGAGCTGAGGATATCAAGGTGTCCTCACTGAGGATACCAAGGTGAGTGACCCTCCTTTTTGCCGAAATGGATGATACGGTCCTGTAACCTACAAAAGGTTGCTTCGGCACTTTCCAAGGACACTTATTATGTCGATCTTTTCCAAGGCGGGTCGTTTCGACGTATGACGCAAGTGCTTGTTTGCCATTGGAGGGTGTCACTTTCATCGGGCGATTTTCCAGGTCTGCCCGTATCTCTAAGATCAGCGGGCGATTTTCTGCATTTAAGACCTGTGATCCTGAATCAGAGAAAATCTTCTGGCGTACGTTATGGGCTGAACAACGCGTTTGGCGCGCATCGAAGGGCGCTATTTTCATCCTGGGAGGTCATGTGGCAGCGTGGATTAGGCATTTTGAACCTTGGGGCTTACTGCTTTAACAGCTGCTCCTGATCCATTTCGCCTATAAAAAGGGGAGGAAGGGGCTATGCTAGGCCATCCCTAAAATTTCTTCTTTGTGAGTTTTGAAAGTTTTATGATGTCTGTGTCCCTGAAGCTGAGAGTGGTGGGATTGAGTTTTCCTTTTGTAAGCTACCTTCCTTTGGATAGTCGGGGTGATGAAGGAGCTGCTGGAGAGCAGCTCGTCCTCGAGGGAGGAGTTTCGGAGATCATATGGAGAGTGCACAGGAGGTCCGCAGAGATCACATGGAGAGCGCACATATGCGCTTCCTGTGTGTCCTTTGTGGTTTGCTACGGGGGTCACAGGGTAGGAAGTGCACATGCACCCCCGTAGTACGCACGGACCTTTCCTTCTCCCTCTGGCTGGATGCTTAGCCCCTCCGTGTGGGGAATCTTCGCCATGTGAAGAGAGAGTTGAGAGCAGTGTGGGGCTGATGGTCCCCTAGCTCTCTCAATCGGGCAGCGACCTGCAGCCTAGCATTCCACCCAGGAGGAAGCTTCCTCAACATCTGCATCCACGATCTGTGCCTCTTTTTGGATCTCTTAATTCATCCAGAGGACCCGTGGAGTGCTGGATCGGCCTTAGCCGTGGTTCGGGGTGAGCTGTCTGATTTGTCTGATTTCTTGGGTCAGACGCCGACATGTCATTGTTAACCGAAGCTGACTGAAGCAGTTCGGCCGAGCTATTTACTCATTTTTATTTCTTGTGCTTTGATGCATTTGTAACTCCTTTCAGGATGTTGTAACTTTTCTTTTGATAAGGAAATAAAGAAAGTTTTCATTTCTTCTTTCTTTAGCACCTGCTTCTTTTTGCATTGAGAGTTGTTGCTCCCATATTACGCTTTTTATGTCTCAGCATGTTTCGGCAGCACTATTGCTGCTTTGTTCCTGATAAGGCCAATGTCCGATCCTCAGTGGAGAACACGTATATCCATGTACGAGTCAAAGAGGGACCTGGGCGGTCCTATGGAGTCATGAAGTAGCATGATCCTGTTTGCAGAATGAAGCAGGTGTTTTTTCAGGGAAAGACAGCTCGTTGCATGTTTTTGCTCGCCGAATAGTGGGAGGTCGTTTGCCTCTACCAAGGTATAATAGGACACCTTAGTTGCGTCAGGGCGTTGGGGAGATCACTTGAATAGGGTGGAGCCTTAGGACATCACTCGACTATTGCTGAGGATCAAGGATATTCTCATTCTTTGGTTCCGATCAGGGCTTGTTAGCTGCCCAGACCTTGAGCGATGTTTTGGAGATTATTTAATTCGGTCGGGCTTGTAAGCTGCCCTAATTCGAACGATAGTTTGGAGATCATTTGGTTCGGCCGGGGCTTGTAAGCTGCCCGAATCCGAATAATACTTTTAGATTATTTGGTTCGGCCGGGGCTTGTAAGCTGCCCGAATCCGAACCATACTTTGGAGATCATTTGGTTCGGCCGGGGCTTGTAAGCTGCCCGAATCCGAACAATACTTTGGAGATTATTTGGTTCGGCTGGGGCTTGTAAGCTGCCCGAATCCGAACCATACTTTGGAGATCATTTGGCTCGGTCGGGGATTGTAAGCTGCCCGAATCCGAACAATATTTTGGAGATCATTTGGTTCGATCGGGGCTTGTAAGCTGCCCGAATCCGAACAATACTTTGGAGATCGTTTGGTTCGGCCGGGGCTTGTAAGCTGCCCGAATCCGAACAATACTTTGGAGATTGTTTGGTTCGGCCGGGGCTTGTAAGCTGCCCAAATCCGAACAATACTTTGGAGATTACACGGCTCCCAGCTGCGCTGGGAGCGCTCGGCCATACCAAGCCTTCACGGGATGCAATTTGGCCTAACCGAGATATATAGCTCTGGCTCAGAGCTCGGCCTAGCCGAGGTATGGAGATTTGGCCCAAGGAGATGGCTCGGTTGTGCCGAGAGTAGATGCGTGAACGACATCTATTTTCTATTGTGACTTTTCGAAAGAACGACCGTAGCGGTCCTGCCGCGGATTGTAAAACAAGATGCCAAAGCTGTAAATAGGGCGAGTCTATAGAGAGCGTACTCTATTGATGATATATGCGGAGGTTGTCCGAACTCCACATCCGGGGAATGGATTTCCCGTTCAGGTCCTGGAGCTTGTAGGTGCCGAGCCCGATGACTGCCATTACTTGGTAGGAGCCTTCCTAGTTCGAAGACAATTTTCCTTGCCCCAGTGGCTTGGAGACGGACGCTTTCCAAGGACAAGATCGCCAGGCGAGAAGGATTTTCTATTGACTCTAGAGGCATGGTAGCGGGCCACCCTTTGCTGGTACATGGCCATTCTGATTCGAGCTTTTTCCCTGATTTCTTCCACCAAGTCGAGATTGGTTCGGAGCTGCTCGTCGTTGATTTCTTCTGAGTAGCTTTCTACTCGTAGAGAGGGGAGGCCTATTTCCACGGGGATGATGGATTCCGTGCCAAAGGCCATCCGGAACGGGGTCTCGCCAGTGGGGATTCTCTGAGTGGTGCGGTAGGCCCATAGAACATGATGAAGTTTGTCCACCCATCTGCCTCAGGCTGGTGAGCCGAGCCTTAATCCCTTGAAGTAGGGTCCGGTTTGTTACCTCGGCTTCTCCGTTGGCTTGCGGACGCCCCACTGAGGTGAGGCGATGGCTGATGCCATGATCCTCGAAGTACTCCCAACTTGGGATTATCAAATTGCTTGCCATTGTCAGTGATGAGGGCATGCGGGAGGCCAAAGCGACAAATGATGGATCTCCACATGAAGTCCCTGGCCCGAGCCTCGGTTATCTGAGCTACTGCTTCGGCCTCGACCCACTTGGTGAAGTAGTTGATGGCGACAAATAGAAATTTTCTCTGTCCAGTGGCGAGGGGAAAAGGGCCGAGAATGTCCATCCCCCACTTAGCAAAAGGCCAAGCAGAGGAAATAGGGACCAAACTAGCAGAGGGGAGCCTCTGGATGCTGGAGTGCCTCTGGCACAGGTCACAGGTTCGAACGAGGTCATCGGCATCCTTTTGCATGGTAGGCCAGTAATATCCCTGGCATAGTACCTTGTGGCACAGAGATCTACCCCCAGGTGGTTGCGCAGATTCCTTCATGTACTTTTCGAAGAGCATAATCAGCTTCGGATGGGCAGAGGCATTTGAGTAGCGGTATGGAAAAGGACCGCTTGTACAGCTGATCGTAGACTAGCACATAGTGGGTAGCTTGCAATCTTAGCTTCCTTGCTTCCTTAAGGAGCGACCCTTCTTTAAGATAAATATTGGGTCGAACCAGGATGGCTCGACCTTAATCTGCATCACTCGGTCCGCCTCCGCGATGCTAGGTTTTTCCAAGATTTTCAGGGGAAACTTTTGCTCGGCACTCATTGACTCCGTAGTCGTAAGCCGGGATAACAGATCAGCATGAGCATTTTCGGATCTGGGGATCTAGATAACTTCAAATTCAGAGAAGTGAGAAAGCAAGTCCTGCACCTACCGGAGGTACCGAATCATGTTTGGCTCTGGGCCTCGAATTCGCTCCGCATGTGACTGGCGACCAACTGAGAATCGGTGAAGGCATTCAGCCTCTTCACTTTCAGATCATGGGCGATTCGGAGTCCAGCAAGCAGGGCCTTATACTCGGCTTCGTTGTTGGAGGCTGGGAAGGAGAATCGAATACGTACTCAAAGGTCGTCCCCTCGGGGCTGGTAAGGATCAATCCAGCACCGGAGCCATTGGCATTGGAGGATCCATCGACGTGGAGGAGCCACAGGGCATCAGATCTTGGATGCTTGGGGGAGTTCAGAGCGGAACCATCTTCCGGGATGGTGCACTCAAGGAGGAAATCAGCTAGAATCTGAGCCTTGATGGCCGGGCGAGGTTGATAACGAATATCATGCTCGCTTAACTCAACGACCCACTTAGCCATTCTTTCAGATGTCTTCGGGCGATGGACCACCGCCTTGATGGGCTGATCGGTAAGGACCGTCACAGAATGTGCTTGGAATTATGGTCGTAATCTCCGAACCGATATTATCAAGGCCAAGACCAGCTTCTCGATTCGGGTATACCTTGTCTCGGCGTCCCGAAGAAGTTTGCTGACATAGTAGATCGGCTTCTGGGTCTTCTTCTCTTCTCTGACCAAAATCGAGCCAATCACACCTTCAGAGACTGCCAGGTACAGAAATAGCATTTCTCCCAGATTGGGGCTGCTGAGGAGGGGTGGCGAGCCAAGATATCGGTCCTCGAATGACTTTTGGCACTCGGGAGTCCATTGAAAATTCTTGGCAGATCGAAGAGCTTTGAAGAAAGGAAGGCTCCTCTCGGCCGACCGAGCCACAAAGCCGTTGAGGGCCGCAATTCTTCCCGTCAGGCGCTGGACTTCTTTGATAGATGTTGGGGGTGCCATTCACTAAAGCACTTGAATCTTTTGTGGGTTGGCTTCGATGCCTCGCTGAGAAACCATGAAGCCAAGAAACTTTCCCGAGGTGACACCGAAGGCACACTTCATTGGATTGAGCTTCATCCGATACCTTCGGAGTGTCGCGAAGCTTTCAGAAAGATCCCCAATATGCTGGGATGCTTCTTTGTTTTTGACCAGCATGTCATCAACATACACCTCCATATTTCGGCCGATCTGCTCCTTGAAGACTTTGTTTACCAGCCTTTGGTAAGTGGCGCCTGCATTTTTCAGACCAAAGGGCATGACACGGTAACAGTAGGTACCTCGATCGGTTATGAAGGCAGTTTTTTCTTCATCTTCGGGTACCATTGAATCTGGTTGTAGCCTGAATAGGCGTCCATGAAGGTCAACATCTGATGGCTGGAGGTGGCATCCACGAGCTGGTCGATCCGGGGGAGAGGGAAGCTATCCTTCGGGCATGCTTTGTTAAGGTCGGTGAAGTCGATGCAGATTTGCCATTTACCGTTCAACTTTTCACCATAACAACATTGGACAGCCAGCTTGGATAATTCACCTCCGAATGAAGTTTGCCTTGATGAGCTTGTCCACCTCTTCTTCAATTGCTCTCTGCCGGTCAGGGGCGAAGCTTCTTTTCTTTTGCTTCATGGGCCGGGACATCTCGTCTGCATTGAGACGGTGGACGAGGACGTCCGGGCTGATCCTGGGCATGTTGAAAGCTGACCAAGCGAAGACATCAGCATTTCTTCGGAGAAAGTCGATCAGCTCCAGTCGGGGCTTCCCTTTCAGTAGCGACCCGATCCTTATGGTTCGGTCGGGCCGAGCTTCGTCCAGCGGTACCTCCTCCAGCTCTTCGGCTGGTTCTCCTCGTTGCTCGGCGAAATCCTCCCGAGCGTCCAGTCCATCAACCTCGGGCAATCTGGATTGCAGGCTGGTGACGAAGCACTGCCGAGCTATAGTTTGGCTTCCTCGAACTACACCAACCCCTCGCTCGGTCGGGAACTTCATAACAAGATGCGGGATGGAGACGGCGTCTCTGAGGGACATCAAGCCGGGTCTTCCCAAGATCGCATTGTAGGGCGACCGAAGCTTGGTCACCAGAAATCTGCATGCACAGTGGCAACGGAAGGCCAGGTTCCTGCTCGGACCGTCAAGGTCACACCCCCTCCGGGGTATTACATCGCCGGTGAACCCCATTAGGGTGGAGTCCACCGCTCGGAGATTCTCCATGAGAAGTTTCATCTTCACAAACACATCAAGTACAAAACATTGATGGAGCTTCCACTATCAATGAGAATTCGGCTTACATCATAGTTGTTCAAATTAAGAGATACAACCAGCGCATCATTGTGCGGGAACTGTATTCCCTGGAAGTCATCGTTGGAGAAAGAGATCTTGTCAGTTCATGCTTTCTTCGCGCTAAACCTTCTTCATCGTCCCTCCCTCCTGAAGGACCACCGACCGCCTCAATCACATTAATGTGGCCAGTGACCGAAGGATTTGGGGGAGGAAGGAGTTGCTGCTGGGGCTCAGGCCGCGATTGCCCCCATTTCTTGCTCGGGGGCTTCCCTGAATCGATCCAGTCTACCCCGCTGGATGAGCCTTTCAATCTCATTCTTCAGTTGCCAGCACTCTTCAGTGTCGTGGCCATGGTCGCGGTGGTAGCGGCAATACTTGGCGGGGTCTCTCCGGGTAGCATTTCCCCGAAGAGGAGGAGGTCAAGGGAGTTGGCGCTCGATTTCCATAAGGATCTCCGCTCTTGGGGCAGTAAGCGAGTAAATCGATTGAACCTCCTAGGCGGGCTTCGGGTGCGATTCCTTGGCGGCGGCTGAGGAATCCTTTGGCGGTGAGGCGGGCTTGGCTGACGGGCAGGTCGGCACTTATCTGAGCCTTTGGGCTCCTCTTCTTCGTAAGCTCGGCTTGGGCAGCTCTCCGTGATTCTTCAACTCTTGCATATTTGTCTACCAGAGCCATCATGTTGGAGAGGTTTGGAGGGTAGCTGACCTCCAGTGCCAGGTAAAAATCACTTTCCTTCAATACTCGCCGCTAGGGAGGACATGGCCACCTCATGATTAAGGTGGTCCACCTCCAGCATGGCCGTGTTGAAACGGCCGAGATACTTCTTCAAAGACTCCCCCTCTCTCTGCTTAACCTCAGAGAGGGAGTCGGACCTCCGTCTGTGACGGCGGCTGCTGATGAACTGGCTGATGAAGAGGTGGCTCAGCTCGTCGAAGGAATTAACAAAACCTGGTTTCAAAGCATTGAACCAGGTTCGAGCAGATCCCCTGAGGGTGGAAGGGAAAGCGCGGCAGAGGATCGCATCTGATGCCCTATGGAACATCATGATCGATCGGAAGCTGCTGAGATGATCGTCGGGGTCGGAGGAGCCATGATAAGGCTCGATGGCAGGCAGCTTGACGTGGGAGGGAATCACTTCCTCCATAATCTTCTTAGAGAAGGGGATGCCCTGCTTCGCCTTATTTGAAGCGGATAGGCCTGCTTGGCGGCGTCTAGCTCTTGACGCATTTCTTGGAGCTGGTGGCGGATATCCCTATCAAGAAAAGCAGAAGGGGCAGGACGAGGAGGATACTGAGATGGTGTTGAATCATGGCGAGAGAACACCGGGGAGAGGGATCGGGCCCGCCGAGATCTAGGGAGATCTCTGCCGCAGACTCCTTGGGGAGCTAGCTTAGCTTCTCTGGGATGGTAAGGGGGGTCTGCAACCTCAAGCGGGCCGAAAGAAGAGGCCGCTGGATGAGCGGGAGCTGCATCCTCCTCAGGGGGATGAGGAGCAGGAGCAGCCGGACAAGGGGCTTCGGGGCACCCCTGAATCAGGTGGGCCAGTGCCTGGACTTGCTGGACCAGTGAGGCGAACTAGTCCTGGGTCACCAGGGCCACCAGTGGCGATGGAGTCTCAACTGGCGGTGGTGGCAGTGCAACACTGCTCGCCGGATCAGGCCTTTGGGAGGGGACCTGATCTCGGGCCTCGGAAGTAGCTTTTCTTTGGTTAGCCATGGGAGGAGTTCTCTTTCAGATCGATATCCTTATCTCCTGGATAACAAGTTTATGGGACTTGAGGACCCTTCCTCTAGCGCCAATTTGTTGCTGCCGGAATCTGTCCTCCGACTCGGGCGCGGTCGGGCTCTCCGCCTGGGTGGACCTGCAAAACAGTCCTCATGCGAGAGGCGTTGGAGGTGGCCCTCTGCAGAAGACCCTCCGACGCTCAAGTCAGTGGAGATCAGCAATCAACAGAAATGGGGAAAAGGCTTTTGCTGAAGAGTCCCTCCAGGGCTCTGAGCAGAGCAGAGCACTAATGGCGAAAGCTAAGGAGAGAGAGAGGGTTCTAGTGAGCGAGTGTGCGTACCTGAGGAGTCGGCAGACGACTCTATTTTAGAGGATCACCTGATTCTTCGGGGCGTCGTGGGTCCGAAAGTCGTTAGGATCTGAATCCAGTTTGTTATGAGGCCGGTAGGATTCGTATCTTGTTGGTTAGAGGATCGACGGCTAGGAGAGCTCGTTGATGTCTCGAGATGTGGTGAGGAGATAGGCTCCAGGGCCTTAGGCCACTCTTGCGGGTCCTAGGTCACTCCGGATATGATTTCTGTTTGGAATCTCACGAATTTGGGTTCTCCCGCGTCGAATTCCGCAGAGGCACAGATATCGCTCGGGCTAGGCCGAGCGATGAAAGAGATCGGCTAGAGGGGCCGAAAGGTGACATAGCTCGGCTGGGGCCGAGAGAGGATATAGCTCGGCTGGGGTCGAGAGATGATATAGCTCGGTTGGGGCCGAGAGACGACATAGCTCGATTGGGGCCGAGAGAGGATATAGCTCGGCTGGGGCCGAGAGAGGTGGTTTGCATCTTGGGAGTCCTTGGTTCGGCGAGGGGCTAAGGCGCCCCAACTTATCACGCTGACTTATCTCGGGCGAGCATCGCATAGTGGACAGGAATCAGGGCTAGCCCTAGCCATGTGCACGATTATTGATACACAGCGATTTTACCCCTCAACAAACTTAATTCTCAGCTTGGTATGAAGCTATATAACAATTGTAGAAATGTTTAATAGTCAGCTTGTATCACTTGCAATATTTAGCTGTTGCTCTGTGTTTCTTTATCATATTCTTATTATCTTGCAAAGACAATGCTGAAAAATGGTGAAGTAAGGTTTATTCTCATTCACTTGATTCAGATAAAATAACCATTGCTGAAGGATAAATATTGTATTGAGTTCGTGACAACTGGAAATAATTTTGAATATATTTTATTTATATGAATATATGATATTGTTATACTTTTTAATTTCCTGTAGTCCAAGCCTTGTGAACTTTTTCTCAGCCCCCTTTCTTGGTGCTAGCTTTCCATCTTATCACTATGCCTGCTCTACGTGTTTCAGCATTATGGAACTTGTTACGTTCTAATGAGTAGGCTGTGTGCAGGTTTAACATAAAGTATGGCTAAGGCTAAGAACGTTCAACCCTTGTCTGTGACAATGGAACTGGAATGGTGAAGGTGAGAAATATGTTTGATGCCATATTGTATGGCTGATATTTAGAAAAGTATGTAGGAAGGTGCATCTAATGTTTATAGTGTACCATATTCCACTAAATTCCTTGAATCTCTTTCTCTGCAATAGGCTGGATTTGCTGGAGATGATGCCCCCAGAGCTGTTTTTCCAAGTATTGTGGGCCGGCCTTGCCGCACTGGCGTCATGGTTGGGATGGGACAGAGATGATATGTTGGCGATGCGGCCCAGTCCAAGAGAGGTATTCTGACTTTGAAATACCCTATCGAGCATGGAATTGTTAGTAACTGGGATGATATGGAGAAGATCTGGCATCATACCTTCTACAATGAGCTCCGTGTAGCACCTGAAGAACATCCAGTTGTTCTCACAGAAGCTCCTCTGAACCCCAAGGCCAACAAAGAAAATATGACACAGATAATGTTTGAGACATTTAATGTCCCTGCCATGTATGTTGCCATTCAGGCTGTCCTCTCCCTTTATGCCAGTGGACGTACCACAGGTATGTTTATTTATATTCTTTATATGAATGATATGTTACTGAATCTGAGCTGATAAGGTACTTGGACAGCTTTTCTGAGCGTGGGCTAATTTCAATTTGCTCTGTTTATTTGTGCTACGTCATGTTGTTGACAATCAAAGTTTTTTCAACATCTGTATATGCTTTGACCCAAGAACTAGTCAAGATTGGTTACCAAAACAAAAAAAATCTCCTGAGCATTAATATTTTTCTTTCCTTTTTCTGTTCTTCGCCTCCTCACCATGTGTTAACCTTCTGGTTTATTTTTTTAAGATCTGATTCCCTCTCCGTGTTTAACATTCATCACTTCCATTAATCATAGATTTGTAATAACTTTCTGGTGTCTAAATTTTTCATCAAATTTAGGTAAACTATCAACCGGCCTGCTATTTTTGTCTCTCCTTCTGGGGCAGAATTGCTTTCAACCAACATGATGCAATTTTAACACCATGCCTTCATCCAGTTTTGATTTTTATTGAAGAAAACATTATGTGCTTTGGCTTCCAGCAACAAATATTTGGAATTTGGAATCTAACATAGTCAAAATGATGCAATAAAAACACTCCAGCGAAACTTGACAAAGAATGCATTCAGGCTCCCTTTTTTCATGTTGAGAATGCTTACTAAATGCTTTTCCATATCTGCTCTATCTGTTCTGTCTGCCCAGGTATTGTGCTGGACTCCGGTGATGGTGTCAGCCACACAGTCCTAATCTATGAGGGCTATGCACTTCCACATGCTGTCTTACGGATTGATCTTGCCAGTAGAGATCTGACAGATGCCCTCATGAAGATTTTGACAGATAGGGGGTACTCCTTCACTACTACTGCTGAGCGGGAAATTGTTCGTGACATTAAAGAGAAACTTGCTTATGTAGCCCTTGATTATGAGCAAGAGCTGGAGACAGCCAGAAGCAGCTCATCTGTTGAGAAAAGCTATGAGTTACCTGATGGTCAGGTCATCACCATTGGGGCTGAGCGCTTCAGGTGCCCTGAAGTGCTATTCCAGCCTGCTCACATTGGTATGGAAGCACCTGGCATCCATGAGACCACCTACAATTCTATCATGAAATGTGATGTTGATATCAGGAAAGATTTGTATGGGACCATTGTCCTTAGTGGAGGGTCCACCATGTTCCCGGGCATTGCTGACCGTATGAGCAAAGAGATCTCTGCACTTGCTCCTAGCAGCATGAAGATCAAGGTGGTGGCACCGCCTGAGAGGAAGTATAGTGTCTGGATTGCAAGGTCCATCTTGGCTTCTCTCAGCACATTCCAGCAGGTGAGCCATCATTGTCGCTTAATAAGTGATGTGGCTGATCAAACGCCGTTAAAGAACCGTGAAGGAAGGAAACCAACGGAGCCCCCTTTTGGTCTCCAAAGGGACCTTCGGCCATGATAGCGTTTATGGCCTCATAAAGCCACGCGCACCCAATTGCTCTAAGCTCCATGGCCGAGAGCTCCAAGGCCGACAGTTCCAAGGCCGACAGCTCCATGGCCGATAGCTCCAAGGCCGACAGCTCCATGGCCGACAGCTCCATAGCCGGCACCTCCAAGGCCGCCACCTCCAAGGCCGATAGCTCCATGGCCGAGAGCTCCAAGGCCAAGAGCACCAAGGCCGACAGCTCCATGGCCGACAGCTTCAAGGCCGACAGCTCCATGTCCGACACCTTCAAGGCTGACACCTCCAAGCCAAGCGGCCCGGCACCTTCCTAGCCGGCCCCAGCGTGTCCAAGCGAGGCAGCCCGACACCTCCCAGCCGGCCCCGGCACCTTCCTAACCGGCCCCGGCGTGTCCAAGCGAGGCGGCCCGGCACCTCCCAGCCGGCCCCGGCACCTTCTTAGCCGGCCCTGACGTGTCCAAGCTAGGCGGCCCCGGCACCTCCAAGCCAAGCGGCCCCGGCACTTTCCTAGTTGGCCCCCGGCCTGTCCAAGCCAAGCGGCCCGGCACCTCCCAGCCGGCCCCAGCACCTTCTTAGCCGGCCCCGGCGTGTCCAAGCTAAGCGGCCCGACGCCTCCCAACCGGCCCCGGCACCTTCCTTGCCGGCCCCGGCATGTCCAAACCAAGCGGCCTGGCACCTCCCAGCGGCCCGGCACCTTCCTAGCTGGCCCCGGCGTGTCCAAGCTAGGCGGCCCCGGCACCTCCAAGCCAAGCGGCCCTAGCCCCTTCCTAGCGGCCCCGGCATGTCCAAGCGAGGCGGCCCGGCACCTCCCAGCCGGCCCCGGCACCTTCCTAGCCGGCCCCGGCATCTCCAAGCTAGGTGGCCCCGGCACCTCCAAGCCAGCCAGCCCTAGCACCTTCCTAGCCGGTCCCGGTGTGTCCAAGCAAGGCAGCCCAGCACCTCCCAGCCGGCCCCGGCACCTTCCTAGCCAGCCCTGGCGTGTCCAAGCTAGGCGGCCCCGGCACCTCCAAGCCAAGCAGCCCGGCACTCTCCTGGCCGGCCCCACCCCGGCAATTCTTGGCCGGGGAGGACGGCCCCTGCTTTCCCCTCTCCGGTGGAACAGGACCCACCACAACCAGTTGCAGACACCCACCTTGATGGGACTTGACCTGCAGTCCTGACATATCAAAGAAGGAAGCAAGCTCTGCCATTGCTGCCATCACCTTAAATGCTCTGACAAAGTGGTTGAACCCCATGCCTCACAGACATCAGCTCTGACACTTCACCCATCAAGGTCATCATTACAAGGCCTCAACTAGTCAAGCCAGACAAACTCTAAACACCTATAAAGAGGGTAAGAGGGACCTCGACCAGGTAACACACTCAATATACCCCAAAACGCTCACAGAGAGTGTTAATCCATTTATTGATTTTGATGATTAATAAAGGAATTGAGTATATTTATTTGATTACTAATGGATTTTATAAGTGTTTCAGGACTTAAATTTATTTGATCAATTTAAAGGAATTAAGAAATGAATTTTGAATCAAATACAAATCAGAGATTCTAAAGTTTCAGAGCTTGGAGTCGACACCTAGAAAATATGGAGCCGACCCCATGGCCAATTCAATTTTAATCTGATTTTTGATACGATCCGAAGCCGACACCTAGAGTTTCGGAGCCGACACCTAGAGTTTCAGAGTCGACACTTACAGTGTTTGGAGCCGACTCTGATGCGGGGATAGAACGCTTATTTTTTGAGCATCCTGGAGCTGACACCTATAGTATTCGGGAGCCGACACCTAACGGTGGCGAGCCGACACTTACTTTTTCAGAGCTGACTCCTCAACGAACTCGAAATTTCTATTTTTGGTAAAATGATCTGGAGCCGACACCTGAAAAGTTGGAGCCACTCCAACCTGACTGGGATGAAAATTAAAAATGCCAGATCAGCTCTAACGGTAATATTTCTTTTTACCTAATTTCTAACAGATATATTTTATTTTCAGGTACACTCCAATGGCTAGTTTCCTTCCCAAAATGGATTAAAATAAATCTATAAAAAGGGGGAAAAACACCCGTTTGAAAAAAGGAAAAAAAGAGATGAAAAATTAGAAAAATTTCAAATCAAAAATCAAGAAAGCCTGAGCCTGAATCCAAGAGAAAAGCCCTTCAAACTCAAATCCTTCCACTCCAAAAAGCTCAAAGAGGAATCCAAGGCGCCCAAATCAAAAATCGGTGGATTTCCAAATTGAAGTAAAAGCTCTGTTTCTTCCATTTCAAATCTTCTCAACTGCAACGACTGTGAGGGATTAAAGCTGAGGCTTGATTCATCATTCCAAAGGGAGAAGAGGAAAAGAAGAAAAGAAGAAAAGAAGAAAAGCTCAAAGCCAAACAACTTCAAATCAGGCTTTTCTAAACTTGTTTACTTATTTTTGAATATTTGCTCATTGAGGAGCTGTGTATCTTTGAAAAACTATATTCTTTTTGTTTGTGCCTAGTTCAATCAAAGGGATTGAACTAGTGGAGGTTGTATACCTCGGGTCAAGCTAGATTAGCTTGAGTTTAGGGTTGTGTGCTGGTGAGCCCGAAAAACCGGCTGGGTTCGTTGTGATCCCGGGTAAAACAAAGTTTGGGTTGTGAGCTTGTAAAACAACTCGGCTGTAATCGAGGAGATTATAGTGTGGACCCAAGTGGATCTTGGGAGTGGACGTAGGTGTTGGATACACCGAACCACTATAAAATCTTTGTGTTTGCCGTGCTTCTATTGTCTCTATCTCTATCTCTATCTCATTGATTGTGCTTTATATTTGCATTGCATTTACTTTCATTCATCTTAAGCAAACAATTTTTTTAAGAGGTTAAATTTTTTAAAGAACCCAATTCACCCCCCCCCCTCTTGGGTTGTCATCTGGGCCAACAATTGGTATCAGAGCAAGTGCTCATTAGATTTTGATCACACGATCAAGAGCTAAAGATCCAAATGGCAGCTCATGTTGGATCATTTGCCGAAGGTCATTCTACGAATAGACCTCCCTTGTTTAATGGTTCCAACTATTCATATTGGAAAGCAAGAATGAGGATATTCATTCAAGCTTCTGATTATGAATTGTGGGGTGTTATAACTAATGGACCTAGTACACCCACACACATTGTTGATGGCACTATTGTTCCTAAACCCGAAAGGGATTGGAATGATAATGATAGGAAAATGGCACAGCTCAATGCTAAGGCCATGAATGTCTTGTATTGCTCTTTAGATGCTAATGAATTTAATAGAATCTCTACATGTAATTCCGCAAAGGAGATTTGGGATAGATTAGAGGTTACCCATGAGGGTACCAATCAAGTTAAAGAATCTAAGATCAATATTCTAGTGCACAAATATGAATTATTTAGCATGGAACAAACTGAAACTATAGCATGCATGTACACTAGATTTACTGATATTGTAAATGGTTTGAAAAGTTTAGGCAAAACATATTCTAACTCTGAACTTGTTCGTAAAATTCTCAGGTCACTTCCAAGAACGTGGGAAGCGAAGGTGACAGCAATCCAAGAAGCAAAGGACCTCAATACCTTACCCTTAGAGGAGCTTCTAGGATCCCTAATGACCCATGAATTGACCATGAAGCAGCACATAGAAGAGGATGTGAAAAAGAAAAAGACCATAGCTCTTAAGGCTGCTGAAAGTGAGGAGAGCTGTAGTGAAAATGATGATGATGATGATGCAGCTCTTCTAGCAAGAAAATTCAAAAAATTCATGAGGAGAAAGAAACCCTTCCACAAAAAGAAATTTGGAGCTAAGATGGAAGGAGAAAAAGAAAAAGATAAGGACAAGGACAAAGAGAAAGAGCCCTTGATTTGCTATGAATGTAAGAAACCGGGGCATTATAGATATGATTGTCCTCAACTGAAAAAGACTTTTAAGAAGAAGAAGAAAGCCTATGTTGCAACCTGGAGTGATAGTGATGAATCTTCTTCAGAGGAAGATCAAAAGGAAGTTGCAAACATTTGCTTTATGGCAAACGACGACAGTGAGGTAAGTTCCGAAAATCCTTGTGATGACTTTGCTTTTGATGAATTGTTTGATGCTTTTAATGAACTTGTTGGTGATTTCAAAGTTTTGAAAAAGAAATATAAGTTTTTGAAAAACAAAAATTTAACTTTCATTAAAGAAAAAGAAAATCTTAATAATGAAACTAAAGTGCTGAAATCTGAAAATAAAAATCTGTCAAAAGAAAAAGAATCAATTTCCAATGAAAATGATAAACTAAAGAAGGAAGTTGATAAATATAAAAATATTATTGATAAATTCACTTATAGTTCTGAAAAACTTAATTTATTGTTAAGTAATCAAAGAGCTATATATGATAAGGCTGGTTTAGGTTATAGACCTAACTTAAAGCAAAAATTTGTCAAAAACTTTTTTAGAAAGGAACAAAACAATGATAATGTTACATGTCATTACTGTAACAAGAAGGGACACAAAGTTTTTGAATGCAATTTTAAGAAAATTGACAAGAAGTTAAATAATAAAGGAAAGAAGATATGGGTTCCCAAAGGAACAGTCTTTTATGCTACTAACCATGAAGGACCCAAGAAGGCTTGGGTACCTAAATATAAGACTTAATTATTTTTGCAGGAGTGTCTTGCGGCCAAAAGATCAAAGCGAAAGTGGTATCTCGATAGCGGCTGCTCAAGGCACATGACGGGTGACAAGGATCAATTCATCACCCTTGAAAGCAAAAGAGGAGGAGTAGTTACATTTGGTGATAATGGCAAAGGCCAAATCTTGGGGTTTGGTAACATTCAAATAACTCCCTCCACATATATTGAAAATGTCTTATATGTTAATGGTTTGAAACACAATTTAATTAGCATTAGTCAATTATGTGATAAAGGTTTTAAAGTATCATTTGAATCTTCTATATGCACAGTTTCTAATCCCATTGATAATAGCATTGTTTTTATTGGAAATAGAAATGGCAATGTATACTTGATTGATTTAGACAATTTGTCTACTAGTAATCATTGCTTAGTTGCTAATAATGCTAATATGAATGAGATTGGTTGGTTGTGGCATCGTAGATTAGGTCATGCAAGCACACACCTTATTTCAAAATTAATTAGAATGGATTTAGTAAAAGGACTTCCACAACTAGATTTTGAAAATAATAAAATTTGTGATGCATGTCAATTTGGAAAACAAACTAGAAATTCTTTCAAAACTAAAAATATTGTTTCCACTTCTAGGCCTCTTGAACTACTTCACATGGATCTTTTTGGACCTACTAGAACCACAAGTCTAGGAGGAAAGAAATATGGTCTTGTGATTGTAGATGATTATTCTAGATACACTTGGGTATTGTTTTTAGCTCATAAGGATGAGACCTTTCCATTATTCTGAAATTCTTCAAGAAGGTCACAAATGAGAAAAACAACACCATAGTGTCTCTAAGAAGTGATCATGGCACTGAATTTGAAAATCATTTATTTGAAAACTTTTGCATAGAAAATGGCATTCATCATAATTTTTCAGCACCTAGAACACCGCAACAAAATGGAGTAGTTGAAAGGAAAAATAGAACCTTAGAAGACATGGCCCGTACCATGCTATGTGAAAGCAACCTACCAAAATACTTTTGGGCGGAAGCTATAAACACGGCATGCTACATTCTTAATAGAGCTCTAATTAGGCCAATCATTAAGAAAACACCTTATGAACTATGGAATAATAGAAAACCAAACATAAGTTATTTTCATGCATTTGGTTGTAAGTGTTTCATTCATAATAATGGCAAAGATAATCTAGGAAAATTTGATGCAAAATCTGATGAAGGCATTTTCTTAGGATATTCAACATCTAGTAAAGCCTATAGAGTATTTAACAAGAGAAACTTAATTGTAGAAGAATCTATTCATGTAATTTTTGATGAATCTTTAGCATCAAGTTCTGAAAAGATTGATGATGAGGAAGATACAAACATTCTAGAAAGAGATATTGAAAAATTAATATAGATGTATCTTCAGATCATGAACAAGAAGCTAAAGATAATGATTCTCCTAGTGTTGATGTTGTTGATGCAAATCATAATGATATAGATCTACCTAGAGATTGGAGATATGCCTATGGTCATCCAAGAGAATTAATTATAGGTGATCCATCTCAAGGAGTAAGAACTAGATCATCAATGAGAAACATCAATAATCATCTTGCATTTGTATCTCAAATTGAACCTAAAACTATTGAAGAAGCAGAAAAAGATAATAATTGGATGTTAGCTATGCAAGAAGAATTAAATCAATTTACTAGGAATAATGTTTGGACTCTTGTAGATAGACCTAAAGATCATTCTGTTATAGGATCAAAATGGGTATTTAGAAATAAATTAGACGAAAATGGCATAGTAATTAGAAACAAAGCTAGATTAGTTGCAAAAGGATATAATCAAGAAGAAGGAATTGATTTTGATGAAACTTTTGCACCTGTAGCTAGACTTGAAGCAATTAGATTATTACTTGCATTTGCATGTCATATGCATATCAATTTATTTCAAATGGATGTTAAAAGTGCATTTTTAAATGGATTTATAAATGAGGAAGTGTTTGTTGAACAACCACCTGGTTTTGAAGATCATGAATTTCCAAATCATGTTTTTAAATTACACAAAGCACTATATGGTTTGAAACAGGCACCTAGAGCTTGGTATGAAAGATTAAGTAAATTTTTAATTGAAAATGATTTTGTAAGAGGAAATGTTGATAAAACATTATTTTTGAAAAGAAAAGATAAAGATTTATTAGTAGTACAAATATATGTCGATGATATTGTATTCGGTGCTACTAACAACTTGTTATGTCAAGAATTTGCTAAGTTGATGCAGGGTGAGTTTGAAATGAGTATGATGGGAGAACTCAACTTCTTCCTAGGACTTCAAATCAAACAAAGCAAAGAAGGAATTTTCATCAATCAAGCCAAATACACAAAAGAACTGCTCAAGAAGTTTGGAATGGAGTCAATCAAGCCACTTGGAACTCCTATGAGTCCTTCGTGCAAATTGGACAAAGATGAAGATGGTAAGAAAGTAGATCAAAAACATTATAGAGGTATGATTGGATCTCTTCTTTACTTAACAGCTAGTAGACCAGATATTATGTTTGCAGTATGTTTATGTGCTAGATTTCAATCTGAACCTAAAGAATCTCACTTAATTGCTGTAAAAAGAATTTTAAGATATTTAAGTGGAACTAAAAATGTAGGTTTATGGTACTCTAGAGACTCAACTTTAAATTTAATTGCATATTCTGATTCTGACTATGCTGGATGTAAATTAGATAGAAAAAGCACAAGTGGTGCATGTCAGTTCTTAGGATGTAACTTAATCTCTTGGTTTAGCAAAAAGCAAAATTCGGTTGCATTATCTACTGCTGAAGCAGAGTATGTTGCAGCTGGAAGTTGCTGTGCTCAAATCCTTTGGATTAAGAGGCAACTTGAAGATTATGGCATAACCCTTGATAAAACACCAATTAGATGTGATAACACGAGTGCAATAAATTTGACTAAAAATCCAATTCAACATTCAAGAACAAAACACATTGAAATTAGATATCATTTCATAAGAGAACATGTAGCTAATAATGAAATCTGTCTTGAATATGTTAATACAGAGGAACAATTAGCTGACATATTTACAAAACCCTTGAATGAAGAGAGATTTTGTTATCTTAGAGGTGAATTAGGAATATGTGACCCTTTAGAGTGATTTTGAAACCCTAAGGAATGAGAATCTAGATTTCTATAAATTTCTTGAAAATCCTCTCACAATTTTAAGGACAAATTATCTAGTCATTTGAGCTATTTGATCCTTGATATTTCAAAGATTTTTTGAAATTTTTATTGAACTCTTTTTGACAAGTTTCAGTCATTTGAATCTCAATTATTTTTTCTGAAACTGTCTTTGGAGTCGACACCTCAGAATGAGGAGTCGACACCTCTGACTGTGTCGCTCTCGGTCCTTGACCTTGGAGCCGACACCCGTATAAGTGGAGCCGACTCCAGTTCGAGCGCTGACTGTGTTAGCGATTTGGAGTCGACACCCGACTTTGCGGGAGTCGACACCTGGGATTCCAAAATTGATTTATTAGGGCAGAGTCGACACCTCATCATTTCATAACTTCTCAAATCCTAACCAAACTCCTCCAAAATTCTTCCAAAACTTCCCCACCTCTAATTCCATCCAAATCGAAACTTCCAAAGATCTAATGGCACCCAAAAGGAGGAATCAGTGGTTGGAGCGCCGGTGACCACGGGAAAACGGTCCGCGCGTCGTCCCGCTCGTGAGCCGACTCCAAGCAGTGATTCGTCCACGGATTCAGACAACCCCAACACCTCTTCCACTCAGGTAGATACCTTAGCCGGGAGGGTTATCACAATGGGGAGAAAGATTGATTTTGACCTATTTGAAACCGAGGGTTTCTCAATCGGTAGGCAATTAAAGGAAATGGGCTGGGATAAGCTCTGCTCTCTTGATGTTCCCACTTATCCAGCCTTAGTAAAAGAATTTTATTTTAATTTGGCTAGAGGTGATGGCGGTTTAGTTAGCTCAGTAAGAAATAAGAGGATTCACCTTACTTTTCAAAAGCTTGGAAACCTCCTTAGCATCCCAATTACCGGTTTAGCAGCTGACATGCACAGTGATAGGTCAGCGGCTCTTTCGAGGATGTTAGGAAGGGAAGTGACAGAGTTTGAGGAGATTAGGGCTAATCAATTACCCTTGGAATTGAGATTATTACACAACATTTGCAGTAGAATTTTGTTTCCGAAGACCGGTCGGTTTGAGTATGTCTCGGAGCGAGACATTGTTGTTATGGATAGTGTTTTGACTGGACAGCCAATCAACCTTGCAGCTATGATGATATTTATATGGCGGAAGCTGGAGGGAAGAGAAGATCATCCCTACCGTATGGCATGGTGCTTACTATGGTTTTCAGGAGCCAAGGGGTTGTAATTCAAGAGAATGAACCATCTAAGAACCTGAGGCACACCGACTACTATAGTTTGGCAACATTGCATCGGATGGGTTTTGCTAAAGTGAATGGACAGTGGGATAGGAAAGGACACCTTGATGAGAGAGCCCCTGTGCCGAGAGTTTCTGAGCCTTGCGAGGCTGGACCATCAGTTAGGGTTCCTTCTCCACAGCCTAGGAGTCCCATTCCTGCTCCTGCTCCTGCTCTTGCACCTGCACATGTTAATGATCAACCATCCTGTAAACCCCCGGTAATTTAATTGTAGGGAGGATAACTCTCAGTATTAATTGGGGTGGCACCTGGTGTTATTATGACATTTAAGTTCCCTGTATGCCGCTTGGATTCTCGAGTCGCGTCTGATGGGTTTCCGAGTCCTTGGGCTGAAGCGTTGCGTAGGGAATTATTTATATGATGGAGGGGGGACTCCCTCCATCATCCGGGCGTCTGCTTCCATCAGGTAATCCCCTGCCTCTCAGAGAGCGGGAGAGAGAGAGAAAGCGTGACAGAGAGAGCGTGAAACAGAGAGAGCGTGAGAGAGAGAGAGAGAACCAGAGAGAGAGAGAAAGAGAACCAAAGAGAGAGAGATCGCGGGAGGCAGTGAGAGGAAGCCGGCCGATCCCCTTGGTTCAGGCCCGGCGGCGTACTCGCCGCGCGCCGGGCCTGATACCTGGCTGGCGACCCCGCCGGCGCCGAGGGAGGCATCCGGCGGGGTGGTGGTGGAGAGAGAGGAGAGGGAGGGCCAATTGGCCCTCCTCTCGTGCGGTGGCGCGGCTTCCGCCGGTTGGTTCAGGCCCGGCGGCGTGCTCGCCGCCTCGCCGGGCCCGAGACTTGGACTGCCGCCTCCACCGGCGCCGGGCGTGCGTCCGGTGGAGGTCCGGCCGGCCATGGTGGCCGGCCGTGCCGCCGGCACACTTCCGTGCCGCACGGAGGATTTAGAGAGAGAGTGAGAAATTGAAGGTGAGGGAGGGGGTTTGGCGGCCGGCCGCGGCGGCGGCCGGCTCTGGCCCAGCCACCGGCGGCCGGGCCGCCCTCAATTTGGCCGGCGGCGGCCCCGACCGCCGGCCATGTCCCCATCCCCTGTTCGGTGAAACAGGGGATCGGGAGGAAATAGTTTGAACCGGGCCAGCTGGGCCGGCCGGTTCGGGCCTTTTGGGCCGTGCAGCATAGGAAGTTTGGGCTGGATTTTGGGCCCCGTAACGGGCCGGGATTAGAAAAATAAATATATGGCTAGAATCTGGTGAATTCTAGTTTCTTGGGGTATTTTTACTTCCCCAATCGGGTGTGTATAGTGGGAGATATTCGAGCCCAAAGTAGGGCCCGTGAAATAGTTTGGGGTAGAAATCCTAAGGGTCAATTTAACATTCGTATTCTAATAAATTAATTGTATAAATGACCCTGTAGGTGCTCAGACGTTCGACTAGCTTATTTATACTTGTTGGATTGCGTGCGGAGGTAAGTAAGCCAGTTATCAGTTTATTAAATGATTTATCTTAGGATATGCGTAGTTAAATTGTAAATTGTTATTGACTAAATGTGTAAGTAGATGAATACTATGATTTCATGTGTGGATGCTATGCAGTTATTATGCATGTGAGATGCTGTTGCTATGCATGAGAGATGTTGTTGCTATGCATGAGAGATGCTGTTGCTATGCATGAGAGATGCAGTTATTATGCATGAGAGATGCAGTTATTATGAAATTGATGTGATAAATTACATGCAATTATTCAGTAAGTATAATCCACTGTTTTACTACATGATTGATGTATTGATGTGATGTGAGGTACTGTTATGTGTCGCCACGGTTCTCCTTTATCATATCATATCCTAGTATTTCGACCCTACTTCGGTAGGGGGGATACCGGTTGATACATTATGGTATTTCGACCCTACTTCAGTAGGGGGGATACCGGTTGATACATTATGGTATTTCGACCCTACATCAGTAGGGGGGATACTGGTTGATACATTATGGTATTTCGACCCTACATCAGTAGGGGGGATACTGGTTGATACATTATGGTATTTCGATCCTACTTCAGTAGGGGGATACCGGTTGATACATTATGGTATTTCGACCCTACTTCAGTAGGGGGGATACTGGTTGGTACATTATGGTATTTTGACCCTACTTCAGTAGGGGGGATACCGGTTGATACATTATGGTATTTCGACCCTACATCAGTAGGGGGGATACTGGTTGGTACATTATGGTATTTCGACCCTACTTCTGTAGGGGGGATACTTGTTAGTATACTATGGTATTTCGACCCTACTTCAGTAGGGGGGATACTTGTTAGTATACTAGGGCATTTCGACCCTACTTCAGTAGGGGGATGCATGTTGGTACATTATGGAGATATTGCAGGGCCGTGGGTCACATTTACAGTTACCATTGAGAGTATAAACAGTGGGTTTACTTATATAGTATAATTGAGCAGTTATGGATGCAAATGATTGGTATTATATTCATAAGTGCCGCCGCGGTTCTCCTTTGCTATGGCCATACACATCTAGAGGATGTGCTCAGATGAGGCATTGCAGGGCCGTGGGACACGCATGATATAATACTTACATTGCATAATGGAGTGATTGTGAATGCAAAAGAATGAATTATAGTTATATGTGCCGCCGCGGCTCTTCTTTGTTATGGGGCATTGCAGGGCCGTGGGACATATGTGATATAATATAACAATTGGAATGCTTTATATGCACTGATAATTTGCTATGATATAATATAACAATGATGAGTTTACTTACATTGCATGTCTGAGTAATTGTGAAATGTTTATGCATGCAGATCATTTATATGCTTTATTGATTGCTATGCTATGATTTAACTGTATAACATGGCTTACTTACTGAGTGTAATCTCATAAAAATATTATAATGTTTTTGCTACAGGACCATGAGATTTGAGAATAACATGTTGGAGTGATGGACCTCAACTCAAATAAGATATAGATTTTGTGTTATTGCTATAACCCCAGTAATGCTTATGTGTAGGGCTTGTAGCCCAAAGCTTTAGTTATGGATTGTATTAAAGACATGGAATTGAATGATATATAGGTTGTTGCTTTTCTTGAATTTAGTGTCATGTTTCGGGATGCCTTGCGTGCCCGGCACGCGGCGGGTTGTCACCCTAGCTCAAAATTTTTGGGTCTGGGGCGTGACAGCTTTTATGGTATCAAGCACTAGGTTATGAGCCTAGGGACACAAACATATGACATGATAACAGGTAGAGAACTTATGACCCTAGGGACACAGACATATTGACATGATAACACGGAGAGAACATATTTTGATGACATTATACTTAGAGACACATGACACTTTAGCTTATAATAATTAACCACATCTAATTTAAAAGAAAATAGTTATGGCTCGCGGTACTAGGAGCCAACAGTATGAGGAGGACTCTCTGGCCGGTAATGCCGATCAGCCGGTGGGTCAAGGAACTACTGGAGGTATGGCCCCTGCCAACCCAGTGGGAACTGAGCACCAGTGATTCCAGTCCGAGATGCTTCAAGCTCTCTCGGGTATGGCGCAGTCTATGCAGGACATGCAGCATCAGAGTGCGCAGCGGAAGCATGGTGGGCCCATAACCCACAGGACCCAGATTATGATCTTAGGGACATATGCATAATGACACTCTAAGCAAAATACTTGGATGACATTGAGACAATTATGACTTTTAAGGAATTTCAGGAAATTATGCTTTGGAAGCTTGAAATTTAAAGTTTATCAAGAATTACAAGTTTGATAGGAATTGAGAATGAACCATCGCAAGCCAATGATATTATGTGGGCTCCCTGGCTGGTAGCCTTGATCAGTGGGGAGGCCTAGGGGCTTCTAGAGGTTTTAGCTCCATTAAACTTGTTGGAGATGACTCGTAGCAATTTTAGACCTTGAAATAATATGGGTAGATGAAATTTTAATTGGATATGCAATAAAAGATAGATGAATATATGGAATAAACATAGTAGTGGAAAATTTCACTTGATGACTAATATAACTAAGATATCATCATTATGTTCATATTGCAATTGAGTTGATATGTGGATTTGGAGGTATTAAATCTGAATTTGAATGTGAATGGATAAAATGAATTTTATTTGTAGAACTTACATTCTTGATATTGTAAGCTAATCTGCTGGGTATATGAATGATTAATATTGATGATATTTTGGGAATAAAATAGTTAATTACATGTTTTTGATCAATCACAATTGAGTACTTTCTGAATTTGAATCTGGATGGATAAGTATATATAGTGAATTGGATTAAGAGAACTTTTATTATGGATATTGCATGTTCAAAACTGATTGTTACCTTGCTAGATATGCAGATAGTTGATACTGATGTTAATAAAATAGTTGACTACATATTATATCATGATGGATCAATTAGGAAGATTATAAAATTTTAAATTCTGAGATAATTACTGTTTAAGTTTTTTTAGAGCAGTAGACTCTATTAATCTTTAGAACTGATTTTGGCTATAATGATCAAATATTTTGATGTTAGACAGTGAAAGATTTTAGTAGTAATAAGAACAAGATAAATTTCGCTGATAAAGAATTTGTGGGAATTTTCATCTGTTAATAGATTTCTAAATCAAGATATCTGTTCATTAATTTATGGTGCATACTTATTGTACCTTTCTTCATAGTCCCATGTAGATATTTTCTCCAGGATGGATAAATTATCAATAAGCCGTAAGTGACATGAATCTTTTCTAGGAAAAAGGAGGGAGATGATTTTATTTTGATTATGATCAATTATGGATTATGGTTAAGGGTACATCTATTATCACTTTCAAGTCATAGAGGGATTACTATAACTTTCAATTGTCTATGATATAAGGTGTAGATTCCCTTCATATTGAAATGTTTGAGAGAGAGACAATTTTGGACTGAGATGGTGTAGCAATTATGAAATGTATTGTTAATTAAAGCAGCTTCATGGAACTCAAAGTCAATAGAAAAGTTATGTTAATGATCAAAAGAAAGATTTGAAATTTCAGGTTAAAGATCATTGGGAAGTTTTGCTAACCAATGATGTTATGAGGTCTGTGTTAGAGGTGACTTGAGCCACAAAACATTGTGTCATTTGAAACTTTGATCAAGATAAAGGAAGTGTCTTATAGCTTAACACTGCTTTCATTACTCTTTGTAGTGTTCAATCTGTTTCATACCTTTATGACTGAGAAGGTATATTGCAAACCCCGTTATGTGTTAGAACTTGAACCAATTTAGCTGATTATGAGATAGAAAATTTGGATTTGTATCCTATTGGATGTATAGCAAATTTCGAGGCCGAAATTTTTATAAGGGGGAGAATGTAAACCCCCGGTAATTTAATTGTAGGGAGGATAACTCTCAGTATTAATTGGGGTGGCACCTGGTGTTATTATGACATTTAAGTTCCCTGTATGCCGCTTGGATTCTCGAGTCGCGTCTGATGGGTTTCCGAGTCCTTGGGCTGAAGCGTTGCGTAGGGAATTATTTATATGATGGAGGGGGGACTCCCTCCATCATCCGGGCGTCTGCTTCCATCAGGTAATCCCCTGCCTCTCAGAGAGAGAGCGGGAGAGAGAGAGAAAGCATGACAGAGAGAGCGTGAAACAGAGAGAGCGTGAGAGAGAGAGAGAGAACCAGAGAGAGAGAGAAAGAGAACCAGAGAGAGAGAGATCGCAGGAGGCAGTGAGAGGAAGCCTGCCGATCCCCTTGGTTCAGGCCCGGCGGCGTACTCGCTGCCGCGCCGGGCCTGATACCTGGCTGGTGACCCCGCCGCGCCGAGGGAGGCGTCCGGCGGGGTGGTGGTGGAGAGAGAGAGGAGAGGGAGGGCCAATTGGCCCTCCTCTCATGCGGTGGCGCGGCTTCCACCGTTGGTTCAGGCCCGGCGGCGTGCTCGTCGCCTCGCCAGGCCGAGACTGGACTGCCGCCTCCACCGGCGCCGGGCGTGCGTCCGGTGGAGGTCCGACCGCCATGGTGGCCGGCCGTGCCACCGGCACACTTCCGTGCCGCGCGGAGGATTTAGAGAGAGAGTGAGAAATTGAAGGTGAGCGAGGGGGTTTGGCGGCCGGCCGCGGCGGCGGCCGGCTCTGGCCCGGCCACCGGCGGCCGGGCCGCCCTCAATTTGGCCGGCGGCAGCCCCGGCCGCCGGCCATGTCCCCGTCCCCTGTTCGGTGAAACAGGGGATCGGGAGGAAATAGTTTGAACCGGGCCAGCTGGGCCGGCCGGTTCGGGCCTTTTGGGCCGTGCAGCATAGGGAGTTTGGGCTAGATTTTGGGCCCCGTAACGGGCTGGGATTAGAAAAATAAATATATGGCTAGAATCTGGGTGAATTCTAGTTTCTTGGGGTATTTTTACTTTCCCAATCGGGTGTGTATAGTGGGAGATATTCGAGCCCAAAGTAGGGCCCGTGAAATAGTTTGGGGTAGAAATCCTAAGGGTCAATTTAACATTCGTATTCTAATAAATTAATTGTATAAATGACCCTGTAGGTGCTCAGATGTTCGACTAGCTTATTTATACTTGTTGGATTGCGTGCGGAGGTAAGTAAGCCAGTTATCAGTTTATTAAATGATTTATCTCAGGATATGCGTAGTTAAATTGTAAATTGTTATTGACTAAATGTGTAAGTAGATGAATACTATGATTTCATGTGTGGATGCTATGCAGTTATTATGCATGTGAGATGCTGTTGCTATGCATGAGAGATGTTGTTGCTATGCATGAGAGATGCTGTTGCTATGCATGAGAGATGCAGTTATTATGCATGAGAGATGCAGTTATTATGAAATTGATGTGATAAATTACATGCAATTATTCAGTAAGTATAATCCACTGTTTTACTACATGATTGATGTATTGATGTGATGTGAGGTACTGTTATGTGTCGCCACGGTTCTCCTTTATCATGTCATATCCTAGTATTTCGACCCTACTTCGGTAGGGGGGATACCGGTTGATACATTATGGTATTTCGACCCTACTTCAGTAGGGGGGATACCGGTTGATACATTATGGTATTTTGACCCTACATCAGTAGGGGGGATACCGGTTGATACATTATGGTATTTCGACCCTACATCAGTAGGGGGGATACTGGTTGATACATTATGGTATTTCGACCCTACTTCAGTAGGGGGGATACCGGTTGATACATTATGGTATTTCGACCCTACTTCAGTAGGGGGGATACTGGTTGGTACATTATGGTATTTCGACCCTACTTCAGTAGGGGGGATACCGGTTGATACATTATGGTATTTCGACCCTACATCAGTAGGGGGGTACTGGTTGGTACATTATGGTATTTCGACCCTACTTCTGTAGGGGGGATACTTGTTAGTATACTATGGTATTTCGACCCTACTTCAGTAGGGGGGATACTTGTTAGTATACTAGGGCATTTCGACCCTACTTCAGTAGGGGGATGCATGTTGGTACATTATGGAGATATTGCAGGGCCGTGGGTCACATTTACAGTTACCATTGAGAGTATAAACAGTGGGTTTACTTATATAGTATAATTGAGCAGTTATGGATGCAAATGATTGGTATTATATTCATAAGTGCCGCCGCGGTTCTCCTTTGCTATGGCCATACACATCTAGAGGATGTGCTCAGATGAGGCATTGCAGGGCCGTGGGACACGCATGATATAATACTTACATTGCATAATGGAGTGATTGTGAATGCAAAAGAATGAATTATAGTTATATGTGCCGCCGCGGCTCTTCTTTGTTATGGGGCATTGCAGGGCCGTGGGACATATGTGATATAATATAACAATTGGAATGCTTTATATGCACTGATAATTTGCTATGATATAATATAACAATGATGAGTTTACTTACATTGCATGTCTGAGTAATTGTGAAATGTTTATGCATGCAGATCATTTATATGCTTTATTGATTTCTATGCTATGATTTAACTGTATAACATGGCTTACTTACTGAGTGTAATCTCATAAAATATTATAATGTTTTTGCTACAGGACCATGAGATTTGAGAATAACATGTTGGAGTGATGGACCTCAACTCAAATAAGATATAGATTTTGTGTTATTGCTATAACCCCAGTAATGCTTATGTGTAGGGCTTGTAGCCCAAAGCTTTAGTTATGGATTGTATTAAAGACATGGAATTGAATGATATAGGTTGTTGCTTTTCTTGAATTTAGTGTCATGTTTCGGGATGCCTTGCGTGCCCGGCACGCGGCGGGTTGTCACCCTAGCTCAAAATTTTTGGGTCTGGGGCGTGACACATCCACTTCTTCAGCTGGATTCTCAGACCTTCAAATGGAGCAATTAAAAAATTTGTTTGCTGCTCAGAAGGATGAGTTTGGCAGTCAGTTCATGAATATAAAAGAATCACTTTATTCACTTGATGATCGGATTGCAAAAATTGAATCAACTCTCAACTCCTCTGCAGAATCTTTAAGTGGTGATTTGAAGAATATATTTGAAGAACTTAAAGAGATTTGTGGAGATAGTGAAACTTATTCAAGGTGCAACGCCGAGCTCCAAGATAAAATCTTAACAGCTTGCACATTTGTTGATGAGAGACTTAAAGACTATGTTAAGCTTCAATGTGATGGAATGAAAAATATTGTAGATCATTTAACAAGAATAGTGAGGAAGAACTTTGATGTAATGAATGTTTAATGTTGATATCTTAATGTAATGAATGTTTAATGTTGATGTAATGAATGTTTAAATGTAATGAATGTTTAATTTTGATGAAATGTAGTTTACATTTTGACGTAATGAAGTTTATGTGTTGATGCAATGAAAATTATCTTTTGAAGCAATAAAAATTATCTTTTGATGCAATGTGAAATATTCTTTACCTTTTTGTTGATTACAAAAAAGGGGGAGAGAATTATGGTTGTATATGCATTAAGAGGGAGAAAGTTATATTGTTAATTGCATTAAAGGGGGAGAAAGTTATGTTGCATTAATTGTTTAATATGAAAAATCAAGTTATTTAATTGATTAATATGATATTGAGTTATTTAATTGATGTGGATTAATAATCAAATTGATTTGACTATGCATAAAGAAATCTTAAGTACCAAATATGTAAAGTAAGAGGAAGAATAATTTGAACTTCATAGGGGGAGCTACCTTATTTAGGAGGAGCTTACTCGTGAAGATCACTTCCTTGATAATTCTTTAATTTAAGAATTCTATGCATATACTCAATGTTTTTATAATCATCAAAAAGGGAGAGATTGTTGATCCATTTATTGATTTTGATGATTAATAAAGGAATTGAGTATATTTAATTGATTACTAATGGATTTTATAAGTGTTTCAGGACTTAAATTTATTTGATCAATTTAAAGGAATTAAGAAATGAATTTTGAATCAAATACAAAATCAGAGATTCCAAAGTTTCAGAGCTTGGAGTCGACACCTAGAAAATTTGGAGCTGACCCCATGGCCAATTCAATTTTAATCTGATTTTTGATACGATCCGGAGCCGACTCCGATGCGGGGACAGAACGCTTGTTTTTTTAGCATGCTGGAGCCGACACCTACAGTATTCGGAAGCCGACACCTGATGATGGCGAGCCGACACTTACTTTTTCGGAGCCGACTCCTCAACGAACTCGGAAATTTCTATTTTTTGTAAAACGATCTGGAGCCGACACCTGAAAAGTTGGAGCCGACTCCAACCTTACTGGGACGAAAATTAAAAATGCCAGATCAGCTCTAACGGTAATATTTCCTTTTTACCTAATTTCTAACGGATATATTTTGTTTTAGATACACTCTAATGGCTAGTTTCCTTCCCAAAATGGATTAAAAGAAATCTATAAAAAGGGGTAAAAACACCCATTTGAAAAAAGGAAAAGAGAGACGAAAAATTAGAAAACATTTCAAATCAAAAATCCGAAAAAGCCTGAGCCTGAATCTCAAGAGAAAAGCCCTCAAACTCAAATCCTTCCACCCCAAAAAGCTCAAAGAGGAATCCAAGGCGCCCAAATCAAAAATCGGTGGATTTCCCAAATTGAAGTAAAAGATCTATTTCTTCCATTTCCAATCTTCTCAACTGCAACGACTGTGAGGGATTAAAGCTGAGGCTTGATTCATCATTCCCAAGGGAGAAGAGGAAAAGAAGAAAAGAAGAAAAGAAGAAAAGCTCAAAGCCAAACAACTTCAATTCAGGCTTTTCTAAACTTGTTTACTTATTTTTGAATATTTGCTCATTGAGGAGTTGTGTATCTTTGAAAAACTATATTCTTTTTGTTTGTGCCTAGTTCAATCAAAGGGATTGAACTAGTGGAGGTTGTATACCTTGGGTCAAGCTAGATTAGCTTGAGTTTAGGGTTGTGTGTTGGTGAGCCCGAAAAACCAGCTGGGTTCGTTGTGATCCCGGGTAAAATAACAAGTTTGGGTTGTGAGCTTGTAATACAACTCGGCTGTAATCGAGGAGATTATAGTGTAGACCCAAGTGGATCTTGGGAGTGGACGTAGGTGTTGGATACACCGAACCACTATAAAATCTTTGTGTTTGCCGTGCTTCTATTGTCTCTATCTCTATCTCTATCTCATTGATTGTACTTTATATTTGCATTGCATTTACTTCATTCATCTTAAGCAAACAATTTTTTTAAGAGGTTAAATTTTTTAAGAACCCAATTCAGCCCCCCTCTTGGGTTGTCATCTGGGCCAACAAAGAGAGCTGTTCTCGGAGCCATCTCTCTCTCTCTCTTCTTTTTCGAGCTTCCTCAAGCTCACGGCTGTGGCCTAGACCACTGACTTGAGCATCGGAGGGTCCCCGCCGAATCTCCGGCCCCCGGGACTTGCTTGCAGGCGCGAGGAGCTCGCTGGAGGAGGCGACCGATGCTCGAGGCCGGTGATTTGGCATCATCAGATTGGCGCGCCAGGAAGGGGGGACGCGCTGAAGGAAAGAAAGCTCTCCTTGAGCTATAAGTCTCCGTCCCCTCTAAGATAGCTATGGTGGTGATGCGCATGCCAGAGGTTCTTACCAATCGTGCTGGGGGGCATCCACATCGCACTAGGCAGCAAAAGGCCACCCTCTCTGCTCCTTCACCACCAACTTCAGCTGCTCTGATTAACCAGCTGGCCATCCTCAATCGCAAGATCAAGCTTTGAAAGTAGCAGTTCATGAACTGCAGAAGCAACGCTCAGGGGCCACTCAGCAGCACCCCAAGCCTCTCACGTCGCCCATGATAGCTGCACCAGTTGGCTAGTGATCCGCTCGCGGAAAATCTCCTCACAGAGAAGCTTATCACCATCAAGCTTCACCTGAGCACCACCGATCTCCTGCCTTCTGTTAGTCTTTCGGGTCATCTGGGGAGGACCTTAATCATAAGATGAGGAAGCATCTGGACGAACAACACCGCGGCTGGAAGAGCTCACTCAAAGGCTCAACAATCGGCTAGAGCAAGCCGAGAGGTGTCGTTGCAATTAATACAAGGAAGAAGATGAGGACAAAAGGCTTTGACTGCTGCTCTTAAGCTTCAGCACCGAGGGCAATCAATCTCTTCAAAGAAAAAGCTAGGCAAAGAGCCCTCCCAGCAACTCCTCCGACCTTTTTACTCTCAGCAACGCCCTCGATGGACTCTCCCAGCCATTCATCTTCAATGACCGCCAACTGTCGAGGCTTTCCTCAACGGACTCCAGCTTTGTCCCGGTTTCCAGCTTCTTCCCGGCCACAGGCATCTCGTCCTGGCCTCCAATGCGAGGGAAGGCCCAAGTAAGGGCAACGACACTTCCAATCCGACTAACATGACTCCCTGGGGGGCAGGTCACCAGCGAACGGAAGTGCTCAAATCCACAAAAGGAAAAACATGGGTGCTACAAGAGCTAAGTACATTGCACTTAAGACAGTTTTCTTTCATTAATACTTAAAAATGTCATGCAGGGAAGATCTACCTTGCATCAACATCCAAGGCCAACCTCGCTTTGGCGTACAAAAGCCTGGGTCCAACAGGGAAGCACCGGCACAAAAGCCCTGGGCCAGGCATGAAGCCCAACCCCGGTCGGCACAAAAGCCCTGGGCCAGCCAGGCATGAAGCCCAGTGTACGGCAGACACCACCGGCTCTCAGCAACAAAAGCCCGGGTCCAGCAGGGATGGCCCCGGCCAGCCCCGAGCGCCGGCACAAAAGCCCTGAGCCAGCCCTCGGCAGCCCTGGGCCAGCCAGGCATGAAGCCCGACCCCGGTCGGCACAAAAGCCCTGGGCAGCCAGGCATGAAGCCCAGTGTACCACTGGCAGAGCGGTGCACCACGGCTCTCAGCAACAAAAGCCGGGTCCAGCAGGGACGGCCCTGGCCCGAGCGTGGGCACAAAAGCCCTGGGCCAGCCAGGCATGAAGCCCGACCCCGGTCAGCACAAAAGCCCTAGGCCAGCCAGGCATGAAGCCCAGTGTACCACTGGCAGAGCGGTGCACCACCGCTCTCAGCAACAAAAGCCCAGGTCCACCCCGGCCGGCCCCGAGCGCCGGCACAAAAGCCCTGGGCCAGCCAGGCATGAAGCCTGACGCCCATCGGCACCTAAAGCCCTGCACCAGCCCCCTTCACCAGCCAGGCATGAAGCCCGACACCCGTCGCGGATAAAGCCCTGCACCAGCCAGGCATGAAGACCTGCACCAGCCAGGCATGAAGCCCGACACCCGTCGGCACCTAAAGCCCTGCACCAGCCAGGCATGAAGCCCGACACCCGTTGGCATGAAGCCCTGCACCAGCCAGGCATGAAGCCCTGCACCAGGGCATGAAGCCCTGCACCAGCCAGGCATGAAGCCCGACACCCGTCGGCACCTAAAGCCCTGCACCAGCCAGGCATGAAGCCCGACACCCGTCGGCATAAGCCCTGCACCAGCCAGGCATGAAGCCCGACACCCGTCGGCACCTAAAGCCCTGCACAAGCCAGGCATAAAGCAGCCAGGCATGAAGCCCGACACCCGTCGGTGGATAAAGCCCTACACCAGCTAGGCATGAAGCCCTGCACCAGCCAGGCATGAAGCCCGACACCCGTCGGCACCTAAAGCCCTGCACCAGCCAGGCATGAAGCCCGACACCCGTCGGCCCTGCACCAGCTAGGCATGAAGCCTGACCCATCGGTGAATGAAGCCCTGCACCAGCCAGGCATGAAGCCCGACACCCATCGGCATAAAGCCCTTCAAGCCCTGCACCAGCCAGGCATGAAGCCCGACACCCGTCGACATAAAGCCCTGCACCAGCCAGGCATGAAGCCGACACCTGTCGGCACCTAAAGCCCTGCACCAGCCAGGCATGCACCAGCCATGAAGCCCGACACCCATAAAGCGCACCAGCCAGGCATGAAGCCCTGCACCAGCCAGGCATGAAGCCCGACACCCGTCGGCACCTAAAGCCCTGCACTAGCCAGGCATGAAGCCCGACACCCATCGGCATAAAGCCCTGTACCAGCCAGGCATGAAGCCCGACACCCGTCGGCACCTAAAGCCCTGCACCAGCCAGGCATGAAGCCCGACACCCATCGGCAATGAAGCCATGCACCAGCCAGGCTTGAAGCCCGACACCCATCGGCAATGAAGCCCTGCACCAGCCAGGCATGAAGCCCGACACCCGTCGGCAAAAAAGCCCTACACCAGCCAGGCATCAAGCCCTACACCAGCCTGGCATGAAGCCTGACACCCGTCGGCAGAAAATCCCTGCACCAGCCAGGCATGAAGCCCTGCACCAGCCATGCATGAAGCTCGACACCCGTCGGCACCTAAAGCCCTGCACCAGCTAGGCATAAAGTCCTGCACCAGCCAGGCATGAAGCCCGATACCCTTCGGCGGATAAAGCCCTGCACCAGCCAGGCATGAAGCCCTGCACCAGCCAGGCATGAAGTCGACACTCGTCGGCACCTAAAGCCCTGCACCAGCCAGGCATGAAGCACGACACCCGTCGGCACCTAAAGCCCTGCACCAGCCAGGCATGAAGCCCGACACCCGTTGGTGGATGAAGCCCTGCACCAGCCAGGCATGAAGCCCTGCACCAGACAGGCATGAAGCCCTACACCAGCCAGGCATGAAGCCCGACACCCGTTGGCACCTAAAGCCCTGCACCAGCCAGGCATGAAGCCCGACACCCGTCGGTGGATAAAGCCCTGCACCAGCCAGGCATGAAGCCCGACACCCGTCGGCACCTAAAGCCCTGCACAAGCCAGGCATAAAGCCCTACACCAGCCAGGCATGAAGCCCGACACCCATCGGTGGATAAAGCCCTACACCAGCTAGGCATGAAGCCCTGCACCAGCCAGGCATGAAGCCCGACACCCGTCGGTGAATGAAGCCGTGCACCAGCTAGGCATGAAGCCTGATACCCGTCGGTGAATGAAGCCCTGCACCAGCCAGGCATGAAGCCCGACACCCGTCGGCGGATAAAGCCCTACACCAGCCAGGCATTAAGCCCTGCACCAGCCAGGCATGAAACCCGACACCCGTCGATAGATAAAGCCATGCACCAGCCAGGCATGAAGCCCTGCACCAGCCAGGCATGAAGCTGACACCCGTCGGCACCTAAAGCCCTGCACCAGCCAGGCATAAAGCCCTGCACCAGCTAGGCATGAAGCCCGACACCTTCGGTGGATAAAGCCCTGCACCAGCCAGGGATGAAGCCCTGCACCAGCCAGGCATGAAGCCCGATACCCATCGGCACCTAAAGCCCTGCACTAGCCAGGCATGAAGCCCGACACCCATCGGCGGATAAAGCCCTGTACCAGCCAGGCATGAAGCCCGACACCCGTCGGCACCTAAAGCCCTGCACCAGCCAGGCATGAAGCCCGACACCCATCGGCGAATGAAGCCATGCACCAGCCAGGCTTGAAGCCCGACACCCGTTGGTGAATGAAGCCCTGCACCAGCCAGGCATGAAGCCCAACACCCATCGGCGAAAAAAGCCCTACACCAGCCAGGCATCAAGCCCTACACCAGCCTGGCATGAAGCCTGACACCCGTTGGCAGATAAATCCCTGCACCAGCCAGGCATGAAGCCCTGCACTAGCCAGGCATGAAGCTCGACACCCGTCGGCACCTAAAGCCCTGCACCAGCTAGGCATAAAGTCCTGCACCAACCAGGCATGAAGCCCGATACCCTTCGGCGGATAAAGCCCTGCACCAGCCAGGCATGAAGCTAACACTGTCGGCACCTAAAGCCCTGCACCAGCCAGGCATGAAGCACGACACCCATCGGCGGATAAAGCCCTGCACCAGCCAGGCATGAAGCCCTGCACCAGCCAGGCAAGAAGCCTGACACCCGTCGGCACCTAAAGCCCTGCACCAGCCATGCAAAAAGCCCTGCACAGCCAGGCATCAAGCCCGACACCCATCGGTGGATAAAGCCCTGCACCAGCCAGGCATGAAGCCCTGCATCAGCCAGGCATGAAGCCCGACACCCGTCGGCACCTAAAGCCCTACACCAGCCACGCATAAAGCCCTGCACTAGCCAGGCATGAAGCTCGACACCCATCGGCGGATAAAGCCCTGCACCAGCTAGGCATGAAGCCTGACACCCGTCGGCACCTAAAGCCCTGCACCAGCAAGGCATGAGGCCCGACACCCGTCGGCGAATGAAGCCCTGCACCAGCCAGGCATGAAGCCCGACACCCGTCGGAGGATAAAGCCCTACACCAGCCAGGCATAAAGCCCTGCATGAGCCAAGCATGAAGCCCGACACCTGTCGGCGGATAAAGCCCTGCACCAGCCAGGCATGAAGCCCTGCACTAGCCATGCATGAAGCCCGACACCCATCGGCACCTAAAGCCCTGCACCAGCCAGATATAAAGCCCTGCACCAGCCAGGCATGAAGCCCGACACCCGCCAGCGGAGAAAGCCCTGCACTAGCCAGGCATGAAGCCCTACACCAGCCAAGCATGAAGCCCGACACCCGTCGGGACCTAAAGCCCTGCACCAGCCAGGCATGAAGCCCGACACCCGTCGGTGGATAAAGCCCTATACCAGCCAGGCATGAAGCCCTGCACCAGCCAGGCATGAAGCCCGACACCCGTCAGCACCTAAAACCCTTCACCAGCCAGGCATAAAGTCCTGCACCAGCCAGGCATGAAGCCCAACACCCGTCGGCGTATGAAGCCCTGCACCAGCCAGGCATGAAGCCCGACACCCGTCGGCACCTAAAGCCCTGCACCATCCAGGCATGAAGCCCAACACCCGTCGGCGGATAAAGCCCTGCACCAGCCATGGATGAAGCCCTGCACCAGCCAGGCATGAAGCCTGACACCCGTCGGCACCTAAGCCCTGCACCAGCCAGGCATAAAGCCCTGCACCAGCCAGGCATGAAGCCCAACACCCGTCGGCGGATAAAGCCCTGCACCAGCCAGGCATGAATCCCTGCACCAGCAAGGCATGAAGCCTGACACCCATCGGTACCTAAAGCCCTGCACCAGCCAGGCATGAAGCCTACACCCATCGGCGAATGAAGCCGTGCACCAGCCAGGCATGAAGCCCGACACCCGTCGGCAAATGAAGCCCTGCACCAGCCAGGCATGAAGCCCGACACCCATCGGCGGATAAAGCCCTACACCAACCAGGCATCAAGCCCTGCACCAGCCAAGCATGAAGCCCGACACCCATCGGCGGATAAAGCCCTGCACCAGCCAGGCATGAAGCCCTGCCCCAACCAGGCATGAAGCCCGTCGCACCTAAAGCCCTGCACCAGCCAGGCATAAAGCCCTGCACCAGCCAGGCATGAAGCCCGACAACCTTCGGTGGATAAAGCCCTGCGCCAGCTAGGCATGAAGCCCTGCACCAGCCAGGTATGAAGCCTGACACCCGTCGGTACCTAAAGCCCTGCACCAGCCAGGCATGAAGCCCGACACCCATCGGCGGATAAAGCCCGACACTAGCCAGGCATGAAGCCCTCCACCAGCTAGGCATGAAGCCCGACACCTATCGGCACCTAAAGCCCTGCACCAGCCAGGCATAAAGCCCTGCACCAGCCAGGCATGAAGCCCGATATCCTTCGCCGGATAAAGCCCTACACCAGCCAGGCATGAAGCCCTGCACTAGCCAGGCATGAAGCCCTGCACCAGCCAGGCATGAAGCCCGACAACCATCGGCACCTAAAGCCCTGCACCAGCAAGGCATGACGCCCGACACCTATCGGTGGATAAAGCCCTGCACCAACCAGGCATGAAGCCCTGCACCAGCCAGGCATGAAGCCCGACACCCGTCGGCACCTAAAGCCCTGCACCATCCAGGCATAAAGCCCTGCACCAACCAGGCATGAAGCTCGACACCCGTCGGTGGATAAAGCCCTGCACCAGCCAGGCAAGAAGCCCGACACCCGTCGGCACCTAAAGCCCTACACCAACCCATAAAGCCAGGCATGAAGCTCGACACCCGTCGGCGAATAAAGCCCTGCACCAGCTAGGCATGAAGCCCGACACCCGTCGGCACCTAAAGCCTTGCCCTGCACCAGCCAGGCATGAAGCCCGACACCCATCGGCATAAAGCCCTATAAAGCCCTGCACCAGCCAGGCATGTCGGCATAAAGCCCTGCACCAGCCAGGCATGAAGCCGACACCCATCGGCACCTAAAGCCCTGCACAGCCAGGTATAAAGCCCTGCACCAGCCAGGCATGAAGCCCGACAGTTGTCGGCGGATAAAGCCTTGCACCATCTAGGCATGAAGCCCTGCACCAGCCAGGCATGAATCCCGACACCTGTCGGCACCTAAAGCCCTGCACTAGCCAGGCATGAAGCCCGACACCCATCGACGGATAAAGCCCTGCACCAGCCAGGCATGAAGCCATGTACCAGCCAGGCATGAAGCCCGACACCCGTCGGCACCTAAATCCCTGCACCAGTCAAGCATGAAGCCCAACACCCATTGGTGGATAAAGTCCTGTACCAACCAGGCACGAAGCCCTGCACCGGCCAGGCATGAAGCCTGACACCCGTCGGCACCTAAAGCCCTGCACCAGCCAGGCATGAAGCCCAACACCCATCGGCGGATAAAGCCCTGCACCAGCCAGGCATGAAGCCCTGCACCAGCCAGGCATGAAGCCCGACACCGTCGGCACCTAAAGCCCTGCACCAGCCAGGCATGAAGCCCAACAACCGTCGGCAGATAAAGTCCTGCACCAGCCAGGCATGAAGCCCAACACCCATCGGCACCTAAAGCCTTGCACCAGCCAGGCATAAACCCCTGCACCAGCCAGGCATGAAGCCCGACACCCGTGGTGGATAAAGCCCTGCACCAGCCAGGCATGAAGCCCTGCACCAGCCAGGCATGAAGCCCGACACCCGTTGGCACCTAAAGCCCTACACCAGCCAGGCATAAAGCCCTGCACCAGCCAGGCATAAGCCCTACACCAGCCAGGCATGAAGCCCAACATCCGTTGGCGGATAAAGCCCTGCACTAGCCAGGCATGAAGCCCGACACCCGTCGGCACCTAAAGCCCTGCACCAACCAGGCATGAAGCCCGACACCCGTCGGTGGATAAAGCCCGGCACCAGCCAGGCATGAAGCCCTGCACCATCCAGGCATGAAGCCCTGCACAAGCCAGGCATGAAGCCCGACACCCGTCGGTACCTAAAGCCCTGCACCAGCCAGGCATAAAGCCCTGCACCAGCCAGGCATGAAGCCCGACACCCGTCAGCGGATAAAGCCCTGCACCAGCCAAGCATGAAGCCGGACACCCTTCGGCACCTAAGGCCCTACACTAGCCAGGCATGAAGCCCGACACCCTTCGGTGGATAAAGCCCTATACCAGCCAAGCATGAAGCCCGACACCCATCGGCACCTAAAGCCCTGCACCAGCAGGGCATGAAGCCCGACACCCGTCGGCGAATGAAGTCGTGCACCAGCCAGGCTTGAAGCCCGACACCCATCGGTGAATGAAGCCCTGCACCAGCCAGGCATGAAGCCCGACACCCGTCGGTGGATAAAGCCCTACACCAGCCAGGCATCAAGCCCTGCACCAGCCAGGCATGAAGCCCGAGACCCGTTGGTGGATAAAGCCCTGCACCAGCCAGGCATGAAGCCCTGCACCAGCCAGGCATGAAGCCCGACACCCGTTGGCACCTAAAGCCCTACCTAGCCAGGCATAAAGCCCTGCACCAACCAGGCATGAAGCTCGACACCCGTCGGTGGATAAAGCCCTGCACCAGCCAGGCAAGAAGCCCGACACCCGTCGGCACCTAAAGCCCTACACCAACCACGCATAAAGCCAGGCATGAAGCTCGACACCCGTCGGTGAATAGCCCTGCACCAGCCAGGCATGAAGCCCGACACCCATCGGCACCTAAAGCCTTGCACCAGCCAGGCATGAGGCCCGACACCCATCGGTGAATGATGCCCTGCACCAGCCAGGCATGAAGCCCGACACCCATCGGCGGATAAAGCCCTACACCTGCCAGGCATAAAGCCCTGCACCAGCCAGGCATGAAGCCCGACACCCGTCGGTGGATAAAGCCCTGCACCAGCTAGGCATGAAGCTCGACGCCCATCGGCACCTAAAGCCCTGCACCAGCCAGGTATAAAGCCCTGCACCAGCCAGGCATGAAGCCCGACAGCTGTCGGCAGATAAAGCCTTGCACCATCTAGGCATGAAGCCCTGCACAGCCAGGCATGAATCCCGACACCTGTTGGCACCTAAAGCCCTGCACTAGCCAGGCATGAAGCCGACACCCGTCGACGGATAAAGCCCTGCACCAGCCAGGCATGAAGCCATGCACCAGCCAGGCATGAAGCCCGAGACCCGTCGGCACCTAAAGCCCTGCACCAGTCAAGCATGAAGCCCGACACCCATTGGTGGATAAAGTCCTGTACCAACCAGGCACGAAGCCCTGCACCGGCCAGGCATGAAGCCTGACACCCGTCGGCACCTAAAGCCCTGCACCAGCCAGGCATGAAGCCCAACACCCATCGGCGGATAAAGCCCTGCACCAGCCAGGCATGAACCCTGCACCAGCCAGGCATGAAGCCCGACACCCGTCGGCACCTAAGGCCCTGCACCAGCCAGGCATGAAGCCCAACAACCGTCGGCAGATAAAGTCCTGCACCAGCCAGGCATGAAGCCCAACATCCATCGGCACCTAAAGCCTTGCACCAGCCAGGCATAAAGCCCTGCACCAGCCAGGCATGAAGCCCGACACCCGTTGGTGGATAAAGCCCTGCACCAGCCAGGCATGAAGCCCTGCACCAGCCAGGCATGAAGCCCGACACCCGTTGGCACCTAAAGCCCTACACCAACCAGGCATAAAGCCCTGCACCAGCCAGGCATGAAGCCCTGCACCAGCCAGGCATGAAGCCCAACATCCGTTGGCGGATAAAGCCCTGCACTAGCCAGGCATGAAGCCCGACACCCGTCGACACCTAAAGCCCTGCACCAACCAGGCATGAAGCCCGACACCCGTCGGTGGATAAAGCCCGGCACCAGCCAGGCATGAAGCCCTGCACCATCCAGGCATGAAGCCCTGCACCAGCCAGGCATGAAGCCCGACACCCGTCGGTACCTAAAGCCCTGCACCAGCCAGGCATAAAGCCCTGCACCAGCCAGGCATGAAGCCCGACACCCGTCAGCGGATAAAGCCCTGCACCAGCCAAGCATGAAGCCCTGCACCAGCCAGGCATAAAGCCCGATACCCGTCGGCACCTAAAGCCCTGCACCGGCCAGGCATGAAGCCCTGCACCAGCCAGGCATGAAGCGGACACCCGTCGGCACCTAAGGCCCTACACTAGCCAGGCATGAAGCCCGACACCCATCGGCGGATAAAGCCCTGTACCAGCCAAGCATGAAGCCCGACACCCATCGGCACCTAAAGCCCTGCACCAGCAGGGCATGAAGCCCGACACCCGTCGGCGAATGAAGCCGTGCACCAGCCAGGCTTGAAGCCCGACACCCGTCGGTGAATGAAGCCCTGCACCAGCCAGGCATGAAGCCCGACACCCGTCGGCAGATAAAGCCCTACACCAGCCAGGCATCAAGCCCTGCACCAGCCAGGCATGAAGCCTGACACCCGTCGGCAGATAAAGCCCTACACCAGCCAGGGATGAAGCCCTGCACCAGCCAGGCATGAAGCTTGACACCTGTTGGCACCTAAAGCCCTGCACCAGCCAGGCATAAAGTCCTGCACTAGCCAGGCATGAAGCCCGACACCCTTTGGCGGATAAAGCCCTGCACCAGCCAGGCATGAAGCCCTGCACTAGCCAGGCATGAAGCCCTGCACCAGCCAGGCATGAAGTCCACACCGTCGGCACCAAAGCCCTGCACTAGCCAGGCATGAAGCATGACACCCATCGGCATAAAGCCCTGCACCAGCCAGGCATGAAGCCCTGCACCAGCCAGGCATGAAGCCCAACACCCGTCGGCACTAAAGCCCTGCACCAGCCATGCATAAAGCCCTGCACCAGCCAGGCATGAAGCCCGACACCCATCGGTGGATAAAGCCCTGCACCAGCCAGGCATGAAGCCCTGCACCAGCCAGGCATGAAGTCCGACACCCGTCGGCACCTAAAGCCCTGCACCAGCCAGGCATGAAGAACACACCCATTAGCGGATAAAGCCCTGCACCAGCCAGCCTGAAGTCCGACACCCGTCGGCACCTAAAGCCCTGCACCATCCATGCATAAAGCCCTGCGCCAGCCAGGCATGAAGCCCGACACCCATCGGTGGATAAAGCCCTGCACCAACCAGGCATGAAGCCCTGCACCAGCCAGGCATGAAGCCTGACACCCGTCGGCACCTAATGCCCTATACTAGCCACATAAAGCCCTGCACCAGCCAGGCATGAAGCTCGACACCCATCGGCAGATAAAGCCCTGCACCAGCCAGGCATGAAGCCCGACACCCATCGGCACCTAAAGCCCTGCACCAGCAAGGCATGAGGCCCGACACCCGTCGGTGAATGAAGCCCTGCACTAGCCAGGCATGAAGCCCGACACCTGTCGGAGGATAAAGCCGTACACCAGCCAGGCATAAAGCCCTGCACGAGCCAAGCATGAAGCCCGACACCTGTCGGCGGATAAAGCCCTGCACCAACCAGGCATGAAGCCCTGCACCAGCCATGCATGAAGCCCGACACCCGTCGGCACCTAAAGCCCTGCACCAGCCAGATATAAAGCCCTGCACCAGCTAGGCATGAAGCCCGACACCCATCGGCGGATAAAGCCCTGCACTAGCCAGGCATGAAGCCTGACACCCGTCGGCACCTAAAGCCCTGCACCAGCCAGGCATGAAGCCCGACACCCATCGGTGGATAAAGCACCAACCAGGCAGAAGCCCCGCACCAGCCAGGCATGAAGCCCGACACCCGTCAGCACCTAAAGCCCTGCACCAGCCAGGCATAAAGTCCTGCACCAGCCAGGCATGAAGCCCAACACCCATCGGCGGATGAAGCCCTGCACCAGCCAGGCATGAAGCCCTGCGCCAGCCAGGCATGAAGCCCGACACTCGTCGGCACCTAAAGCCCTGCACCAGCCAGGCATGAAGCCCAACACCCGTCGGCGGATAAAGCCCTGCACCAGCCATGCATGAAGCCCTGCACCAGCCAGGCATGAAGCCTGACACCAGTCGGCACTTAAGCCCTGCACCAGCCAGGCATAAAGCCCTGCACCAGCCAGGCATGAAGCTCGACACCCATCGACGGATAAAGCCCTACACCAGCCAGGCATGAAGCACCAGCAAGGCATGAAGCCTGACACCCATCGGCACCTAAAGCCCTGCACCAGCCAGGCATGAAGCCTGACACCCATTGGCGAATGAAGCCGTGCACCAGCCAGGCATGAAGCCCGACACCCATCGGCATAAAGCCCTGCACTAGCCAGGCATGAAGCCCGACACCCGTCGGCACCTAAAGCCCTGCACCAGCCAGGCATGAAGCCCGACACCCGTCGGTGGATAAAGCCCTATACCAGCCAGGCATGAAGCCCCGCACCAGCCAGGCATGAAGCCCGACACCCGTCGGCACCTAAAGCCCTGCACCAGCCAGGCATAAAGCCTGCACCAGCCAGGCATGAAGCCCACACCCATCGGCATGAAGCCCTGCACCAGCCAGGCATGAAGCCCTGCGCCAGCCAGGCATGAAGCCCGACACCGTCGGCACCTAAAGCCCTGCACCAGCCAGGCATGAAGCCCAACACCCGTCGGCGGATAAAGCCCTGCACCAGCCATGCATGAAGCCCTGCACCAGCCAGGCATGAAGCCTGACACCAGTCGGCAACTAAGCCCTGCACCAGCCAGGCATAAAGCCCTGCACCAGCCAGGCATGAAGCTCGACACCATCGACGGATAAAGCCCTACACCAGCCAGGCATGAATCCCTGCACCAGCAAGGCATGAAGCCTGACACCCATCGGCACCTAAAGCCCTGCACCAGCCAGGCATGAAGCCTGACACCCATTGGCAATGAAGCCGTGCACCAGCCAGGCATGAAGCCCGACACCCGTCGGCAATGAAGCCCTGCACCAGCCAGGCATGAAGCCCAACACCCGTCGGCACCTAAAGCCCTGCATTAGCCAGGCATAAGCCCTGCACCAGCCAGGCATGAAGCCCGACACCTTCGGTGGATAAAGCCCTGCACGAGCCAGGCATGAAGCCCTGCACCAGCCAGGCATGAAGCCCTGCACCAGCCAGGTATGAAGCCCGACACCCGTCGGTACCTAAAGCCCTGCACCAGCCAGCCATGAAGCCCGACACCCATCGGCATAAAGCCCTGCACCAACCAGGCATGAAGCCCTCCACCAGCCAGGCATGAAGCCCGACACCTGTCGGCACTAAAGCCCTGCACCAGCCAGGCATAAAGCCCTGCACCAGCCAAGCATGAAGCCCGACACCTTCGCCGGATAAAGCCCTACACCAGCCAGGCATGAAGCCCTGCACCAGCCAGGCATGAAGCCCGACACCCGTCGGCACCTAAAGCCCTGCACCAGCCAGGCATGAAGCCCGACACCTGTCGGAGGATAAAGCCCTGCACCAGCCAGGCATGAAGCGCTGCACCAGCCAGGCATGAAGCTCGACACCCGTCGGTGGATAAAGCCCTGCACCAGCCAGGCAAGAAGCCCGACACCCGTCGGCACCTAAAGCCCTGCACCAGTCAGACATGAAGCCCGACACCCATCGACACCTAAAGCCTTGCACCAGCCAGGCATGAGGCCCGACACCCATCGGTGAATGATGCCCTGCACCAGCCAGGCATGAAGCCCGACATCCATCAGCGGATAAGCCCTACACCAACCAGGCATAAAGTCCTGCACCAGCCAGGCATGAAGCCCGACACCCGTCGGCGGATAAAGCCCTGCACCAGCCAGGCATGAAGCCCGACACCCATCGGCACCTAAAGCCCTGCACCAGCCAGGTATAAAGCCCTGCACCAGCCAGGCATGAAGCCCGACACCTGTCGGCGGATAAAGCCTTGCACCATCTAGGCATGAAGCCCTGCACCAGCCAGGCATGAATCCCGACACCTGTCGGCACCTAAAGCCTGCATTAGCCAGGCATGAAGCTCGACACCCATCGGCGGATAAAGCCCTGCACCAGCGAGGCATGAAGCCCTGCACTAGCTAGGCATGAAGCCCAACACCCGTCGGCACCTAAAGCCCTGCACCAGCCAGGCATGAAGCCCGACACCCATCGGTGGATAAAGTCCTGTACCAACCAGGCAAGAAGCCTGCACCAGCCAGGCATGAAGCCCAACACCCATCGGCACCTAAAGCCCTGCACAGCCAGGCATGAAGCTCGACACCCATCGACGGATAAAGCCCTGCATCAGCCAGGCATGAAGCCCTGCACCAGCCAGGCATGAAGCCCTGCACAAGCCAGGCATAAAGCCCAACACCCGTCGGCACCTAAAGCCCTGCACCAGCCAGGCATGAAGCCCGACAGCCGTCGACAGATAAAGCCCTGCACCAGCCAGGCATGAAGCCCTGCACCAGTCAGGCATGAAGCCCGACACCTGTCGGCACCTAAAGCCTTGCACCAGCCAGGCATAAAGCCATGCACCAGCCAGGCATGAAGCCCGACACCCGTTGGTAGATAAAGCCCTGCACCAGCCAGGCATAAAGCCCTGCATCAGCCAGGCATGAAGCCCAACATTCATCGGCGGATAAAGCCCTGCACTAGCCAGGCATGAAGCCCGATACCCGTCGGCACCTAAAGCCCTGCACCAGCCAGGCATGAAGCCCGACACCCGTCGGTGGAAAAAGCCCTGCACCAGCCAGGCATGAAGCCTGCACCAGCCAAGCATGAAGCCTGACACCTGTCGGTACCTAAAGCCCTGCACAGCCAGGCATAAAGCCCTGCACCAGCCAGGCATGAAGCCCGACACCTGTCAGCGGATAAAGCCCTGCACCAGCCAAGCATGAAGCCCTACACCAGCCAGGCATAATGCCCAAGCCCTGCACCAGCCAAGCATAAAGCCCTACACTAGCCAGGCATGAAGCCCGACACCTATCGGCGGATAAATCCTACACCAGCCAGGCATGAAGCCCAACACATGTCGGCGCCTAAAGCCCTACACCAGCCAAGCATAAGGCCCGACACCGTCAGCTAATGAAGCCCTGCATCAGCCAGGCATGAAGCTCGACACCCGTCAGTGGATAAAGCCCTACACCAGCCAGGCATAAAGCCCTGCACCAGCCAGGCATGAAGCTCGACACCCGTCAGCGGATAAAGCCCTGCACCAGCCAGGCATGAAGCCCTGCACCAGCCAGGCGTAAAGCCTGACACTCATCGGCACCTAAAGCCCTGCACCAGCTAGGTATAAAGCCCTGCACCAGCTAGGCATGAAGCCCGACACCCGTCGTCGGATAAAGCCCTGCACCAGCCAGGCATGAAGCCCGACACCCGTCGGCACCTAAAGCCCTAACCAGCCAGGCATGAAGCCCGACACCCATCAGCGGATAAAGCCCTATACCAGCCAGGCATGAAGCCCTGCATCAGGCAAGGATCAGCCACTTGGGAGGAAACGCTCCTTTCGCCTTGCTGGGGTGGACCCGCTTCGTCTCAGGGGCGGGGGCATCTGATATGGCTGATCCAACGCTGTTAAAGAACCGTGAAGGAAGGAAACCGATGGAGCCCCCCTTTGGCCTTCAAAGGGCCCTTCAGCCACAGTAGTGTTTATGGCCTCATAAAGCCACGCGCACCCAATTGCTCTAAGCTCTATGGCCGAGAGCTCCAAGTCCGACAGCTCCAAGGCCGACAGCTCATAAAGCCACGCGTCTTCTCCGGCCACGGCCCCGGCGTGTCCAAGCGAGATAGCCCGACACCTCCCAGCTGGCCCCGGCACCTTCCTAGCCGGCCCTGGCGTGTCCAAGCTAGGCGGCCCTGGCACCTCCAAGCCAAGCAGCCCCGGCACTTTCCTAGCCAGCCCCGGCGTGTCCAAGCCAAGCGGCCCGGTACCTCCCAGCCGGCCCCAGCACCTTCCTAGCTGGCCCCGGTGTGTCCAAGCCAAGCGGCTCGGCACCTTCCTAGCCGGCCCCAGCATGTCCAAGCTAGGTGGCCCTGGCACCTCTAAGCCAAGCGGCCCCGGCACCTTCCTAGCCAGCCCCGGCATGTCCAAGCGAGGCGGCCCGGCACCTCCCAGCCGGCCCCGGCACCTTCCTAGCTGACCCCGGCGTGTCCAAGCTAGGCGGCCCCGGCACCTCCAAGCCAGCCGGCCTCGGCACCTTCCTAGCCGGCCCCGGCGTATCCAAGCGAGGTAGCCCAGCACCTTCCAGCCAGCCCCGGCACCTTCCTAGCCAGCCCCGGCGTGTCCAAGCGAGGCGGCCCAGCACCTCCCAGCCGGCCCCGACACCTTCCTAGCCGGCCCCAACGTATCCAAGCTAGGCGGCCCCAGCACCTCCAAACCAAGTAGCCCGACACTCTCCTGGCCAGCCCTGCCCAGCACTTCTTGGCCGAGGAGGACGACCCTGCTTTCCCCTCTCCGGTGGAACAGGACCACCACAACCAGCTACAGCCACCCCCTTGATGGGACTTGACCTACAGTCCTGACATATCAAAGAAGGAAGCAAGCTCTGCCATTGCTGCCATCACCTTAAATGCTCTGACAAAGTGGTTGAACCCCATGCCTCACAGACATCAGCTCTGACACTTCACCCATCAAGGTCATCATTACAAGGCCTCAACTAGTCAAGCCAGACAAACTCTAAATGCCTATAAAGAGGGTAAGAGGGACCTCGATCAGGTAACAAACTCAATATACCCCAAAATGCTCCTCAACAGATCCTATTCCAACTGAATTGTAAGGCATGCACCAGCGTGTCCAAGCGAGGCGGCCCAGCACCTCCCAGCCGGCCCCGACACCTTCCTAGCCGGCCCCAGCGTATCCAAGCTAGGCGGCCCCGGCACCTCCAAACCAAGCAGCCCGGCACTCTCCTGGCCAGCCCTGCCCAGCACTTCTTGGCCGGGGAGGACAGCCCCTGCTTTTCCCTCTCCGGTGGAACAGGACCCACCACAACCAGCTACAGCCACCCACCTTGATGGGACTTGACATGTAGTCCTGACATATCAAAGAAGAAAGCAAGCTCTGCCATTGCTGCCATCACCTTAAATGCTCTGACAAAGTGGTTGAACCCCATGCCTCACAGACATCAGCTCTGACACTTCACCCATCAAGGTCATCATTACAAGGCCTCAACTAGTCAAGCCAGACAAACTCTAAATGCCTATAAAGAGGGTAAGAGGGACCTCGATCAGGTAACAAACTCAATATACCCCAAAATGCTCCTCAACAGATCCTATTCCAACTGAATTGTAAGGCATGCACAATTTAGAGATGAGGGATTTGTCTTTTAGTAGTCTTTCATGAATGACATCTCGATCTTCTATCAAGCTGACACTTTGGTCATCCTTTAGTGTTTCTCATAACCACTTGAAAGGTCCAATCCCAACAAGATGCTCATAACCACTTGAAAGGTCCAATCCCAACAAGAGGCCAAATATTTCTTGTGACTGCGGGTCCTCTCCTCTCTCTCCAACGGTGATGCAAGAGGATGAAAGTTCCACCACACGATTGCTATTTTTCATGGGTTCTATAGTTGGAGGACTTATTTTGATTGCATGGTGATATGTTTATGATGTAAGAGAGAAGATGAGAAATTTGGAGGACTTATTTTGGTAGTCTTCTAAATCTATATCCAGATAACCATAGTTTCGTAGACCTAGTATTCCATAGTTCATAGTCTTAACACCTACATTCGTAGACCTAGTATTCCATAGTTCATAGTCTTAACACCTATGTTAACAGTCCTGCAGTGTAGCCATTGTTACATTTTCCTGTTCTGTAACCATGTAATTTTGGTCTACATTATTTTTTTAAGGAAAATTTTAGTTTTTGAGCTGTGATTTTAAACGGTGGCACTAAATATGTTTGTTTCTATGCCTCTCAGAAATATTTTTGCTGTGTGCTGCATCATTCTATGCCTCTCAGAAATATTTTCGCTGTGTGCTACATCCTTGCATCATTCTCCCAATTTCTTATATATTTTTGTCCTTGACATTTTTTTTTAATTTTAAGGGGAAAGAAGATAAATTATAATTTAAATTTAAGCCAACAAGAATTAATTAGCATCATAATAACCAATTAAAATTATCTTAATATGCATTTATTTGGTACTTTAAAATATATATAAAGAGGAAGTACATGGTAAAGATAAAGAGTCATCAATACAGGGGAATTTGAATAGAATAGAACAGCTAAACTTGCCTTCATTCATATCACCTAAAGACAATTACAAAGAAAAAAAGAATGAACCTAATGGTCCTATTCTTTGGAAAAAAAGAGAAGAAAAAGAAAAAAAGAAAGAAAAATTCTATCTACTTGAGGATACCTCTTACATCCAATTTCATTGCCCCAAAACATATCCTAATCAGAATTCATGAGGATAGATAATTGGAGCTACTATCATTGCAACTTCTTTGAGAGCTAGAGAACCGAGAAGAGATCATCTCAAGCAAATCCATATCTTTTTTGACTTCATTGACTGAAACCTTTGAAGCATCATTCTCAACCACACTAAAAGAAGTTAAAGGGGGGCCATTTAGAAGGTAGGAAAGATAAGCGTCTACTGCTTGTAGAGAACTGCCACTAGATACAGTAGTATCATGTGAGCCAATAGTAGGAGGACTAGCTTTCTCATGTAACAAGTTGGGTGCTGGTGGAGTAGCCAAGAATGTAGTGGCATCCATACCCATGAACTCATCATCATCACCTTCAATGCCCACGAGGTCAAGTGAGTCATGCATACAAGGCTCTTGGATATCCTTGGCATGAAATCCTTCCTCAAGTGCCCTCTTGCCAACTGACTGTTGGCCATGGGATGTGTTAATATAATTTTGCATGGCCAGCATTTCACCTTCCAAAAATCTTGTAGTTGATGTAGAGAAATTGTAAACAGACAGAGGCTTGGATGGGTATGGGAATGTGAGTTGGAGTTCGTTCGTTGGGGTTGTGGAAGGAGTGGCATTCGTGGTGGCAGTCTCCTTAAAAGTGGTGTTTCTAATGTATTCCATAAAAGTAGTGTTTCTGATGTATTCCAGCAGAATGGAAGGTTGATATCTTTCATCCTGACTTCCCTTTTTCTTGATTGTTCTTATTGAGTTTTTCCTTCTCTTGGTGGAATTCCAATGATTTTTAATGGAATTCTCGGTTCTACCAGGGATTAGCTTGGCTATCTCAGTCCATCGACTTCCAACTTTCTTGTGTGCTTCTACTAGTAGCCTCTCTTCTTCTTCACTCCATGAATTCTTCTGAAGAGAGATTGATGGTGCGTCAGATGAATGAACATAAATATATAACACATGCATCACAAGAGATTATATATATATATATATATATATATATATAGCTTAAGTTAAAAGTAAAAAAATAAAAAAAAATGAAGAAAGGAAAGGTTCCAGCTTATAGAGAAATCATTGAAAGCAGTAGAAGCATTGTGTTTCATGAATAAAAATAAATATATTTAACGCAAAGCAAAACAAAAAGAAGAAAAAAATAGGAAAAGATGGAAGCAAGAAGAAAAGTATCACACCTTGATATAAGGGCGTAGATGATTATGCCATCTATCTCGACACTGCTTCCCAATCCTACTCACCAACTTCTTTGCAATCTGAGACCATTTTCCAACACCATGCTGCTCCACTAATCTAATCAGCATGCTGCAATAGAAGAGAAATAAACTGGTTAAAAAAAGTCATTTTAAAGAAAAGAACTCTTTTTAAGTCCTCTTATCAACATGTCACCACACCTCTCTCTCTCACCTATCCTCCTCTGTCGTCCACTTCCTTTTCACTAAGTTAACACCGGTTGTCCTTCCTTTCCCTTCAGTGCACTTCATTCCTCCCCCTACCTCCTTATAATTTCCGCCAACAAAACCTTCATTTAGACCGCGATAGGAGGCACCTCTTGCCATCAACTTGGATTCATCTAAAAGAACACCTGTCGGAAGAACACCTATCGCACCAGGGAGAGCCCAATGCTCTTTCGCATGGCTCGATACTACCACCTTGCTTGCTTCTTCCATCGTCGTCTTCTTTGAAACATGCAACTCCCTTTCGCTAAACAAAAACCTTTCCAATGATGTTAATGGCCGGAGGTAATATGAACTCCTCTTTGAAAGTTCTTCGATTATTTGAGAGACTTCTTCCATCGTGACAGAGGAGGTTGGGTTAGCGAGAGGGAAGGACATGGCGAGGAGAGAAGACAAGAATAGAGGGGGAGAGAGAAAAGAGGAGGATACCATACGTAGCAAAGAATTTAAGGCATATTAAACACTCATACACTCATCTTTCAATGTATTCATAGCAGCCATTAATAGCCTTTTGCTGCCTATGAGAGAATGTTATTAAGGAAAATCATAAAAACGTGAAGAAGAGTAGACTCCTCTCTCTCTATTTAGAATATCAAGGGGCTATAGACTTGTAGTTTTGATTGAAGATTGTGAATTGTCATGGCAAGTTGGATCAAGACCTGTTTAAAAGGGCAAGCGTAAGGAGCTACTATATTATAGTTACAATTGCCACATAGTGTTTCCAAATTTCTATGGTACACATCATAAGGGTTGATAATTCCACATGCCAAGCTAAATAGGGGCCACCGATCATATGGTTCAAATTGATCGAAAGTGATGTAGTGGTTGGGCTAGCTTGAGCTATTTTATATTATAATATAGTATTAAAATTATGATTATTATTATTTAATAACATATTATCATGTATTATAATAATCATATTTTATTTATAATAATATTATAATAATCTTTGAATATGATAAAATATATTATATATACTATTATTAATTATAATATTAAATATTATTATTCTCTTAGTTTGAATATATGATTTAATCTACGTCTTGAGAGCAACTTTTGTGACAGTTAAGTCCAAATATCATAATCCCCTCAACGAAAAGAAAGTGAAAAATAAAACCAACTGCCGTTGCTCTTTTTTTTCCGAGAAACTTCTTCACTCTTAAGCAATTACGTTGTAAATGATAAAATACTAATAATGACTATTTAATGTCATTTTAGAGAGTTTAAATGACGATAATTTTTTTACTTGCATAACCGCTCTCTTCGCGTTACAAATGATAAAATACTAATAATGACTGTTTAATGTCATTAAAGAGTTTAAATGACGATAATTTTTTTACTCGCACCACCGCTCTCTTCGACTCTACCCTCCTCTCGCCGGCTCATTTCCAATTATAAAATCTCATGCGGGTTTTATTTCTTCCGCCCTCTCCACTTCTTAAACCGTAGCGCGCCTCTCTCTCTCTCTCTCTCTCTCTCTGCCTCTCTCCAGAAACGATCTCCTTTCCATAGCCGTCGCGAAAGTCAACATGATCTGGGAGTGCCCAAATGCCTTTCCCAGCAATGCGAATTAACGAGAATTTAATTTCAGGCTGTTATATGTTGATAGAGCTACTGATGGAGTTAGCCACGGTGATGATCATGCAGTTATTGTCACATGAATTTTTTTTGACATTTTCATTTAATTAAAACATGTTGCATTTTCCAAACAACATGCACACATATATTAAATCTAAAATTTCAGGAGAGTGATTCATGCCCAGTTACTAAATAAGTAAATAAATAAATACATCATGCCTGACCTTTAATATGGGTACATATGTGCGGCAAACAGGCCCTTTTTTTATTTTCAAAACAAAATAAAAAAAATCAAATACTCATTCTTTTCAAAATTAAGAATGAAAGATGTATCTTAAAAACCTTTGATTCTTTTAGTACAAGCAGTATTGACCTTAAATATAGTTACTAACGTGTGACAAACCGGCTCTTTTTTTGAAATTTCAAAAGAAAAGTTGAGCAGTTATACTCTTTTGAAATTAAAGTTGAGCAGTTATACTCTTTTGAAATTAAGAATGGAAGACGTATCTTAGAAACCTTTGATTCTTTTATTACATGCAGTACTGACCTTAAATATGGTTACTGATGTGTGACAAACTGGCTCTATTTTTGAATTTTTAAAAGAAAAGTTTCTTAGAAGATGTATCTTAAAAATCTTTGGTTCTTTTAGTACAAGCCAATGCAGACATGCATTGATTCATCCTCAAAAAGTGATTAGAAGAATTATTAAGAGTAAAATTTATTTTAAGATGGATTCCACATTTTCCTTTTCCCCTTCTCCTTTGCATTGCCTTTCTTCATTCTCCCTTCACTGCAACTAAAGCATAGACATTATTTGACCTCCTTTGAATTTCTGATTTCTTAAAGGTTTACATGTACACCTTAATGAGAATTGTTTTCGAAAAACTATTATTCTTACCTTTGTTACTAGGATGGGATCAATCATTTTTATTTTTCGAATCTTAGGTGACTGGATTTCAAGGTGCGGTGAGCTAGGATTCCTGATCTATCTTTTAGTTTAATCAAATGAGTTCTGTTGCTGCCAAGTCACTTGTGATGAGTGCCGGGTGTGCTGAAATCTTTGGGGGCCTCCGAGGAGGTGAAAAGGTCGCCTTCTTCCTTCAAGAACCTGCAAGAAGTCTCAGGCTGGTGGTTCCGACGGGGACCCTCCGACGATTAAGTTAGTGAGCTTGTAGAACAGGAATGTATTGTGTGAGTATGTTTCAGAGAGAAGAAGAAGATCCCCTACCCTGAGCTCGGGATCTTCCTTTTATACCTATCTGGGGGGTTCCTTTTACCTCGTTCTTCCATAGCTCGCCTCTCCCGAGCTTCCTATAGCTCGGTCCTCCCGAGCTTCCTACAGCTCGGTCCTCCCGAGCTTCCTATAGCTTGGTCCTCCCGAGCTTCCTGTAGCCCGACTCCCCCGAGCTTCCATAGCTCATCTCCCTCGAGCTTCCCGTAGCTCGTCTCCCCGAGCTTCCATAGCTCGCCTCTCCCGAGCTTCCTACAGCTCGGTCCTCCCGCTTCCTGTAGCTCGGCTCCCCCGAGCTCCCATAGCTCGGCTCCCCCGAGCTCCCATAGCTCGGCTTCACTGAGCGATCCACGATCCAATACTCACCTCTGCGGAACCTGACGCGGGAGAGCCAAGGCCTATCGTAACAACATCCTAGGCAAGGAATCATGTTGAGAAGTGGTCTAGAACCTAACACGGCTACCTGGGACCTACGCACCTACCAGATCTCAAACCATCAAGGAGCTCTCCTAGCCGTCGATCCCCTAACAAATAAGATATGGATCCCACACGGCCGATTCTGTCCATCTCCGTATCTAACAACCTCAGAACCTTCCAGAAGACGCTCAAGTCCAGGTGACAGTCTATAAATATGATTCCCAGATTCCCTCAGGTACGCTCACCCTCACCCTCACTCTCCCTCTCTCCTAGCAGCTCGTCGGTGCTCTCTCCCTCTAGAGCTCCCGATTGGCCGCCCCTGGAGAGGTCCCCGGAGAGATCCACCTCCCCATTTGTCTGGTTGATCGCCGATTCCTTCCACTGACTTGAGCGTCGGAGGGCCTTCCGCGGAGGACCACCCCCAACGTCCTCTCGCGTGAGGGCTTCCTGTTGCAGGTCCGCCCCAGGAGATCGACCGCGCCCGAGTCGGAGGACGGATCCCGGCGGCAACAGATTGGCGCTAGAGGAAGGGCCTCAAGTCCCATTAAAACTTGAAGAAAGGAGACAAGGATCTCTGATGGCCAACCGGAGAAGAGCAACCTCTGATGCCCAAGATCAGGTCGCCTCCCAGAGGCCTGATCCGACTGGCGCCACAGCGCCGCAACCCCCACCTGTCGAGACTCCGTCGCCGCCTGCCATTCCGGTGACCCAGGACCAGTTTGCTACGCTGGTCCAGCAAGTCCAGGCTCTCACCCACCTGGTCCAGGAGCGCCACCTCCTCCTGCTCCGCATCCCCAGAAGGAGGCGGATTCCTTCTTCGCCGTCCTCCATGAAGCCACGGATCCCCCACATCGCCCAGGGGGACAAACCGGTCCCTCGAACCGGTTACGATAGAGATCCTCCCAGATCTCGGCGAGCCCGCTCCCTCTCCCCGGACGTCTCACCATGATTCGACGCCGTCCTTGCGGTTCTCCGCCCAGCTCCTCCTCTGCCGGTGAGGAGGAGATCCGCCGTCAGATCCAGGAGATGCGTCAGGAGCTGGACGCCGCCAAGCAGATCCATCCGCCTCAGCCCAAAGCAGAGCAGGGCATCCCTTTCTCTAAGGGATCATGGAGGAAGTGATTCCCTCCCATGTCAAGCTGCCAGCCGTCGAGCCCTATCACGGCTCCACTGATCCGGACGACCATCTCAGCAGCTTCCGGTCAATAATGATGTTCCATGGAGCATCTGATGCGATCCTCTGCCGGCCTTCCCATCCACCCTCAGAGGATCCGCCCGAACCTGGTTCAACGCCTTGAAACCAGGTTCCATCGATTCATTTGACGAGCTGAGCCACCTTTTTATTGGCCAGTTCGTCAGCAGCCGCCGCCACCGACGGAGATGACTCCCTCTCCGAAGTCAAGCAGAGAGGGGGAGTCCTTGAGAAATTATCTTGGCCGTTTCAACAAGGCCATGTTGGAGGTGGACCACCTTAATCATGAGGTGGCTATGTCCGCCCTGGCGGGGGGAGTTTCAAAGGAGAGCGACTTCTATTGGCATGGAAGTCAGCTACCCCCCTGTCTGTCTGATATGATGGCCCTTGCGGACAAATACGCTAGGGTCGAGGAGTCGCGGAGAGTGGCCCGCGCTGAGCAGGCAAGAAGAAGGAGCCCAAAGTCCCGACAGACACCGTCCCTGCCCGTCGGCCAAGTCCGCCTCGCCGCCAAAGAGTCCCTCCGCTGCCGCCAAGGAATCGCTCCCGGAGTCCCCCAGGCGATTCGATCGCTACACTCCGCTGACTGTGCCCCGGGCGCAATCCTCATGGAAATAGAGCGCCAGCTTCCCCGACCAGTGCCTCTCCGAGGGAACCCGACCCGAAGAGATCCCGCCAAGTACTGCCGCTACCATAGGGAGCACGGCCATGACACTGAAGAATGCTGGCAGCTGAAGAATGAGATCGAAAGACTGATTCGGCGGGGACGGTGGACCAGTTCAGAAGGGCACCCGAGCCACAGAAGGAGGTGACCGCCAGCCCGAGCTCCCACAACTCCTCCTCCACCAAATCCGCCCGTGGTTGGCCGCATCAACATGATTGAAGAGGCCGGCGGATCGAGCTCCAGGGGGATGGTGATGCACCGGTGCCAAAGAAGGCACGCACGGGCGAGCTCTCCTTTTCTGATGATGATCTTCTTGGGATACAGCTTCCCCATGATGACGCACTTGTTGTATCCCTAATTTGAACAATATGATGTAAGCCGAATCCTGTTGATAGTGGAAGCTCGGTGAACGTTTTGTACCTCGATGTGTTTGCCAGGATGAAATTGCTCATGGAAAACCTTCGAGCCGTGGATTCCACCCTGATGGGATTCACCGGCGACGTCATCATCCCAGAAGGAATCGTCACCCTGACGGTCCGCGCGGGAACCTGGCCCCTTGTAACCATTGTACAACCGACTTCCTAGTGACCGACCTCAGGTCCCCATACAATGCCATATTCGGCAGGCCCGGCTTGATGTCCCTTAAGGCGGTTGTCTCTATCCCGCATCTGTCCATGAAGTTCCCCACCGAGCAAGGAGTTGGAGTGTTCGGGGAAGTCAAGCCATGGCTCGGCAATGTTTCGTCACGAGCCTTCAGTCCAGAATGCCCGAGTTGACGGGCTAGACGCTCGCGAGGACTTCGCCGAGCAACGGGGAGAACCGGAGGAACTGGAAGAAGTACCGCTGGACGAGGCTCGGCCCGACCGAACCATAAAGATCGGGTCGCTGCTTAAGGGAGAGCCTCGTCGCGAGCTTGATCAGATTCCTCCAAAGCAATGCGGACATCTTCGCCTGGACCGCCTCCGACATGCCAGGGATTAGCCCCGAGGTCCTCGTCCATCGTCTCAATGTGGACGAGATGCACAGGCCTGTTAAGCAGAAGAAGAGAAGCTTCGCCCCAGAGCGGCAAAAGGCCATTGAAGAAGAGGTCGACAAACTCATCAAAGCCAACTTTGTCCGAGAGGTAAATTACCAAGTGGCTGTCAAACGTCGTCATGGTGAAGAAGTCGAATGGCAAATGGAGGATCTGCATCGACTTCACCGACCTCAACAAGGCATGCCCGAAGGACAGCTTCCCCTCCCTCGGATCGACCAGCTCGTGGATGCCACCTCAGGCCACCAAATGCTGTCATTCATGGATGCCTATTCGGGCTACAATCAGATCCGGATGGCCCCCGAGGATGAAGAAAAGACCGCCTTCATAACCGACCGAGGTACCTACTGTTACCGAGTTATGCCTTTCGGTCTTAAAAATGCAGGAGCGACCTACCAGGCTGGTCAACAAGGTGTTCAAGGAGCAAATCGGCCGGAACATGGAGGTGTACGTGGATGATATGCTGGTCAAAAGCAAGGAAGCGCACGGCATGTTGAGGACCTCGCGGAGAGCTTTGCCACGCTGCGCAAGTATGGATGAAGCTCAACCCAACCAAGTGCGCCTTCGGCGTCAATTCCGGGAAGTTCCTCGGCTTCATGGTCTCCCAGCGAGGTATCGAGCTAACCCTCAGAAGATTCAAGCTCTCCAACAAATGGCGCCCCCAGCGTCTATTAAAGAGGTCCAGCGCCTAACCGGGAGGATAGCGGCCCTTAACCGCTTCGTGGCTCGGTCAGCCGAGAGATGCCTCCCCTTCTTCAAAACCCTCCGATCGGCCAAAAATTTCCAGTGGACTCCTGAATGCCAGAAATCATTTCAAGATCTCAAGAAGTACCTCGGCTCGCCTCCACTTCTCAGTAGTCCGGCCCGGGGAGACTCTATTTTGTACCTGGCCGTTTCGAGGGCGCAGTTTGTTCGGTGCTGGTCAAGAAGAAGGCAAGTCCAGAAGCCGATCTACTATGTGAGTAGGCTGCTCCGCGATGCGGAGACGAGGTACACCAGGATTGAGAAGATGGTGTTGGCCTTGATCACCTCAGTCCGGAAGCTGCGACCGTATTTCCAAGCACATTCAGTGACGGTCCTGACCGATCAACCCATCAAGGCGGTGGTCCACCGTCCAGAAACATCGGGGAGAATGACCAAATGGGCCGTCGAACTAAGCGAGCATGACATACATTTCAACCTCGCCCGCCATCAAAGCTCAAGTGCTGGCCGACTTCCTCCTCGAGTGTACCATCCCGAAGGACGGCTCTACCCCAGACTCCCGAAGGACCAAAACCTGAAGCTCGGTGGCTCCTTCACGTCGATGGGTCGTCCAATGCCCATCACTCCGGTGCGGGTCTGGTTCTCACCAGCCCGGAGGGGATGATCTTCGAATATGGCGTCCGATTCTCCTTCCCGGCTTCCAACAACGAAGCCGAGTACGAGGCCCTGTTAGCCGGTCTCCGGATCGCCCGCAACCTGAAGGTGGAAAAGCTTAACGCCTTCACCGACTCTCAGCTGGTGGCCGGCCATGTGCGAGGAGAGTTTGAAGCCCGAGAACATGGTTCGATATCTCCAAGAGGTGCGCGGCCTACTTCCCCATTTTCCGAGTTTGAAATCATTCAAATTCCTAGATCGGAAAACGCCCGTGCCGACCTACTCTCCCGATTGGCAACCACGGAGACAATGGATGCTGAACAAAAATTCCATCTGGAGACTCTGGAAAAGCCGAGTCAAGCCGACCGGGTGATGCAAATCGAGCCGAACCATCCTGGTTCGACCCTATCCTCAACTATCTCAAAGAAGGGTCGCTCCCGTCCGACCGAAGAGAGGCCAGGAAATTGAAGCTGCAGGCGACCCACTATGTATTGATTGACACCAGCTTTACAAGCGGTCTTTCTCCATGCCGCTGCTCAGATGCCTCCGCCCATCCGAGGCGGACTATGCTCTACGGAGGTACATGAAGGGATTTGCGGCAACCATCTGGGAGGCCGGTCCCTATGCCACAAGGTGCTACGGCAAGGCTATTACTGGCCGACCATGCAGAAAGATGCGGACGATCTAGTCCGAGCCTGTGACGCCTGCCAGAGACATTCAAGCATCCAAAGGCTCCCTCCGCCGAGCTAGTTTCCTATATCCTCCGCTTGGCCCTTTGCCAAATGGGGGATGGACATCCTCGGCCCATTCCCGCTTGCGACGGGACAGCGAAATTCTTATTTGTCGCCATTGACTACTTCACCAAATGGGTTGAAGCGGAAGCAGTTGCCCAAATCACCGAAGCACGGGCCAGAGACTTTGTGTGGAGGTCCATCATCTGCCGGTTCGGCCTCCCCCACACCATAATCACCGATAACGGCAAGCAGTTCGACAATTCCAAATTCCGCCAATTCTGCGAGGAGCACGGAATCCGTCACCACCTTACTTCGGTCGGGCACCCACAAGCCAACGGAGCGGCCGAGGTGACCAACAGGACTCTCCTCCAAGGAATCAAAGCTCGCCTCTCCAGAGCCCAAGGCAGGTGGGCGATGAGCTGCACCATGTCTTGTGGGCCTATCGCACCACTCCGAGAATCCCGACGGGAGACCCCATTCCGAATGGCTTTCGGCACGGAGGCCGTCATCCCTGTGGAATAGGCCTCCCATCTTTGCGGGTGGAGAGTACTCGGAGGAAGCCAGCAACGAGCAACTCCGCACCAACCTCGACTTGGTAGAGGAAGTCAGAGAGAAGGCCCGAATCAGGACGGCTGCCTATCAACAGAGGGTGGCTCGGTACCATGCCTCCAGAGTCAAGGGGAAAGCCTTCCTACCTGGCGACCTTGTCCTCCGAAAGCCTCTGTATCCAAACCGCTGGAGCAAGGAAAGCTGGCGCCGAACTGGGAAGGCCCGTACCAAGTCACGGAGATCATTGGGCCAGGAACCTACAAGCTGCAGGATCTCGAAGGGAAATCCGTCCCCCGACGTGGAACTCGGACAACCTCCGCAAATACTATCAATAGGGTATGTCCTCCCCCCCCCTGCACTGTGAATCATTATGCACATTGCCATAAATCAAAAGGAAATAGATGCTGCTTACCAATCCTCGGCACGACCGAGTTAGAACAGGAATTCTCCGAACCTCGGGGCCGAGCAACAAATCTCCGAACCTTGGCAGGGCCAAGTAAAAATCTCCGAACCTCGGCAGGGCCGAGCAACAAATCTCCGAACCTTGGCAGGGCCAAGTAAAACTCCGAACCTCGGCAGGGCCGAGCAACAAATCTCCGAACCTTGGCAGGGCCAAGTAAAATCTCCGAACCTCGGCAGGGCCGAGCAACAAATCTCCGAACCTTGGCAGGGCCAAGTAAAACTCCGAACCTCGGCAGGGCCGAGCAACAAATCTCCGAACCTTGGCAGGGCCAAGTAAAAAATCTCCGAACCTCGGCAGGGCCGAGCAACAAATCTCCGAACCTTGGCAGGGCCAAGTAAAACTCCGAACCTCGGCAGGGCCGAGCAACAAATCTCCGAACCTTGGCAGGGCCAAGTAAAAGAACCTCGGCAGGGCCGAGCAACAAATCTCCGAACCTTGGCAGGGCCAAGTAAAAATCTCCGAACCTCGGCAGGGCCGAGCAACAAATCTCCGAACCTTGGCAGGGCCAAGTAAAAAATCTCCGAACCTCGGCAGGGCCGAGCAACAAATCTCCGAACCTTGGCAGGGCCAAGTAAAAATCTCCGAACCTCGGCAGGGCCGAGCAACAAATCTCCGAACCTTGGCAGGGCCAAGTAAAACATTCTCCGAACCTCGGCAGGGCCGAGCAACAAATCTCCGAACCTTGGCAGGGCCAAGTAAAACTCCGAACCTCGGCAGGGCCGAGCAACAAATCTCCGAACCTTGGCAGGGCCAAGTAAAAAATCTCCGAACCTCGGCTGGGCCGAGCAACAAATCTCCGAACCTTGGCAGGGCCAAGTAAAATTTCTCCGAACCTCGGCTGGGCCGAGCAACAAATCTCCAAACCTTGGCAGGGCAAGTAAAAATCTCGAACCTCGGCTGGGCCAAGCAACAAATTCTCTGAACCTTGGCAGGGCCAAGTAAAAAATCTCCGAACCTCGGCAGGCCGAGCAACTAATCTCCAAACCTCGGCTGGGCCGAGCAACTAATCTCCGAACCTCGGCTGAGCCGTACAACTAATATTCGAACCTCGGCTAGGCCAAGCAATAATTCTTCGAACTAAAGTCCCGGCAAAAAACCAAAGTACACGGGCCCCGATTAAAGCCGAAGGACTTCCAAATAGTCCCCAGAACTTCGGCCAATTTGAGAAAAGGCACACCGAGGAAAAAACCTTAAACGGACACTAAGAATGCGCCTCCAGCAAACCCCTAAAGGGTTCAAAAAGCCCTACATGACCGGCCACGAACCCCAGGCAAAGCCAGGAAATTCCCCCTTTTTGTTGCTAAAATCTTTGGGCAATGCCCCTATAACCTACTGAACAAAACGCCCATCTCAAACAAAGCCATGACTCAGCGCGTGAACCAATGGAGCCACCTAGGCTCTCCAACTATTCAACCAAATACGAATGGTTCTTCTTCGAAAATCTCAGAAATAAGAGGTTGTCAAAAAAAGGGGCCTTTTTCATTGATTGTAAAAGGAAATACAAAAAGAGAAGCAGAAGAAACAAAAAGAAAAGAAAAGAGGAGAAGAAGCCCTAGCTAGGGCTCACTGTCACTCCCAGACGCCAGCAAGTCCTCCAGGCGTTCGGTGAGATCGACGACTTGCTGGCGGAGTGACGTTATCTCCTCCTTCTGCCGATCCGCCACCCGGCGAAGGGCCTCCACCTCCCTCGTAGTAACATCAACATATTCTTTCACGACCCTCTCGAGCCGTTGGTGGCTCGCAAGGGTCGATGCCAGGCCTAGCCCGTCGACGGTAATCGTGGGGCGGCCCCTCGCGGATGTAACAGGCCATTGATTGACGCCCTTAGTTCATCAGACGATCGCTCTCCTCCTTGAGAAGCCATGACAAAAACTATTTCGAGACTGAATCAGAGGGGTGGCTAAGACCAGCACCCCCCGGTCGTATTTATACTTGTCAGGCGAGTATTTCGATCAGTCGGGCCGTAACCACCGACCTATGAGAACTCGCCATGTATCATCGCTTTAATTAGCGCCTGCAGAATCCGAAAGGCCGTGCCCCATCCCGAGTGAAATCGGTAATGCAGATGGACTATTCGGGAACCCCCTTGAACAGAGTATCTCCCGATCTGCCGGCCCCCCATAATAAATGCTCCCAACACTTCCGCAAGCTCTTTTAAGCTAGCCGCCTTTCGGGAAACGCAAAAAAGGAAAGAATTCCAGCGCCTGGCAGTAATTCGTCCCCTCGGGAGGGGTAACGTCATAAATGAAGAGCGTGACCATGTACCGCCCGTTCCACCCTGATGCCCCTCATCGAACACCGCAGGGACCTAACACTACGACTCATATTGGCGACTAAGTCACTTCTCCGAGCCCCAAATATCCAAACCTCGGCTAGGCAGAGCAATAAAATCTCTGAACCTCGGCTGGGCCGAGCAACAAATCTCTGAACCTCGGCTAGGCCGAGCAACAGATTCTTCGAACCTTGGCAGGGCCAAGTAACAAATTCTCCAAACCTCGGCTGGGCTGAGCAATAAGTTCTCCGTACCTCGGCAGGGCCGAGCAACAAACTCTCCGAACCTTCGCAGGGCCAAGTAAAACATCTTCAAACCTCGGCTGGGCCGAGCAACAGATTCTTCGAACCTTGGCAGGGCCAAGTAACAAATTCTCCGAACCTCGGCAAGGCCGAGCCATAAACATTTGGGTTCCAATGGGGACGAGGCATAAATCTCCGAGCTTCGGACCAAGATAAGGAGCATATTCTACCACCGAACAATCTCCAAACCGCCGTCTGGGCCAGGGCAGTTTGCAAACCCCGACTAGTTCGGATAGCACGGGATCCTCGCCTAAGAACGAACGGGACGTCTTTGTACCCCATGACTAGCAACAACAAACTCGGCACGAGAGAAATGGAGATTGAGAAATAGAACAGAACTCTCTTTATTTCATTGCCATCAAAACCAATTACAAATGCCTGAGAGGCATTACAAGAGCATTGAAATGCATAAAATAAAGACAAGTACAAAACTCGGGCAACTGCTCCAAAGCAGACCTGGGCAACTATGATGCTCCGGCGTCCCGACCGACGAGCTAGATAAGCCGCAAACAGTCAGCTCGCACCGATAATGGGCGGGCGACATGGACCAATAGTTGCAGCCAGCTTCAGTAAATAATGATATCTCGGTGACCCAACCGAGATATCAGGGCGATCGGAAAGGGTGGACGGGTTATTTCCCCGAACCACCCAACCAAAAGGCCCCCCGGCGAATAGGTAGGAAGCCCGCGGACCCTGGCGCCAGAACGCTCTCCCAAACCAAGGGTGTACCGCCCTACCTTGCCAAGGCTCAAGGACAAGGTACTTGTGGGCGGCACACCGTCACCCCCTCCCCACATGGCGAAAGATTCCCCAGGCGGGCGAGCCCAGGAATCCAAATCGGGGGAGGAGGAGAAGTTCAAGCGAGCCATGGGGAGCCTGCGTACACTTCCTACCGTACGTCCCCAAAGGGGAACCACAAAGGTCACACTGGAAGCACACATGTGCGCTCTCCGTGTGATCTCTGTGCCCTCCCTGTGCGCTCTCCATATGATCTCCGGGTCTCACCCCTAAGGGTGAACCACTCTCCAGTGGCTCCTTCGTCGACCCTCCCACTCGCAACGCCAAAGAAATGAGCATGGTGGAAACTCCAATGGGAAAGAAACTTTGGGGACGACCTAATATGACCCCTCTTCCCCCTTTTTATAGACAAAAATGAACCGGTAACAGCTATCAAGGCCAAAAGCCCCGAGATTCAAACACCTGGCCTATGCCTCCATGTGGCCCCCCAGGATGGATGCAGTGCTCCATTGCGCGCCGAGCCCACCGCCTGAACTGTGACGCATGCAAAGATTTCCTCTTGATCTCGAATTGCGATCATTAAACACAGAGAATCGCCCACTGACCTTATGAAAATTGGCAGGTTCAGGAGATCGTCCTACGAAAGTAATATCCTCCAATGGTAAACGGGTGCGTGCGCCGCACGTCAAAACGATCGGCGTGGGAAAAGACCAATGCCCTAAAAACCTTCCGGAAAGCACCAGAACAGCTTTGTGTTCCCCACAGTGCCGTATCATCAATTTCGGTGAAATAAAAAATCGATTTACCTTCAGAACGGCAGGGCGCTGGCAGGACAGCAAAAAGCACAAAAACTGATTGTTCGTCGATTGCTCCCCAACGAAGTTAATCGCTCGAAGAACTTGTGCAACAAAATTGAGCGTCTCAAAGCAAAAATGAGCGCGAAGGCTACGCAAACCCTTCTTTCATTCACCGAAAAAGGAAGTAACAAAAGGAAACGAAAAATACATCAGCCCTCGAGCCACCGACACAAAATCCCGCCGTATGTCACCGCTTGGGCAACCACTCTCATTCTTCGACCCTAGCCGACCCATTTTGCCGTCGGCCCTAGCTGACCTACTTTATTCGTCGGCCCTAGCCGACCTACTTTGCCATCGGCCCTAGCCAACCTACCTCACCCGTCGGCCCTCGCCGACTTATTTCGCCTGTCGGACCCAGCTGACCTACTTTATTCGTCGGCCCTAGCCGACCTACTTTGCCATCGGCCCTAGCCGACCTACCTCACCCGTCGGCCCTAGCCGACTTATTTTGCCTGTCGGCCCCAGCCGACCTACCCTATCAGTTGGCCTTAACCAACCTACTTCATTCCTCAAGGTTTAATTAATCTACTGCATCGCTCAAACATGAACCGGACTAGGTCGTCCCTCGGTTCACCAGTTAAGGCTATCACTCCGCCTTGGGCCCAACCAATGCGTTCCCTTGATCCTGAGATAAAAACGACCAAACAGCACCAACAAGCCATAAGTCGCTTGCGATTGAGGCAAAATTTGGAATGAAGGACCACCCAAGAAAAAGCACTCAAATAGAAGCAGGAAGTTCATTCATTAAAAAACGTCAGGCAGAATTACAGCTCGAGAAGCAAAATGTAGAAGTGACTTTTAAAGGTCGGAAACCATGTCTGTTCCAGGGGAACCCCCAGTTACATCCGTAGGGGCATGAATTGATTCGCCTTTCTCGAGTATCTTCGCCTCCTTGGCGACAGTCTGCGAATGTCCTCCAGAAGTTGCAGCCTCGCCGGGACCAGGGGCGGCACCAAGGTCGGTATCTGAAGCGTCGACGTACTCATCCTCCTCTTCACCCCCGGAGTCACCAGCATCAAGAGCTTCAGCATCCAGGAAAGAAAGATCCCATTCTGGATGCTCGCTGGATATTTTATCTCTGCATTCTTCCACTTCGAGTTGGAAGGCGTCAGCGCCGATTACGTCCTGCTCGCCCTTGAGCATGGCGAGTTGTATCTCAGCCTTGGCCATTTGGCTCCGCAATGAGGCAACTTGTCTTTCAGCTTCCGCAACCTGAGCCTGCAGAAAAACGGTTTGCTCCTCGAACTCGCCGGCCCATGCCTCGAATTCCGAACTCCTGCCTCGGCCAGATGCAAGCTCACCTTGTAAAGCCCGATTGTCCAGCTCTAATTTTGCCATCTGTGAAGCTAGAAACAGTTGGCATCACGAGGAACCCAAAAAGGAAATTAAAAAAAGGAGAAATAGGATTGTACCTCCTCCTTTTGTTGGGCCAAGCTTTTAGTCAGCTCCTTGGCCTCACCCCTGGCCCTCACTTTATCGGCCCTAACCAACTCGATCCTTTCTTGGAGAGTATTAATCCTCGACTGCTTCTCTTCAACCTCTCCCCGGGCTTGGGATAGCTCGCCACTCAGCCGGGCTATCATCCCTTCATGCCACTTAGCGCTGACTCGCAAGTCAGCGACTTCGCTGTCGCGCCGCTGCAACTTCTCCTCTACCTCATCTAGCATTCTAGCCAAGCGTTTTCTCTCGTCAGCGGCCTCCTTCCCCAGCCGGCCCAGACTCTCATTGTGCTCTTTCTGCAATGCCGCCACTTCCTCGGAATGCTTCGACTTAACTCGAGCCAGCTCCAAGCACGCATCATCGTTCTTTGCTAGGAGCCCCTGCAACTCCTCCACTTTACGCTTTTGCTTGGATGCTTCAGCTAGGGCGGCCTGATACGATGCCTTCATCCCCGCCAAACTTTTGTTGCTGATAGCCAGGAGTTCCTTGAACTTCTCGGATGCCTCTACTCGCGATCGGAGTTCGGCGTTAGCTCTCCTAACCTGAACGCTGGCCCCCATCGCCAGACTCAAACGCCAGCAATCGCTCAAGAAAGCAAAATGCTCTGCAGGATAAAAAATGAGTAAGAATATGCAATCAAGTTAATCGGAAAGCATCCACCACCCAAGAGCGGTGACTCCCGCGAGGCGTAGGCCCGTGTCATCTTCATGAGGGTCGCATTATCAATATCGGGAAAAAGATGAACACTTTCGGCCACGCCTTGCTGCCCGAACGCGGCATCGATCAACTCCAGGTCCGCAAACTTATCCGCCGAGGGATCTGCACCCGGGTACAAGGCCGACCTCATTAAAGCAGAAAATGCTTCCTCGATACCCATGTTCGAGCTACTGGGTTGGTCGTCTCCACCCGAGGGGTCAACCCGGGCAACCTCCGACTGAGAAGCCTTCAACTTCCCAGCTTCTTCCATCAAAATTCTGGCTTGAGCCTCCTCAGATAATTCGGCCAACCCAAGCGCCAGCCTCCCCAAAACCCTTCTCGAAGGAGTCTCCATTGCAGGATTCTCATCTCGCTGCGTTCCCTCTTCCGACTTGCCTCCTTCGGTCACTGTCACCTGTGCCTCCCCTGCAGGCTCTGCCGAAACCTCTACCTGGCCTGCTTCTTGAACCGCTACGGGCGACCCAACGTCGCTACTCCTGGACTCTCCCGCGAGGGGTCCAAGAGGGAGCTCGCCCCGAGCCTCACCAACTGCGGCCGTCCTCTCTTCCTCTCCTACTGAGGATGGGAGTAAACCCGTGGTTGGGGAAAGCCCCCCAGAAACGAAGACCTCCGCCGAATCCATCACCGACTCATCTTTTAAGGGGGATGCGGCCGGGGGAGCCAATGGAATATCATCCGAACTATCCGATAGTTCCACCACAGGGGGACAAGGGATCCCCGCTGTCCTCCTCAAATCCTCCCTCGCCTCCGGCACTCCCATCGTGGTCACTCCGGCATCTGACGAGCATCTTACGGAAGTGCGAGCCCTCTTTTCGGGCCCACTCCCCTCTGCGCCACCGCTCTCTCCTGGGTGCTTGCCTCTCTTCCTCTTGGCAAGGCTCGACCACGCCGACCTTTTGGCTGCAAGAGCAGAAGGTATACAGTTAAATCCAAACATGTTCGCCTGGACAACAAACAACGGAGAAGACGAAAGGGAGGACTCACCTTGCGGGTCCAGAGGACTAAGCCCGGCCACAAAAAGGGCACCCTCTGATAGCAAGTCATTGGCCGAGAACACCTGGCCGTTGCAGAGGACGTCCAAATCTCTCTCCTCTTGCTCGGACAAAACCGGATGAGTCTCCGCATCCCGGACAAAATTTCCCCATCTCCGAGGGAAGTCGGAACCAATGTTCCCCTCAACGATGACGAACCGACTCTTCCATCCCTTTATGAAGGACGGCTTGTCCATGATCGTGTTAAAGGACCTCCGAGGTCCGATATATGGCCACTCCGATTTCCTCCCAGGTATTAAATGATAGTAGGCGCGGAAAAGAGGGAGAGTGGCAACGATCTGAATCTGATGACACATTGAGATAAATCCGATGATGCTCCGCCAGCTATTTGGGGCCACCATCGCCGGACAGATGTTGTAATGAGTCATGATTTCCTTCACCAAGGGGTGGAGAAGAAACCGGAGGCTCGCTTTCAAGCTATCTTCGTAAACGAAAACCCCATGCTCCAGATCTCGTGAGATCCTATGTTCAGGTCCCGGCACTCGCAGAACGACATCTAGGGGTACGCCATACCTCTGGCGAATCCTTCCCACATCCTCAGCAATGACCTCTGTAGCTACGTCGTCGGGACTCATCGTCATCCTAGCCGGAAAAAGCACTAGGCGAAACAGCGAACGTCGCAGAAGACGAGACTCTCCAGAAAACAGAATGAGAGAATATGGCAAACAGATACAGCGCTGCTATCGCTTTGCTTCCCCCCTAAGGAAGCCATCTTAAGAAGGTAAGGCGCTTCACCTGAGGCATCCAGAACCGCCTCGATAAACGCCGCATTAATCGGGATTCACTACGTGGAGTTTTCCCAACCATCACCCCTAGAGGAGCCTTACCCGCGAAGGCATGATGACCCTGCCGCATTAATTAGGGCATCATTGCGTGGGCTGTCTAAACCAGACCATCCCATTCAAAGCGTGCCACCTGGACTTATACTCCCTATGCCCGAACCTACGCTTCGAACTAGGGAGTGGAGGGCATGTGTTGGGGGGTAAAATTGTTATTGCATCAATATTCGTGCGATGAGGCTAAGACTGACCCCATCCCTTCACCCGCCATGGCGTCCCCGAGCTTCCCGTAGCTCGTGTCCTCGAGCCTTCCGTAGCTCGGCTCCCACGAGCTTCCATAGTTCGGCTTTCTTCGGGCTTCCACAGTTCGGCTTTATTTGAGCTCCCATAGCTCGGCTCTCCCGAGCTTCCATAGTTCGGCCTTCTCCGGGCTTCCACAGTTCGGCTTTCTTCCACAGTTCGGCTTCTCCGGGCTTCCACAGTTCGGCTTTCTCTGAGTTTCTATAGCTCGGCTTTATCCGAGCTCCCATAGCTCGTCTCCCTCGAGCTTCCCGTAGCTCATCTCCCCGAGCTTCCATAGCTCGCCTCTCCCGAGCTTCCTATAGCTCGGTCCTCCCGAGCTTCCTATAGCTCGCCTCTCCCGAGCTTCCTACAGCTCGGTCCTCCCGAGCTTCCTGTAGCCCGACTCCCCCGAGCTTCCATAGCTCGTCTCCCTCGAGCTTCCCGTAGCTCGTCTCCCCGAGCTTCCATAGCTCGCCTCTCCCGAGCTTCCTATAGCTCGGTCCTCCCGAGCTTCCTATAGAGCTCCTATAGCTCTCCTCCCGAGCTTCCTACAGCTCGGTCCTCCCGAGCTTCCTGTAGCTCGGCTCCCCCGAGCTCCCATAGCTCGGCTTCACTGAGCGATCCACGATCCAATACTCACCTCTGCGGAACCTGACGCGGGAGAGCCTAGGCCTATCGTAACAACATCCCAGGCAAGGAATCATGTTGAGAAGTGGTCTAGAACCTAACACGGCTACCAGGTACGCACCTACCATATCTCAAACCATCAAGGAGCTCTCCTAGCCGTCGATCCCCTAACAAACAAGATATGGATCCCAACGGCCCGATTCGATCCATCTCCGTATCCTAACAACCTTCAAACCTTCCAGAAGACGCTCAAGATCCAGGTGACAACCTATAAATATGACATTCCCAGATTTCCTCAGGTATGCGCTCATCCTCACTCTCACTCTCCCGCTCTTGCCAGCTGCTCGTCGGTGCTCTCTCCCTCTAGAGCTCCTGATCGGCCGCCCCTGGAGAGACTCCCCGGACAGATCCACCTCCCCATTTTCTAATTGATCGCCGATTTCTTCCCACTGACTTGAGCGTCGGAGGGTCTTTCACGGAGGGCCACCCCCCAATGCCTCTCGCGCGAGGACTTGTGCGCAGGTCCGCCCCAGAAGATCGACTGCGTCCGAGTCGGAGGACGGATTCCGCGGCAACATATGATATTGTTATATTTTTTAATTTCCTGTAGTCCAAGCCTTGTGAACTTTCTTCACATCCCCCTTTCTTGGTACTAGCTTTCCATCTTATCACTATGCCTGCTCTACGTGTTTCAGCATTATGGAACTTGTTACCTTCTATTGAGTAGGCTGTGTGCAGGATTAACATGAAGTATGGCTGAGGCTGAGGACATTCAACCCCTTGTCTGCGACAATGGAACGGGAATGGTGAAGGTGAGAAATATGCTTAATTTCATATTGTGTGGCTGATATTTAGAAAAGTATGTAGGAAGTTGCATCTAATGTTTATAGTGTATCATATTCCACTAGAGTCCTTGAATCTTTCTCTGTAATAGGCTGGATTTGCTGGAGATGATGCCCCCGGAGCTGTTTTTCCAAGTATCGTGGGCTGGCCTCTCGCCACACTGGTGTCATGGTTGGGATGGGACAGAAAGATGGATATGTTGGCGATAAGGCCTAGTCCAAGAGAGGTATTCTAACTTTGAAATACCCCTCAAACATGGAATTGTTAGCAATTGGGATGATATGGAGAAGATCTGGCTCATATCTTCTACAATGAGCTCCATATAGCACCTGAAGAACATCCAGTAGTTGTTCTCACAGAAGCTCCTCTGAACCCCAAGGCCAACAGAGAAAAGATGACACAGATAATGTTTGAGACATTTAATGTACCTGCCATGTATGTTTCTATTCAGACTGTCCTCTCCCTTTATGCCAGTGGATGTACCACATGTATGTTTATTTATATTCTTTATATGAATGATATCTTATTGAATCTAAGCTGATAAGGTACTTGGACTTGGCTTTTCTATGCGTCGGCTAATTTAAATTTGCTCTGTTTATTTGTGCTGTCATTATATTGATAATCAAAGTTTTTTCAACATCTGTATATGCTTTAACCCAAGAACTAGTCAAGATTGGTTACCAAAATGAAAAAAATCCTCCGAGCATTAATATTTTACTTCCCTTTTTCTGTTCTTCCCCTCCTCACCACGTGTTAACCTTATGGTTTCTTTTTTTAAGCTCTGATTCCCTCTCCATCTTTAACAATCATCATTTCCAGGAATCATAGATTTGTGATAACTCTCTGGTGTCTAAATTTTTCATCAAATTTAGGTAAACTATCAACCCATTTGCTATTTTTGTCTCTCCTGGGGTGTGTGACCATCTAGTGCTATTCTGTTTGGCTGTTTGGCAATCAAAGTACTACGCACTTCTCTGAGGTAGAAGAATTACTCTGATAGGCTCGGCAAGCGTTTGGAATACACATGTTGCACCAAAAGCGCTAAGCGGGTTCAACGAAAGCTACAATTTTCGAAGGCAGCTTTATAGATTGTTTGTCTTGTAAGATACCATAATGACGTTTTGATCCAGCGAAGTAAAACTCCTAAAAATATTATAAAAAAATAATGAAAGTAAGATTTAGATTTATTTTCATTAATAAATAATAAAATTAAGTTATAAATTCTTTATTTATGCCACCACAAGACCCATTCTTTTTGAAATTGATGAAGAGAAGTCATTTAGCCTTGATTGCTTATGGAGTGGCACCATCATAAAGCATCAAAAGGCACGTTAGGATTTCTTTGATATATAAGACGTGGTAAATTTTACTCCCTTTGTTGTGGTCAGATGGATCACCTTCCTAGATCAATCCCACCATTCATCACTAAATAACTGTTAGTACACTATATAATAGATATGTCAGTCTTCCTCGTTATGTTTGGAAAATAACATACTGAATGGATTCATTTGGACAGGGTTAATGGAATTTGATACTACTTGTTGCCGCTGAAATCCATCCTCCGACTCGGGCGCGGTCGATCTCCAGGAAGAGGGGGGCGGACCTGCAAAAGAAGTCCACGCACGGAGGACGCTGGGGGTGGTCCTCCGCGGAAGACCCTCCGACGCTCAAGTCAGTGGAGAAGAAATCGGCGATCAACCAGACAGTGGGGAGGTGGATCTCTCCGGGAGACCTCTCCGGGGGCGGCCAATCAGAAACTCCAGAGGGCAGGAGCGCCGACGAGCTGCTGGAGAGAGGAGTGAGGTGCGCATGTAAGAGGCGCGTGCCTGTGCCCAAGGAGAGAGAGTGCGTACCTGAGGGAATCTGCGAGTATGATATTTATAGACTGTCACCTGGGTCTTGAGCGTCTTCTGGAAGGTTCGGAGGTTGTTAAGATATGGAGGCGGGCAGAATCAGGCCGTTGTGGGGCCGTTAGAATTCATATCCCGTTTGTTCAGGTATCGACGGCTGGGAGAGCTCCTTGATGTCTCGAGATCTGGTTGAGTAGGCCCGGGGCGGTTATGATAGGCTTTAGACCACGTCCCGGCATGATTTCTTTTCTAGGATGCCGTTTTGGTAGGCTCGGGCTCTCCCGCGTCAGGTTCCGCGGAGGTAGATGTTAGGTTGTGGATCGCTCGAAGAAGCCGAGCTACGGAAGCCCGGAAGGGCCGAGCTACGGAAGCCCGGAGGGGCCGAGCTACGGAAGCCCGAAAGGGCCGGGCTAAGGAAGCCCGGAGGGGCCGAGCTACGGAAGCCCGGAGGGGCCGAGCTAAGGGAGCCCGGAAGGGCCGGGCTACGGAAGCCCGGAAGGGCCGGGCTAAGGAAGCCCGGAGGGGCCGAGCTACGGAAGCCCGGAGGGGCCGGGCTACGGAAGCCCGGAAGGGCCGGGCTAGGAAGCCCGGAAGGGCCGGGCTAAGGAAGCCCGGAGGGGCCGGGCTAGGGAGCCCGGAGGGCCGGGCTATGGAAGCCCGGAGGGCCGAGCTATGGAAGCCCGGAGGGGCCGAGCTAAGGGAGCCCGGAGGGGCCGGGCTACGGAAGCCCGGAGGGGCCGAGCTACGGAAGCCCGGAGGGGCCGAGCTACGGAAGCCCGGAAGGGCCGGGCTAAGGAAGCCCGGAGGGGCCGAGCTACGGAAGCCCGGAAGGGCCGGGCCAAGGAAGCTTGGAAGGGCCGAGCTACGGAAGCCCGGAGGAGACGAAGGGAGGAGGTTAGCCTTAACCGCCTCGCACGGATATTAATGCAATAACGATTTTTCCCCTCAACACTACTCCATGTGTTTAATCTAATCATGAATCCTATTCCAATTGAGTTGTGGGGCATTAGCAATTTAGAGATGATGGATTTGTCTTTCAGTAATCTTTCATGAATGACACCTCGATCTCTTATCAAGCTGACACTTTGGTCATCCTTCATTGCTCAAAACCACTTGAAAGGTCCAATCCCAACAAGAGGCCAGATATTTCGTGTTTCGTAACTCGACTGCGGGACCTCTCTCTCCCAGCATTGATCATGAGACTGTGATGCAAGAGGATGAAAGTTCCATCACACGATTGCCATTTTTCATGGGTTCTATAGTTGGAGGACTTATTTTGATTGCATGGTGATATGTTTATGATGCAAGAGAGAAGATGAGAAATTTGGAGGACTTATTTTGGTTGTACGCCTAGGCTCTTTAGTCTTCTAAGGTAGTGTTTGTAATAGAGAATAAGAGGGGATCCCCTAGGGGATATCCCCTCTTATTCTCAAAAGCCATAACTATAAAGGATAGTTGGGAATAAAGTTAACTAAAGGGATAATCCATAGTTAACCATGGGTTATCCCCTCAATTTATTTCCTAGAAAATTCAGGAATAGCTGATTATCCCTACAAATAAGAGTAAAAAAAAGTTATCCTATGGATTTATCTTTTTGCATTTGATATGATCAATGGGATAGCGAAAGGATATCGCTAGGGATAGCCAGGGGATAAACTCTATCCCATACACTTATCCATGGATAATATTTTTTCTATCAAACACTACCTATATCCAGATAACCACAGTTTGGTAGACCTAGTATTCCATACTCTAGGCTATGTTTGATTCCAAAAACACTATCCCTGGATAAATTTGTGGGATAGTATTTTTTCAGAGGATATCCCTGGTTATCCCTTCTTATTTTCAAATGCTATAGCTAGAGGGGATAGGTCTGAAAAAGTTTAGCCAAAGATGGGTTATCCTCTGAACTAATTCCCTAGAGAACCCAGGAACAACTAAAGTTATCCCTTGATGGCAGACTTATAATTTTAAAAAGGTGCTTATTCCCTCAGCTATCCACTGGATAAATGGTATCCTGTACATTTATCCAGGGATAGCTTTTGGGCTATCAAACACTACCTAAATGCAAAATAATTTTTTAGGGGATAACTTTTTGTTATCCTCTTTGTTGTATTTGATTGGATGGATAAAAGAGAGGATATCCCCAAATATAATTTCCTAAACGCCAAACTACCCCCAAGTCACCCACGAGCCCCGTACGCCTCCGAGTTTGGCCTTCGCTATTGAATCCTCTTCTTCTTCTTCCCCTCGTTGGAGGAATCCAAAGAGCAGAGAATGGCTTGGAGATCAAACAGCTCGGTTGCTTCGCTGGCTTGGAGATCGAACTGCTTGGCATGGGTTTCCCTTCGTTCCCCTGACCTCTATTTATTAGTTCCCATTTGGAAGGAATCAAGCATAGAAACCCTATGAAACAAGGAACAGCTCGGTCTCTGTTGATGAATGACTTTGTGAATATCCTTTTGGCTTAGGTGGTCTTTGATTGCTGGAATGATTCCTAGAAGAACAACTGAAGAGATTGAGAAGTACTGGACTTCGAGATACTTGAATAGTAAGTACTGGACTTCGAGATACTTGAATAGTGAGATACTTGGAGAGCCCCGCAATGCTCGTTCGCATAGCTCAATACTACCACCTTGCTTGCTTCTTCCAGCGTCGTCTTCTTTGAAACATGCAACTCCTTTTCGCCAAACAAAAACCTTTCTTATTTGAGACACTTCTTCCATCATGACAGAGGAGGTCAGGTTAGCGAGAGGGAAGGACATGGCAAGGAGAGAAGACAAGAATAGAGGGAGAGAGAGAAAGGAGGAGGATACCATATGTAGCAAAGAATTTAAGGCATATTGAACACTCATACACTCATCTTTCAACGTATTCATAGCAACCATTAATAGCCTTTTGCTGCCTATGAGAGAATGTTATTAAGGAAAATCATAAAAACGTGAAGAAGAGTAGACTCCTCTCTCTCTCTCTCTATTTAGAATATCAAGGGGCTATAGACCTGTAGTTTTGATTGAAGATTGTGAATTTTCATGGCAAGTTGGATCAAGAGCTATTTAAAAGGGCAAGTGTAAGGAGCTGCTAGATTATAGTTACAATTGTCACGTAGTGTTTCTAAATTTCTATGGTACACATCATAAGGGTTGATAATTCCACATGCCAAGCTAAAAAGGAGGCCACTGATCAAAGGTTCAAATTGATCAAAAGTGATGTAGTGGTTGGGCTAGCTTGAGCTATTTTATATTATAATATATTATTAAAAATATGATTATTATTATTTAATAACATAATATCATGTTTGTGATATATATTTAAGCAGTATCACAAAATTAAAATGTTACATAGCATAATAATATTTTCAAAGATTTATAATAATCATATTTTATTTATAATAATATTATAATAATCTTTGAATATAATAAAATATATTATATTTTTTAATCATATTATACTATTATTGATTATAATATTAAATATTATTATTCTCTTAGTTTGAATATACGATCTTAAACGGCTTCTTCATGTTTAGCATTATAATCATTATTATATTACAATTGTTGTTGATGAAATCTATTCTATGACTCAGGCGCGATCGGGCTCTGGGATGGGCTCCCTCCTGGGCGGACCTGCAAAATAGTCCTCACGCGAGAGGCATTGGGGGTGGCCCTCTACGGAAGACCCTCCGACGCTCAAGTCAGTGGGGATCGGCAATCAACAAACAAGAGGAGAAGGCTCTCGCTGAAGAGTCTCTCCAAGGGTGGCCTTTCGAGAGCTCTGAGCAGAACGCTAATGGAAAAAAATAGGGGAAGCCAAGGCAGAAGAAGAGTGTGCCAGTAAGTAAGTGCGCATACTTGAGGAGTCGGTAGACGACTCTATTCATAGAGGATCACCTGATTTTCTGGGGGCCTCATGGGTCCAAAAGTCGTTAGGATTTGAATCCAGTTTGTTATGAGGTCAGTAAGATTTGCATCTTGTTGGTTAGAGGATCGATGGCTGGGAGAGCTGGTTGATGTCTCGAGATTTGGTGAGTATATAGGCTCCAGGGATCTAGGCCACTCTCACGGGTCCTAGGCCACTCTCAGATATGATTTCTGTTTAGAATCTTACGAATTTAAACTCTCCCGCGCTAAATTCCACAGAGGTTCTTGAGTGCCCGGGTCTAGCCGGGGCATAATAATGATTCAGCTAACGAGGCATAGTCGGATAGCTCGACCGGGTCCGAGAGAGACGATATAGCTCGACTAAAGCCGAAAGATGATATAGCTCAGTCGAGGCCGAGGGATTATATAGCTCGGCTGAGGCCGAGAGATGATATAGCTCGGTTGAGGCCGAGAGACGATATAGCTCCGCTGAGGCCGAGGGATGTGATGAGATGATATAGCTCGGCTGAGGCCGAGAGATGTGATCCGCACCTTAGGAATCCTCGCTTGGTGAGGGGCTAAGGCACCCCAATTTACTAAGGTTGACTTATCTCTAGCGAGTATTGTTCAGCACATGGGAGTCAGGGTTGATCCTAGCCCTTGCACGATTATTTATGCAATGATGATTTTACCCCTCACACATGCCCCCCACTCCCTAGTTCGAAGCGTATTTTGTTGCAGCTGAAATCTATCCTCCAACTCAGGTACGATCGGGCTCTGGGATAGGCTCCCTCCTAGGCGGACCTGCAAAATAGTCCTCACGCGAGAGGCATTGGGGGTGGCCCTCCGTGGAAGACCCTCCGATGCTCAAGTCAGCGGGGATCGGCAATCAACAAACAAGAGGAGAAGGCTCTTACTGAAGAGTCTCTCCAAGGGTGGCCTTTCGAGAGCTCTGAGCAGAGCGCTAATGGGGGAGCCAAGGAGAAGGAGAGTGTGCGAGTGAGCAAGTGCGCATACCTAAGGAGTCGGCAGATAACTCTATTTATAGAGGATCACTTGATTTCCTGGGGGCGTCATGGGTCTAAAAGTTGTTACGATTTGAATCCAATTTGTTATGAGGTCAGTAAGATTTGCATCTTTTTGGTTAGAGGATCAACAGCTGGGAGAGCTGGTTGATGTCTGAGATTTGGCGAGTATATAGGCTCCAGGGCTCTAGGCCACTCTCACGGGTCCTAGGCCACTCTCAGATATGATTTCTATTTGGAATCTTACGAATTTGAACTCTCATGCACCAAATTTCACAGAGGTTCTTGAGTGTCCGGGTCTAGCGGGGCATAATAATGACTCGGCTGACGAGGCACAGTCGGATAGCTCGACCGGGGCCGAGAGAGATGATATAGCTCGGCTGAAGCCGAGAGATGATATAGCTCGGCTGAGGCCGAGGGATGATATAGCTCGGCTGAGACCGAGAGACGATATAGCTCGGTTGAGGCCGAGGGATGATATAGCTTGGCTGAGGCCGAGAGACGATATAGCTCGGCTGAGGCCGAGGGATGTGATGAGATGATATAGCTCGGCTGAGGCCGAGAGATGTGATCTGCGCCTTAGGAATCCTCGGCTCGGTGAGGGGCTAAGGCGCCCCGATTTACTAAGGCTGACTTATCTCTAGCGGGTATTGTTCAGCACGTGGGAGTCAGGGTTGATCCTAGCCCCTTGCACGATTATTTATGCAACTATGATTTTACCCCTCAATAATAATATTATTATATCTTTTTATACTATATAAAAGGTTAGATCATTAAAAATACTAAGTAATTTTATTATACAAATATTTTTTATTTTATTTATCAAGTACTTCAACATTATTGTTATTAAACAATTTTTTTTATTTTTTAATAAAAAAAGCTTTATTGTTGATGGTTCCACCAAACCAAGCATGTTAAATAATCAAGATTTAGATTAAATGAATTATATATTTTAATTTGATTAGATTGATCAAATAAGCAATGCAACCAATTTGACCTAATCTACGTCTTGAGAGCAACTTTTGTGACGATTGAATCCAAATATCACAATCCCCTCTAACGAAAAGAAAGTGAAAAATAAAAGCAACCGTCGTTACACTTTTTCCTGAGAAACTTCCTCACTCTTAAGCAATTATGTTATAAAATTAAATGATAAAATACTAACTGTTTAATGTCATTTTAGAGAGTTTAAATGATGATAATTTTTTTACTCGCACCACCGCTCTCTTCGACTCTACCCTCCTTTCGCCAGCTCATGTCCCATCATAAAATTTTATGTGGGTTTTATTTCTTCCGCCCCCTCAGCTTCTTAAATTGTAGCGCGCCCGACGCCCCCCCTCTCTCTCCATCTTCTCAATGATCTCCTTTCCATAGCCGTCGCGAAAGGTGACCTCTTTTTGCAGATCTGGTTTGTTTCAAATCATTTCGGCGAGTTTTTCTGTTCCTTTGTGTAGATCTGTTGATGGATGTGTTCTAATCTATGGTTGGATCTGGTCTTTCGTTGGTCTTTCTGAATCTCTGTTGTTGGCCCAGATGACAACCCAAGAGGGGGGGGGGGTGAATTGGGTTCTTTAAAAATTAGCCTTTTAAAATAGTTTGCTTTAAGATGAATGAAGGTAATAGCATGTAAATACAAAGTGCAGTGAATAAAACAGAGATAGAGAAAGAGTCAATGAAAGCACGGCAAACACAAAGATTTTATAGTGGTTCGGTGTATCCAACACCTACGTCCACTCCCAAGATTCACTTGGGTCCACACTATAATCTTCCTTGATTACAGCAGAGTTGTTTTACAAGCTCACAACTCAAACTTGTTGTTTTCCCGGGATCACAACGAACCCAGCTGGTTTTCAAGGGCTCACCAGCACAAAAACCCTAACCCAAGCTATACCAAGCTTGTACCGAGGTAAGACTACCTCCTCTAGTTCAATCCCCCAGATTGAACTAGACACAAATAATAGAAATGTTGTTTTTCAGTTACAAAGCTCCTTAATGAGCAGATAAACAAATATAAGAATAAAGTTTAGAAAAGCCTGATTTGCAGTTGGTTGGCTTTTGAGCTTTTCTTTTTTCTTCTTTTCCTCAACTCCTTTGAAGTGTAGAATCGGGCCTCAGCTCGGATTCTTCACGGACTGAACTTTGGAGTTGATTTGAGCTTTTCTTTGAATGTTGAAATCTCTTGAGTTGCTCTTGAATAGCACTTGGATTTTCTTCTGAAGCTTCCTTGGATTGTTGAGCTTGAGCACAGAAGGAGCTTCCTTTGATTTCACACTTTTTCTTTCACTCTATTTTGAATCTCGGATTTTTTCAAATGAAGCTCTGTTTTTTCGATTTTTCTCTTCTTTTCTCTTGAAGTGAATATCTCTCTATTTGTATATCTTTGATTTGAAAACGGCTTCTCTATTTATAGATTCTGCAAAAATATAGCCGTTAGAAACAAAGAAAAATAGCCGTTAATAAAAATCTTACCGTTGACGCTGAGTTGGCATTCGGAAAAATCTCGCCCAGATTTGCTGGAGTCGACTCCTGCTTTCCGCGAGTCGGCTCGAAGTCGAGATACCAAAAATAGAAATATTCAGAAAGTCAAAGGGTCGACTCATCAAAAATAAAGTGTCGACTCCTGACAGTCGGGGGTCGACTCATGAAAAGTTGGGGGTCGACTCGCGAAGTGCTCAGAAAAACACACCTCTGGTGTCTGAGCGGAGTCGACTCACACAGTCATGGAGTCGGCTCGACAGAATCGGGGGTCGACTCATGAAATCACAGGGGTCGACTCGAGACAGACAGTCATTTCTGTATTCTGAGTGGAGTCGACTCTGAAACTCTAGAGTCGGCTCCGGAACGTATCAAAAATCAGAGAATTTTCTGATTGACTTTAAATTCGTTCCAGATTCATTTTAAATCATTTTTTGACTTGAATATAATAAAATTGACATTAGGAATCAATTCAAGAAATGTTCCAAAAACTCATTGATTAAATATGAAGTATAAAATTTCTTTTTGAAAGCTTAAACATGGAGCTTGAAGTACTTTCAAATTGATTAAAGTCATACTTTAACATTCTCATTGATTGTTCTAAATAAATTCATTGCTCATGTAAATAAACTCATTACATCTTTTAATATACTCATGGCTTTTGGTAATCATCAAAATCAATAAGATTGGGGCAACAATTCTCAACAATCTCCCCAACAATCTCCCCCTTTTTGATGATGACAAAAACATTGAGTTTATGCATGATTGATTAGAGAATTTATTTTATTTTCATAGTTAGGCTTAGGCTCCCCCTGAATGAGGTAGCTCCCCCTATGAAACTCAAATAAATATCCCATTCATTCAATTATTTATCTCATTCATTCAATCATTTTAATATCATTTGATTAATTAATTTTTCTCCATATATGCATATACAGTTGTAAAACTATAAAACTCTCCCCCTTTTTTGTTATCAACAAAAAGGTAGAGATGCATCAAACATAATCATTCATTCATTCATTCAAGATTTGATTTAACAAAATCATTCATTCATTGATAAAAGAAGAAATACATAAGACTCAGATTACATTGACAATTCAAAATAGACTTTTCATTACATCAAAGTATAAAATGTAAAACATAATATAAACTTCATTACATTGTAAGGACTAAGTATCTAATACATCAAAAGTGAGTCCTAACAATCCTAGTTAAGTGATCTATTATATTTTTCATTCCATCTGTTTGTATCTTCACATAGTCCTTCAGTCTCTCATCAACAAAAGTGCAAGCAGTCAAAATTTTATCTTGGAGTTCAGCATTGCATTTAGCATATGTTTCACCATCTCCGCAGACGTCTTTAAGTTCTTCAAATATGTTCTTTAGGTCTCCACTTAAAGACTCAGATGAAGTGCTAAGAGTTGATTCTATCTTGGTGATCGGTCATCCAAAGAGTAAAGAGTTTCCTTGAGATTCATAAACTTATTTTCAAACTCTGATTTTAATTATCTGACTGATCATCAAGAAGACCTTTAAGCTGCCTTAACTGAAGTTCTGAGAAGCCAACAGATGAAGATGATGCTGATCAAATAACGGAGCAGGGGTAGGGGCAGGAGCAGGAATAGAAGAGCTCGGAGGTACAGGCGAAGAATGTCTGACTGATGGTCCCGGTGCCTCAGTGTCCACGCTCTATCTTCCATCAAACCTTTCCTTTCCCATCTCCCATTTCTCTTAACAAAACCCATTCTATGTATAGTGGCCAAACTGTAAAAGTCTGTGTGTCTTAAGTTCCTCATTGGCTCACTATCTGAAATGACAATCCCTTGGCTTTGAAATATTTTGGTAAGAATCATGCCGTAGGGTAAACTTGATTTTCTCTTACCTCCACAATCGGCAATGTACCATAAGATCATACTAGGAAGGTTAATGGGTTTACCCGTCACAATTGCATCCATTACAAATATATCTCTTTCTGACACATAATCAAACCTCCCAATTTTGGGGAAAAGGATTCTACTACAATGTTGTGGAGAAGTCTCAATTCTAAGGATAACTGATTAGCAAAAACTTCTCAAAACCGACAATCTCCCTGTTAAGTAGTCTAGAAAGAGCTGGGCTTCGGTCTTCAGAAGAAAATGTAGATGTACCTGACACTGGAAGATCCAATAATCTAGAAAGCAAATCCACTGTCACTGAAATCTATTTCCTCTCACGATGCTTACAAGTCCATTATCTCCTCTAGATAGATTCTTATAAAATTCCTTGACAAGAGCTGGGTAGGTAGGACAATCTAAAGAACAAATCTTTTCCCAACCCATCTCAATCAACTGCCTCCCAAAAGAAATCCTTCAGCTTCAAACAATTCAAAATCTACTTTCCTCCCGTAGTTATCACTCTATCGCAAGTCGATCTACCTGTGATGGAGCCGTAGATGGAGAAGCATTAGGGTCGAAGATGATGAGGTTGAATCCGTGCTCGGTGAAGGCTCACGAAGGACGCCTCACGGTCTTCCTCACCGCTCTCTTCCTCTTTACTCCGGCCGCACCAAGGTTAGATCCTCGAGTTTTAGGGGCCATTGATCTATTGGAAGGGTTAATCAGGGATTTTGGATTTGGAAGGTCAGGGAAAGTTTTGGAGAGAGTATTTGGAGAGATTGAGACGTTAGAAATGAACGGCGAGTCGACTCTGCCCTAGATAAATCGACCTGGGACCACTTCGAGTCGGCTCCGCAAAGCGAGGGGTCGACTCCGGACAGTCACAGAAAACTATCCCGAAGTGGAGTCGACTCGCGCAGAGAAGGGGTCGACTCAAGAGTTTCAGTAGAAACCTGGAGTCGACTCCGATACTCACCGAGTCGGCTCCGAGACCATTTCAGAGCAAAAACATAAAGTTTCAGATAATCTGAAATGTGTCCGGATAATGATCATAAAAATTGATAAAATAATCATTGGAATTTAATAGATCAATTAGATATGAATTCTAGATAAGATTTCCTTAAAGATCAAGGATTTGAAAGAATCTTAGATAAATTTTCCTTAGGGGTTTCAAATTCATTCTAATGGATCACAAATCCCTAACTCTCCTCTAAGATAACAGAATCTTTCTTCACTCAAGGGTTTTGTAAATATATCAGCTAATTGTTCTTCAGTATTAACATAATCAAGACATATTTCATTATTTGCAACATGTTCTCTTATAAAATGATATCTAATTTCTATGTGTTTAGTTCTAGAATGTTGAATTGGATTTTTGTTAGATTAATTGCACTTGTGTTATCACATTTTATAGGTGTTTTATCAAGTGTGATACCATAGTCTTCAAGTTGTCGCTTAATCCATAGGATTTGAGCACAGCAACTTCCAGCTGCTACATATTCAGCTTCAGTAGTTGATAATGCAACTGAATTTTGCTTTTTGCTAAACCATGAGATTAAGTTACTTCCTAAGAATTGGCATGCACCACTTGTGCTTTTTCTATCTAACTTACATCCAGCATAATCAGAATCAGTGTATGCAATTAAGTTCAATGTTGAGTCTCTAGAATACCATAAACCTACATTTTTTGTTCCACTTAAGTATCTTAGTATTCTTTTAACAGCAATTAAGTGTGATTCTTTAGGTTCAGACTGAAATCTAGCACATAAGCAAACAGCAAACATTATGTCTGGTCTACTTGCAGTTAAGTAAAGTAGGGATCCGATTATACCTCGATAATATTTTTGATCAACCTTCTTACCTTCTTCATCTTTGTCCAGCTTGCATGAAGGACTCATTGGTGTTCCCGAGGGGTTTGATTGATTCCATACCAAACTTCTTTAGAATTTCTCTTGTGTACTTTGTTTGGTTGATAAAGATTCCCTCTTTGCTTTGTTTGATTTGGAGTCCAAGGAAGAAGTTGAGTTCTCCCATCATGCTCATTTCAAATTCGTCCCTGCATCAACTTAGCAAACTCTTGACATAGAAGATTGTTAGTAGCACCAAAAATGATATCATCAACATATATTTGAACTACTAATAAATCTTTACCTTTTCTTTTCAAAAACAATGTTTTATCAACATTTCCTCTTATAAAATCATTTTCAATTAAGAATTTACTTAATCTATCATACCAAGCTCTAGGTGCTTGTTTCAAACCATATAAAGCTTTGTGCAATTTAAAAACGTGATTTGAAAATTCATGATCTTCAAAACCTGGTGGTTGTTCTACATATACTTCTTCATTTATAAATCCATTTAGAAAAGCACTTTTTACATCCATTTGAAATAAGTTAAAATTCATGTGACATGCAAATGCAAGTAATAGTCTAATGGCTTCTAATCTAGCTACTGGTGCAAAGGTTTCATCAAAATCAATACCTTCTTCTTGATTATATCCTTTTGCAACTAATCTAGCTTTGTTTCTAATTACTATGCCATTTTCATCTAGTTTATTTCTAAATATCCATTTTGATCCTATAACAGAATGATTTTAGGTCTTTCTACTAAAGTCCATACATTATTTCTAGTGAATTGATTTAATTCTTCTTGCATTGCTAACATCCAATTATTATCTTTTTCAGCTTCTTCAATAGTTTTAGGTTCAATTTGTGATACAAATGCAAGATGATTACTAATATTTCTCATAGATGATCTAGTTCTTATTCCTTGAGATGGATCACCTATAATCAATTCCTTAGGGTGACTATAAGCATATCTCCAATCCCTAGGTAGATCTACATCATTATGATTAGTGTTAGTATCATCATCCTTAGGTGAATCATTATCTTTAGCGTCTTGCTCATGATCTAAAGATACATCAATATTTAATTTTTCAAGATCTTTTTCATCTCCACCAGGCGACTGATTGTGCAGTTCCCGACTGGTAGCGGGGTCGGTGAGGCCACCGACTAGCAAGAAAGAAGTGCAACGGCTCATAGGAAGGGTAGCGCCCTGAGTTGTTTCCTTTCAAAGTCAGCTGAGAGGTGCTTGCCCTTCTTCAAAGCCCTACGAAAAGTCAACAGTTTCGAATGGACAGACGACTATCAAAGGGCCTTCGATAGGTTGAAGGCATTCCTGTCCTCCCCGCCGCTCCTATCGAAGCCGAAGGATGGGAAGAGTCTTTTCCTTTATCTCGCAGCCTCTTCAGAAGTTGTCAGCTCCGTTCTAGTGCATCTCAATGCCGACGGAACCTAGAAGCCTATCTACTATGTAAGCAAAGTGCTATACGATGCGGAAGTCAGGTACTCCAAGATAAAAAGATCATCTTTGCTCTGATCATCTCCGCCTGGCATCTCCGACTATATTTTCAAGCTCACCCCATTGTTGTGCTCACGAGCCAGCCCCTCTGAGCCATCCTGGCTCGTCCAGATACTTCAAGCCGACTCGCCAAATGGGCCATCAAGCTAGGAGAATTCGATCTCTCTTTCCAGGTGAGACCGGCTCTGAAGTCCCAGGTCCTAGCCAACTTCCTGGTTGAGTGCACCTGGGCGGAGGAGTCAACCAAGGAGGTTCCTATGAAGCAACCTGATGCCAAGCCAAATGATGGCCGGGAGTCTTGGATCCTCCACGTGGATGGCACCTTGAACTCCCAAGGAAGCGGTGCCGGCCTCATCCTCATAGGTCCAAGCGGATAAAAGGTGGAGTGTGCCCTTCGATTTTTGTTCGAAGCCATGAATAATTAGGCCGAGTACAAGGCCCTGTTGGTGGGGATGAGGCTCATCCAGGAGTTTGGAGTAAAGCGGCTCAGAGCCTTCATGGATTCACAACTCATCTCCAGGCAAATCAACAGAGAGTATGAGGTGCGGGACCCTGCCATGGCTCAATACCTGGGCAAAGTTCGGCTTTTAATCTCTCCGCTAACTTACTTCAGCTTTAGTTTTATCCCTTGGAGCGAGAACACAAAAGCCGACACCCTTTCCCGCTTGGCCACCTCCGCTGGCGGCATCGCGAGGGATGCCTACATCGAGCACCTAGAGAGGCCCAGCATAGAAGACAAAGAGGAAGTCCTCCCACTCACCCAAGAGTTATACATTCGCTATCTCACGGACGGCACTCTCCCCGCTGACCGCGATGAAGCTAGGTTGCTCAAATGGAGAGCCTCCAAGTTCACCCTCCTAGATGGGCGCCTATAGAGGTCGTTCTCCTTCCCCCTGCTCAAATGTGCAGGACCTGCCGACACTGACTACATCCTCAGAGAAATCCACGAAGGCATTTGCGAAAATCACCTGGGGGGCAGGTCCCTAGCTCAAAAGGCCCTCCGTCAAGGATACTTCTGGCTCACTATGAGGGAGGACACCGCCAAGTGATAAACGCATAAATAATTATCACTAAACCTATTAATTAATAATTCAATGTACCTATTATTATTTAATATTTTAATATTTTATATAATATTTTAGGAAAAATCTTATCAATTTAAAGAGCTCAATTTTAGAAATTTAATGATGCAAACGATACTCAAATCGGACTTAAGATGAGCTCAGAATTGATTTTACATTGATTTATCTATTTCAGCACACATCTCAAAGCAAAAAACGACAACCATTACCGTTTTTATCGTCTTCTCATGCGGAAAATTAGCCGATTCTTTCTCTCTTCCAATCCAATCATTCCTGATGGGCCAGTTGACCCCAAGGAAAATGAAATTTTGATGGCCCCAAAGGCCCAGACTCTAACGCCAGCGTCGGCTTCAACGTCGGCTCCAGCATCGGCTTCCAGCATCGGCCTCCAGCATCGACTTCCGGCATCGGCTTCCAGCGTCGGCCTCCAGCGTCAGCTTTCGGCGTCGGCCTCCACCGCCAGCATCCAGCGCTGGCCAAAGGATGACAGGCTCTAGCGCCGGCCCCCAAGGCCGGCACACCAAAGGCCGACACCCGCCAAGCCCGGCGTCTCCAAGCTAGCCGGCCCCGGCACATCCCTGGCCGGCCCCGGTGTCTCCAAGCTAGTCGTCCCCGGCACGTTGCCAGCCAGCCACGGCCTCTCCAATCTAGCCGGCCCCAGCACATTCCTGGCCGGCTACGGCGTCTCCAAGCTAGCCGGCCCTGGCACGTTGCCAGCCAGCCATGGCCTCTCCAATCTCGGCGTCCTCGACACGTTGCTAGCCGGCCCCGGCGTCTCCAGTCCCGCCAACTCGGCCAAAGGCCATCCCAGGCCAGCCCGACTCAGCCCCGGCATCTCCTATCCCACCGAGTCAGCCAAGGCCATCCCAGGCTGGCCCGACTCGGTCCCGGCATCTCCAGTCCCGCCGAGTCGGCCAAAGGCCATCCCAGGCCGGCCCGACTCGGCCCCGGCGTCTCCTGTCCCGCCGAGTCGGCCAAGGCCATCCCAGGCTGGCCCGACTCGGCCCCGGCATCTCCAATCCCGCCAAGTCGGCCAAAGGCCATCCCAGGCCGGCCCGACTCGGCCCCGGCATCTCCTGTCCCGTCGAGTCGGCCAAGGCCATCCTAGGCCGGCCCGACTCGGCCCCGGCGTCTCCTGTCCTGCCAAGTCGGCCAAGGCCATCCCAGGCCAGCCCGACTCAGCCCCGGCGTCTCCTGTCCTGCCGAGTCGGCCAAGGCCATCCCAGGCTGGCCCGACTCGGCCCCGGCGTCTCTAGTCCTGCCAAGTCGGCCAAGGCCATCCCAGGCCGGCCCGACTCGGCCCCGGTGTCTCCAGTCCTGCTGAGTCGGCCAAGGCCGTCCCAGGCCGGTCCGACTCGGCCCCGGCGTCTCCTGTCCCGCCGAGTCGGCCAAGGCCATCCCAGGCAGGCCCGACTCGGCCCCGGCGTCTCCAATCCCGCCGATCGGCCCCACCCCGGCACTGCCTTGCCGGCGGGATAGGCCCCAACCATCTCAGGTCGACCCAGCTCGGCCCTGACAAGACAGGACCCCAGTTCCCGCCGGATCAGCCCAAGTGGTTCAAGAATCCGTTCCTCTGACGCGCGCCGCCCGACAGCATCCAACGCGCGCCGTCCGACAGCCCCGCTGCTGATGGGACGTAACCCACCAACCAGCCCAGATTCACGCAAGGGCTCTGCAGACGTTCTGACTTCACGCCACCCTACGTGGTCATGCCAGTGTCAACCCCTATAAAAGGGTAAATCCACTCACCAAATAGGTACGCACGATAACCCCCAAAATCGCCATCTAAACTCTCAAAAGGGATTCCTCCTCTTGGAGACTCTTCTTCTCTACCCAAAACATGGCTCACTCGAGCCCTTCTTCAGCTGTGACCTCAGTCACTAACTTGGCCGTCGAAGGGTCCCACCGGAGCCCCCTCCGGCCTCGGGACTTCCTTGCAGGTAACCCAGCGAGGTGAGGATTTGAGGAGCGCCTCCATTCCCGACGTCCAGGAGAGGTGATCGAGCATCATCAGATTGGCGCGCCGGTAGGGGGGATAAGAAAAAGTAGCGAACGTCCTCCCCGAGCTACATCTTTCATCCCCCCCTCTTCTTCCAGAAGCCATGGTGGTGACCCGAGCTCAGGACACCTCCATCAGCCGCCCAGCGGGGCTTCCCCCGCCAACTAGACAACAGGAGGCCAATCCCCCTGCCGCCGACCCTCCGGTCGCTTGCCCGCCGCCGGATGCCACTGTCCAAACAGCGGAGCGGCTGGCGACTCTTTCCAGCAAGTCTAGAATCTCACCGCCATGATCCATGGCCTCCAGCAACAACAGTCCATGGCCACCCAGCATCAAATCGCTCCCCTCGCCAGTCAGCAGTTGGCGAGGGGAGGCTCCCCCCGGTGGGGGGCCGGTCGGTGAGAGGCCGGCCGACGTCAAGCTTCCCCCAGGAAGCCTCGACGCGAGCCCTCCAAGCGGCCACGGTCCTCTGACCGTGGCCCCAACAAATTTCCTCCCAAGCCGTATTGTCACGAGGAACCCAGGCAGAAGTCCTGACTTTCGTCTCCATCTCCATCCGCCTCCTCTTCTTCTTCTTCCTCCGAGCCACCTCGAAGGGCCCCGATGATCAACCGCCAGGCGGAGGAACGCCTGGAGGAGTACAACAGGCGACTAGACGAGCTCACCAAGAAGATCAACCGTCAGCTGGAGGAAGAGTTCGACACTCGTCCTCCCTACACTCGCTGCATACTGGAGGAACCGGTTCCCTCCAGGTTCTGCTTCCCCTAGGTGGACCCGTATGATGGTACGACCGACCCCCTCGACCACCTCAAAAGTTATAAGGCTATGATGCAAATCCAGGGTGCCCCAGACCCTCCTCTGCAAGGCCTTCCCCGCAATTCTGTGGAAGGCAGCACGTGCATGGCACTCACGCCTACCCCCTCACAGCATCGACTCCTTCCGGGAGCTGGAGAGGGCATTTTTGGCCCACTTTGCCACCTGCCGTCGGATCCCAGGGTGGCAGACAGCCTCTTCTCGTCCGCCAGAAGGAAGGAGAGTCACTGCGGGACTTCGTGTCCCGATTCAAAACCGCCGCCCTCGAAGTCTACCATCTCGACGATACGGTGGCCTCCCTAGCGCTGAAGCGGGGACTCCTTCCGTCCCGCTTCACCTTCTCCCTGGATAGAAAGCCCCCGAGCTCTTATTCCGACCTCCTCCTCTGGCCCAGAAGTACATCCGTGCCAATGAGGCTGACTCGTCCAAAAGGGAAGCCGGCAGGAGTTCCAATAAGAAGCCAACCCCCACGGAACCGGCTGAGGGACGATCCGGGCAGCCCGAGCCGCCCAGTCGCTTTGACCAGCGGCCCCAGGCGCTGGTTCCTGGGGGGCGGTTTACTCCTCTCACGGCTCCGATCTCCCACATCTTGCTAGAGATTGAGGAGGAGCCTTACTTTCAACGCCCACGTCCCCTGAAGTCAATAAACCCCCACAACAAAGGGCTTTACTGCCGGTATCACCAAGACTGTGGGCATGGCATTGAGGATTGCCGCCAGTTGAAGAAGGCCATTGAAAAGTTTGTCCAGTAGGGCCACTTGGGCAAGTTCGTTTGAGGAAACCTAACGGCCCAGGGTGTCCCGGCATCTCCAGCGCCTCAGATTTGCCTTAACAATGCTCAACGGAAGGAACAATAGCATGACCTCATGAGGGGAGACCAGCAGCTCAGGGAGCAGACGGAAGGAAGCAAGCCGGCATCAAAATGGAAAGCTTCTTCCCCACATTCGGAACACAGACGGTACTTTCAATAGCTTACTGACCCTTTAATAAAGTATTATTCGGAATATCCTTGTCTTATCACATCTTGGGATGAGTGTATTTCTTAAACCAAAGACCGACTCCGCGTCAGCACCAAAGACCAACTCCGCATTGGCACCGAAGACCAACTCCGCATTGGCAACAAAGACCGACTCTGCGTTGGCAACAAAGACCAACTCCGCATTGGCAACAAAGACCAACTCCGCGTTAGCACCGAAGACCAACTCCGCGTTGGCAACAAAGACCGACTCCGCGTTGGCAACAAAGACCAACTCCGCGTTGGCAACAAAAACCAACTCCGCATTGGCACCAAAGACTGACTCCGCGTCGGCACCAAAGACCAACTCCGCGTTGGCACAAAAGACCAACTCCGCATTGGCAACAAAGACCACTCCGTGTTGGCACCAAAGACCGACTCCGCGTCGGCACCAAAGACCACTCCGCGTTGGCAACAAAGACCGACTCCGCGTCGGCACCAAAGACCAACTCCGCGTTGGTACAAAAGACCAACTCCGCGTTGGCAACAAAGACCAACTCCGCGTTGGCACCAAAGACCAACTTCGCGTCGGCACCAAAGACCAACTCCGCGTTGGCAACAAAGACCAACTCCGCATCGGCATCAAAGACCAACTCCGCATTGGCAACAAAGACCGACTCCGCGTCGGCACCAAAGACTGACTCCGCGTCAGCATCAAAGACCGACTCCGTGTCGGCACCCAAGACCGGCTCCGTGTCGGCACCCTCAAGCTCAAGACCTGTGGATTCCAATCAACAGAGTTTCCTGGGGGGCAGACAAACCCCCAAGCTGGTTCAAAGGGAGCTCACTGGCATCGCGGCCCATGGGACACCACTCGGCCCCAGCACGGCGGTGCCCCCGAGTCGGTTAAGACCCTAAGGGCTCCATACCCAGCTAAGTCGCCCCTCGCAGTGGTTCCCACACCCCCGAGGTGGTTCAAAAAGGAACCAGACGACTCAGCTCTCAAGTCACCCTCCGGGGTTCAAAAGACTCCCAGGCTCTCCGCTTTGGGAGAGAATTACTAGCCGCCCTCAACTAGCCAAAGAAGGCGCGCTGGCGTCCATCCAAGATGTCCATCCAAGGCAGCCAAGGTAAAAGTTCTACACTCCTTTCGCTTGGCTGATGCGGGGCATGCAAGCTCAAGGAGTGTGGGGGGCATTTGATGGGGCCAGTTGACCCCATGGAAAATGAAATTTTTGATGGCCCCAAAGGCCCAGACTCTAACGCCAGCGTCGGCTTCAACGTCGGCTCCAGCGTCGGCTTCCAGCATCGGCCTCCAGCGTCGGCTTCTGGCGTCGGCTTCCAGCATTGGCCTCCAGCGTCGGCTTCCGGAGTCGGCCTCCACCGCCAGCATCCAGCGCTGGCCAAAGGACGATAGGCTCTAGCGCCGGCCCCCAAGGCCGGCACACCAAAGGCCGACACCGCCAAGCCCGGCATCTCCAAGCTAGCCGGCCCCGGCACATCCCTGGCTAGCCCCAAATTGGGAGGGCCTTACCGGATCGCCGAAACACTCCGACACGGAGCTTACAAAGTTGAAGAACTTGATGGGACGTCACTCCCTAGAATATGGAATGCAGATAACCTTCGTCGATATTATCAGTAATGTATTCCTCCTCTCATGTCAAGTATCACCTCTGTATTCACTCGGGTTTTCACCCCTCATTCAATATTAACGAGATTCAATTTTAGCTACTGAAATCTTTTCACAGAAAAGCCCTGCACCTGCCGAGCATGAAGCCCAGTGTACCACTGGCAGAGCGGTGTGCCACCGGCTCTCGGCAACAAAAGCCTGGGTCCAGCAGAGGCGGCTCCGGCCGGCCCCAAGCGCCGGCACCAAAGCCCTGCACTAGTAGGAACGAAGCCCGACAACCATGGCACCCAAAGCCCTGCACCAGCCAGGCATGAAGCCCAGTGTACCACTGGCAGAGTGGTGTACCACCAGCTCTCGGCAACAAAAGCCCGGGTCCAGCAGGGACGGCTCCGGCCGGCCCCCATGCGCCGGCACCAAAGCCCTGCACCAGCCAGGCATGAAGCCCAGTGTACCACTGGCAGAGCGGTGTACCACCGGCTCTTGGCAATAAAAGCTCGGGTCCAGCAGGGATGGCTTCGGCTGGCCCCAAGCGCGGCACCAAATCCCTGCACCAGCCAGGCATGAAGTCCAGTGTACCACTGGCAGAGCGGTGTACCACCGGCTCCCGGCGACAAAAGCATGGGTCCAGCAGGGACGTCTCCGGCCGGCCCCCAAGCACCGGCACTAAAGCCCTGCACCAGCCAGGCATGAAGCCCAGTGTACCACTGGCAGAGCGGTGTACCACCGGCTCTCGGCAACAAAAGCCCAGGGCCAGCAGGGACGGCTCCGGCCGGCCCCAAGCGCCGGCACCAAAGCCCTGCACCAGCCAGGCATGAAGCCCAGTGTACCACTGGCAGAGCGGTGTACCACCGGCTCTCGGCAACAAAAGCCTGGGTGTCACGCCCCAGACCCAAAATTTTTGAGCTAGGGTGACAACCCGCCGCGTGCCGGGCACGCAAGGCGTCCCGAAACATGACACTGAGTTCAAGAAAAGCATCAACCTATATATCATTCAAGTCCATGACTTTAATACAATCCATAACTAGAGATTTGGGCTATAAGCCCTACACATAAGCATTACTGGGGTTACATCGACATATGAATCCACTTTATTTTAAATAGAAGCTCCAACGAACCTATGGTTCCTTATACACCACAATAACATAGTCTGGGCATCAAGCCCTACACATAAATACACTGGCATAGCAATGAGACAAAATCTATATTTTATTTGAGTTGATGTCCATCACTCCAACATGTTATTCTCAAATCTCATGGTCCTGTAGCAAAAACATTATAATATTTTTGTGAGATTACACTCAGTAAGTAAACCATGTTATGCAGTCCAATCATAGCATAGCAATCAATAAGCATATAAATGATCTGCATGCATAAACATTTCACAAATACTCAAACATGCAATGTAAGTAAACCCATCATTGTTATATTATATCATATGTGTTCCACGGCCCTGCAATGCCCCATAACAAAGGAGAGCTGCGGTGGCACATATAAATATAATTCAAATCATTTGCACTCATCATTGTTGTATTATATCATAGCAAATTATCAGTGCATATAAACAATTCATTGTCATATTATATTATATGTGTCCCACGGCCCTGCAATGCCCCATAACAAAGGAGGACCGCGGCGGCACATATCAATATAATTCATTCTTTTGCATTCATAATCACTCCATTATGCAATGTAAGTATTATATCATGCGTGTCCCACGGCCCTGCAATGCCTCATCTGAGCACATCCTCTAGATGTGTATGGCCATAGCAAAGGAGAACCGCGGCGGCACTTATGAATATAATACTAATCATTTGCATCCATAACCGCTCAATTATACTATATAGGTAAACCCACTGTTTATACTCTCAATGGTAACTGTAAATGTGACCCACGGCCCTGCAATATCTCAATAATGTACCAACCGGCATCCCCCCTACTGAAGTAGGGTCGAAATGCCATAGTATACTAACAAGTATCCCCCTACTGAAGTAGGGTCGAAATACCATAGTATACCAACCAGTATCCCCCCTACTGAAGTAGGGTCGAAATACCATAATGTATCAACCGGTATCCCCCCTACTGAAGTAGGGTCGAAATACCATAATGTATCAACCGGTATCCCCCCTACTGAAGTAGGGTCGAAATACCATAATGTATCAACCGGTATCCCCCCTACTGAAGTAGGGTCGAAATACCATAATGTATCAACCGGTATCCCCCCTACTGAAGTAGGGTCGAAATACCATAATGTATCAACCAGTATCCCCCCTACTGAAGTAGGGTCGAAATACTAGGATATGACATGATAAAGGAGAGCCACGGCGACACATAACAGTACCTCACATCACATCAATACATCAATACATCAATCATGTAGCAAAACAGTGGATTATACTTACTGGATAATATATCACATCAATAGCAACTGCATCTCACATGCATAGCGACAGCATCTCACATGCATAGCGACAGCATCTCACATGCATAGCAACAGCATCTCTTATGCATAGCATCCACACATGAAATCATAGTACATAAATGGCATGTATTCATAATATTCATCTACTTACAAATTTAGCCAATAACAATTCACAATTTAACTACGCATATCCTGAAATAACTTATTTAATAAACTGATAACTGGCTTACTTACCTCCGCACGCAATCCAACAAGTATAAATAAGCTAGTCAGATGTCTGAGCACCTACAGGATCATTTACACAATTAATTTATTAGTAAAGAATATTAAAATGACCCTTAGGATTTCTACCCAGACTAGTTCACGGGCCCTACTTTGGGCTCGAATATCTCCCACTACACACACCCAATTGGGGAAGTAAAAATACCCCATGAAACTAGAATTCACCAAGATTCTAGCCATATAAATATTTTTCTAAACCCGGCCCGTTACAGGGCCCAAAATCCAGCCCGAAATCCGCTCACTGCCCGGCCCAAAAGGCCTGAACCGGCCGGCCCAGCCGACCCGGTTCAGCCTTTTATCACCCTCCCGATCCCCTGTTTCACCGAACAGGGGACGGGCACATGGCCGGCGGCCGGGGCCGCCGCCAGCCAAATTGAGGGGGGCCCGGCCGCCGGTGGCTGGGCCAGAGCCGGCCGCCACCGCGGCCGGCCGCCAAATCCTTTCCCTCCCCCTCAATTTCTCACTCTCTCTCTAATTCCTCCACGCGGCACGGAAGTGTGCCGGCGGCACGGCCGGCCACCATGGCCGGCCGGACCTCCACCGGACGCACGCCCGGTGCCGGTGGAGGCGGTAGTCCAAGTCTCGGGCCCGGCGAGGCGGCGAGCACGCCGCCGGGCCCGAACCAACCGGCGGAAGCCGAAACCACCGCACGAGAGGAGGGCCAATTGGCCCTCCCTCTCCTCTCTCTCTCCACCACCACCCCGCCGGACGCCTCCCCCGGCGCCGGCGGGGTCGCCAGCCAGGTATCAGGCCCGGCGCAGCGGCGAGCACGCCGCCGGGCCTGAACCAAGGGGATCCGCCGGTTCCTCATCTCTCCCTCTCGCGATCTCTCTCTCTGTTTCTCTCACGCTGTCTCTCTCTCACGTTCTCTCTCTCTCTCGTTCTCTCTCTCTCTCTGCTGACTCTTTCTCTCTCCTGCTGACTCTTTCTCTCTCTTTGTCTCTTCTCTGGTTCTCCTTCTCTCTCTCTCAGGCTCTCTCTCTCTCTCTCTCTGAGAGGCAGGGGATTACCTGATCGAAGCGGACGCCAGGATGATGGAGGGAGTCCCCCTCCATCATATAAATAGTCCCCTATGCAACGCCAGTTCATGGACTCGGAAACCCATCAGACACGACTCGGGAATCCAAGCGACATACAGGGAATTTAAATGTCATAATAACACTAGGTGCCACCCCAATTAAATACCACCCCAATTAAATACCGAGAGTTATCCTCCCTACAATTAAATTACCGGGGGTTTACATTCTCCCCCCCTTATAAGAATTTCGTCCTCGAAATTGATATAAATCCAAATTTTCCCTTTCATAATCAATTAAATTTCATAAAAAGTCATGGTCATCGATACATCATTGTCATAAGATACAAATGATTATGGGTTTTTTTTTTCCCATATTCCTCCTTAGGCTCCCAATAGTCTCTCTCTCAGAATGATTATTCTACTGATCTTTGACATAAGGAATACCACACTATTTCAGAACTTGATTCTTACGGTCCATAATGTGCATAAGATGATCTTCATAGGTCAATTCTTTCTTAAGCTATCTTAAGCTAAATTGGTTCAAGTTATAACACATAACGGGGTTTGAAATATACCTTCTCAGTCATAAAGGTATGAAACACATTGAACACTACAAAGGGTAATGAAAGCAGTGTTAAGCTATAAGACACTTCCTTATCTTGATCAAAGTTTCAAATGACCCAATGTTTATGGCTCAAGTCACCTCTAACACAAACCTCATAACCTCATTGGTTAGCAAAACTTCCAAATGATCTTTAACCTGAAATTTCAAACATAGCTTTTCTATTAACTTTGAGCTACAAAAACTACTTTAATTAATGATACTTTTCATAGCTGCTAAACAAGCTCAGTCCAACATTGTCGCTCTCACCTCATCTCAATATGAAGGAAATCTATACCTTATATCGTAGACAATTGAAATGAATCCATTTGAATATTGGCTTGGTAATCAATAAGTAAGTAATTTCATTAAGGTTAAGAACAATACCAAGCACCTCTTAAATCCATCACACAGGCTCACGGTATAACATCTAAAATCTTATTGGTTTCTGTAGTTGTCTATTACATGTAGAATGTCTTCCATGCTTAAGGTTAGCAACATATCAGGTACTCTCAATTCCTTAATAAGACAGTTCGAAATTCTTGAGAATTAGATATAAGATAATTTTCTTTCAATGTTCTCTCAACTCTTGAATAGTTGAATGTGCCATTAATCATTACGACACTTATATCAATCATCATAATATACTTAGTTTCACTCTTGAATACTTCAAGCTAACATCAATGAACATTATGCCAATCATTTAAGATATCTTTCATAATTATCGTAATTAAAATTCATTTTCTTTGAATATAGATATGTCACTCATGGCTGATTGATAATTTATCCATCAGTCTCGAATTCAAAAAGTACTCAATTATGATTAATCAAAAACATGTAATTAACTATTCTATTCCCAAAATATCATCAATATTAATCATCTCTATAACCAGCAGATTAGCTCATAATCTTAACTTACAACATCAACAATGTAAGTTCTACAAATAAAATTCATTATATATATCCACATTCAAATTTAGATTTACTAACTCCAAATCCACATATCAACTCAATTGCAATATGAACATAATGATGATATCTTAGTTATGTTAGTCATCAATTGAAATTTTCCACTACTATGTCATATTCATATATTCATCTGTCTTTTATTGCATATCCAATTAAAATCTGTCTACCCATATTAATTAAAGGTCTAAAATTGCTACTAATCATTTCCAGCAAGTTTGATGGAGCTAAAGCCTCTAGAAGCCCCCCTTGACCTCCCCACTGATCAAGGCTACCAGCCAGGGAGCCCACATAATATTATTGACTTGTGATGGTTCATTCTCAATTCCTATCAAACTTTTAATTCAATTAATATCTTGATAAACTTTAAATTTCAAGCTCCCAAAGCATAATTCATGAAATTCCTTGAAAGTCATAATTGTCTCAATGTCATCCAAGTATTTTACCTAGAGTGTCATTATGCATATGTCCCTAAGATCATAATCTGGGTCCTGTGGGTTATGGGCCCACCATGCTTCCGCTGCGCACTCTGATGCTGCATGTCCTGCATAGACTGCGCCATACCCGAGAGAGCTTGAAGCATCTCGGACTGGAATCACTGGTGCTCAGTCCCTACTGGGTTGGCAGGGGCCATACCTCCAGTAGTTCCTTGACCCACCGGCTAATCAGCATTACCGGCCAGAGAGTCCTCCTCATACAGTTGGCTCCTAGTACGGCGAGCCATAACTATTTTTGTTAAATTAGATGTGGTTAATATCATCATAAACTAATGTGTCAGGTGTCTCTAAATATAATGTCATCAAATATGTTCTCTACGTGTTATCAGGTCAATATGTCAGTGTCCCTAGGGTTATCATGTCAATATGTCCGTCCCTAGGGTCATAACCTAGTGCTCTGATACCATAAAAGCTGTCACGCCCCAGACCCAAAATTTTTGAGCTAGGGTGACAACCCGCCGCGTGCCGGGCACGCAAGGCGTCCCGAAACATGACACTGAGTTCCAGAAAAGCATCAACCTATATATCATTCAAGTCCATGACTTTAATACAATCCATAACTAGAGATTTGGGCTACAAGCCCTACACATAAGCATTACTGGGGTTACATCACATATGAATCCACTTTATTTTAAATAGAAGCTCCAACGAACCTATGGTTCCTTATACACCACAATAACATAGTCTGGGCATCAAGCCCTACACATAAATACACTGGCATAGCAATGAGACAAAATCTATATTTTATTTGAGTTGATGTCCATCACTCCAACATGTTATTCTCAAATCTCATGGTCCTGTAGCAAAAACATTATAATATTTTTGTGAGATTACACTCAGTAAGTAAACCATGTTATGCAGTCCAATCATAGCATAGCAATCAATAAGCATATAAATGATCTGCATGCATAAACATTTCACAAATACTCAAACATGCAATGTAAGTAAACCCATCATTGTTATATTATATCATATGTGTTCCACGGCCCTGCAATGCCCCATAACAAAGGAGAGCTGCGGTGGCACATATAAATATAATTCAAATCATTTGCACTCATCATTGTTGTATTATATCATAGCAAATTATCAGTGCATATAAACAATTCATTGTCATATTATATTATATGTGTCCCACGGCCCTGCAATGCCCCATAACAAAGGAGGACCGCGGCGGCACATATCAATATAATTCATTCTTTTGCATTCATAATCACTCCATTATGCAATGTAAGTATTATATCATGCGTGTCCCACGGCCCTGCAATGCCTCATCTGAGCACATCCTCTAGATGTGTATGGCCATAGCAAAGGAGAACCGCGGCGGCACTTATGAATATAATACTAATCATTTGCATCCATAACCGCTCAATTATACTATATAGGTAAACCCACTGTTTATACTCTCAATGGTAACTGTAAATGTGACCCACGGCCCTGCAATATCTCAATAATGTACCAACCGGCATCCCCCTACTGAAGTAGGGTCGAAATGCCATAGTATACTAACAAGTATCCCCCCTACTGAAGTAGGGTCGAAATACCATAGTATACCAACCAGTATCCCCCCTACTGAAGTAGGGTCGAAATACCATAATGTATCAACCGGTATCCCCCCTACTGAAGTAGGGTCGAAATACCATACCATAATGTATCAACCGGTATCCCCCCTACTGAAGTAGGGTCGAAATACCATAATGTATCAACCGGTATCCCCCCTACTGAAGTAGGGTCGAAATACCATAATGTATCAACCGGTATCCCCCCTACTGAAGTAGGGTCGAAATACCATAATGTATCAACCAGTATCCCCCTACTGAAGTAGGGTCGAAATACCATAATGTATCAACCAGTATCCCCCCTACTGAAGTAGGGTCGAAATACTAGGATATGACATGATAAAGGAGAGCCGCGGCGACACATAACAGTACCTCACATCACATCAATACATCAATACATCAATCATGTAGCAAAACAGTGGATTATACTTACTGGATAATATATCACATCAATAGCAACTGCATCTCACATGCATAGCGACAGCATCTCACATGCATAGCGACAGCATCTCACATGCATAGCAACAGCATCTCTTATGCATAGCATCCACACATGAAATCATAGTACATAAATGGCATGTATTCATAATATTCATCTACTTACAAATTTAGCCAATAACAATTCACAATTTAACTACGCATATCCTGAAATAACTTATTTAATAAACTGATAACTGGCTTACTTACCTCCGCACGCAATCCAACAAGTATAAATAAGCTAGTCAGATGTCTGAGCACCTACAGGATCATTTACACAATTAATTTATTAGTAAAGAATATTAAAATGACCCTTAGGATTTCTACCCAGACTAGTTCACGGGCCCTACTTTGGGCTCGAATATCTCCCACTACACACACCCAATTGGGGAAGTAAAAATACCCCATGAAACTAGAATTCACCAAGATTCTAGCCATATAAATATTTTTCTAAACCCGGCCCGTTACAGGGCCCAAAATCCAGCCCGAAATCCGCTCACTGCCCGGCCCAAAAGGCCTGAACCGGCCGGCCCAGCCGACCCGGTTCAGCCTTTTATCACCCTCCCGATCCCCTGTTTCACCGAACAGGGGACGGGCACATGGCCGGCGGCCGGGCCGCCGCCAGCCAAATTGAGGGGGGCCCGGCCGCCGGTGGCTGGGCCAGAGCCGGCCGCCAAATCCTTTCCCTCCCCCTCAATTTCTCACTCTCTCTCTAATTCCTCCACGCGGCACGGAAGTGTGCCGGCGGCACGGCCGGCCACCATGGCCGGCCGGACCTCCACCGGACGCACGCCCGGTGCCGGTGGAGGCGGTAGTCCAAGTCTCGGCCCGGCGAGGCGGCGAGCACGCCGCCGGGCCCGAACCAACCGGCGGAAGCCGAAACCACCGCACGAGAGGAGGGCCAATTGGCCCTCCCTCTCCTCTCTCTCCACCACCACCCCGCCGGACGCCTCCCCCGGCGCCGGCGGGTCGCCAGCCAGGTATCAGGCCCGGCGCAGCGGCGAGCACGCCGCCGGGCCTGAACCAAGGGGATCCGCCGGTTCCTCATCTCTCCCTCTCGCGATCTCTCTCTCTGTTTCTCTCACGCTGTCTCTCTCACGTTCTCTCTCTCTCTCGTTCTCTCTCTCTCTCCTGCTGACTCTTTCTCTCTCCTGCTGACTCTTTCTCTCTCTTTGTCTCTTCTCTGGTTCTCCTTCTCTCTCTCTCAGGCTCTCTCTCTCTCTCTCTCTCTGAGAGGCAGGGGATTACCTGATCGAAGCGGACGCCAGGATGATGGAGGGAGTCCCCCTCCATCATATAAATAGTCCCCTATGCAACGCCAGTTCATGGACTCGGAAACCCATCAGACACGACTCGGGAATCCAAGCGACATACAGGGAATTTAAATGTCATAATAACACTAGGTGCCACCCCAATTAAATACCACCCCAATTAAATACCGAGAGTTATCCTCCCTACAATTAAATTACCGGGGGTTTACACCGGGTCCAGCAAGGATGGCTCCGGCCGGCCCCAAGCGCTGGCACCAAAGCCCTGCACTAGCCAGGCATGAAGTCCAGTGTACCACTGGCAGAGTGGTGTACCACCGGCTCTCGGCAACAAAAGCCCGGGTCCAGCAGGAACGGCTCCAGCCGGCCCCCGAGCGCCGGCACCAAAGCCCTGCACCAGCTAGGCATGAAGCCCAGTGTACCACTGGCAGAGCGGTGTACCATCGGCTCTCGGCAACAAAAGCCTGGGTCCAGCTGGGGCGGCTCCGACCGGCCCCAAGCACCGGCACCAATGCCCTGCACTAGTCAGGCACGAAGCCCAACACCCATCGGCACCCAAAGCTCCGCACGGGCCAGGCATCAAGCCCGACCTCGGATGGCACAAGAAGCTCTGGGCTTGCTAAGCTTAAAGCCCGACACCCGACAACACAAAGTCCCGCCGGTCAGAAAAAAGCCGACACCCGCAGGCACCAAAAGCAACGTGCCTATTTAGCACATGGTCCAACACTTGGCAAAATGTTGCGCCGATGGTCTCGAGGAGCCCGTCCACCTAACCTCTAACTGCCGGCATTCCAACTCTGAAAAACCTACCCTCCCTGGTCCCAACTTTCAGGTCTAAACAGCTAGGGCGGAATAGCTCGAGTTGAGAGTTGCCCCCTGGCGCTATCAGGACTAATGGGATCACGGGGCTACGTGTTGTCAATCGACAAAGTTCATGGTAAGCCAGACTGCATCTTGAAGAATATTCTCATTAATTGGAAGAGATTACAAAATGCCGACATCGTCAGACTTGCAAAAAAGAAAGAACAAAACAACAAGAGTGCGAGCTCACGGCTCTGCTGGTGCGGGCTCATCATCAGAAGGGGCCAAGTCTGACAAATGCTCTAGCTCAACCTCCAGGGCCTGGGGAAGTTCAGGTCCCTGGCCACCTTCTTCTTCCCATGTTGAAACCCTTCAAGGAACATGGCCGCCGAGGCTTCGGCCAGGTCGTCTGTAAAACGCTTAGACGCCTTGTACTCCTCTATGAGCCCAGCGGCCCAGGCCTTCTCTGCGGCGAGGGCTTCCGTTGCAACCCTTTCGGCCTCCCAGGCGTGGCTCACCTCCTCTTTGGACCGGTCGGCATCCTCCTTTGCCGCCCGCGCCTCTTCTGTCCCCGCACCCGCTCGACCTTCGGCCTCCCGGAGGGCTTAAGTTAGCTCAGTGATGTGTATGTCCCTGGCCATCACAGCATTCTCAGCCTCCATCATTTGGAGGAGCGCCGCGCGCGCACGGTTGGCGTCAACCTCCGCCCGGTTCTCGGCGGCCTTTACCTCGCTTGCCCAGGCGCTTCTGGCTGACTCCAGCGCCTTCTCGGCCGCCTCCGCGCGGCACTGAGCGTCCTCAACTTCCTCCTGTGTCTCCCATAGGAGGACCTTCCCATCATGCACTACCTCCCTGGCGGCCCTCAGGGAGTGTGCAATCTGCACATGTAAGCCCCAGGTCAGCCGAAGGAAAAGGATAAAAGGTAAAGGGAGAAAAGATCGCTTACCCTGACGACAGCAGCATAGGAGTCCCAGAAGAACGCGCCCTCTTTTTGATGGCTAAGGTCCTCCAGGATCTCGGGAACAAAGACCGGGCCCAGGACTCGCTCAACCCAGCGACCGTCATTTAAGAAGTCTCGGGGTGGCCCGGGCTGGCCCCACCCCGCTCCGTTGTTTCAGCTGTCCCTGGCTCGATGCATGGGCCACTCTTGGGCGACTTCTCGGGGGGTGGACTCACGGGACCAGATGGTCACTCACCCCAATCCCTGGTGGCATCCGACGGGGTCAGTCCTCCAGGAGCTGGGGGCCCTTCGGCCGAAATGGGCCCCTCTGCGGCTGGCTCCTCAACGGGGACTCCCGTGGTTGCCCCCATCCCTGGCAGAGTGTCGGCCGTGAGATCAACCTCTGGAACGGCCGGGACATCTTGCGGAGTCGGTGGTGGGGAGACTTGAGCCGGTGGGGAGGCCCGAGCCATCGGACGCTTTGGGGCTGGAGCCTGCTGACCCCCAGGTGATCCTTCCGGGCCCTCTTCTTAGAGGTAGCCCTCAGGAGTTTTGCCGCCGGTATCTTCATAGCTGCGCAGTATCAGTTGGGCTTTTAAAATTTAAAAAAAAAAAAGAGAAGAGAGAGACGGGAAGAGAAGCAAAATTTTTGGTAGAGAGGACTTACCCCGGTGGGAGATGAGACCCGCTGACTCAAGGTTATCCTCCGACAGCAGCAGGGTGTATCGGGGGATCTCGGCGGCCAACAATAGCCCCAACGCCTCCCGGTCCCCAGGATGGATGGCGACGGCATTCCCCCGGAGGTCGGGATCTCCCCACTGGGGCCTGACTTGATCAATATTCGAAAAAAGAAACGGGATTTCCATCCCTTGATTGAAGAAGGAAGGAGGAGTTTTAGGACCCGATTGGGTCGGGGCTGGAATAGCCACTAACCCTTTTGAGCCCGAAGGGAGTAGAAAGATCGAAAAAGGCTGATTCGGGGGGTAATACTCAAGCGATAGCAAAGGATGACAAAGGCGCTGATGACGCGATAGGAGTTTGGAACTAATTGAGAGGGGGTCAAGGAATAGTAGTTGAGAAGGTTGATGAAAAAGGGCGGAAAAGGTGGGCGGAGACCTGCCTTTAGGCAAATCTGATAGAGGGCCACCTGACTGGGTCGGGAGGAGATGACCCTATCGTCGGGAGTTGTCAAGAAAAGCTCAACGTCCTGGGGAACCTGATAACGGGCCCAGATTTTTACCAAATCCAACCGTGTCATCGTGGAGGCCGTCCCCTCTGGGGACCCCTCCGCCGTCGAGGAGGCGCCAGCCTCCGACCGGCGGCCCCTCGATGGAGCTCCATCGGCGACCCATCGCCGGGCCAGGGGGACGCGGTCCTCTGAGTCAGTGGACCACTCAATCAAATGGGAAGGAGCGGGAGAGGTACAGTGCCTCTTGGAAGAAGGACGATTCTCAGAACCATCCTCCAAGGTCCAAGAAGGAGAACTCATGAGCAAAGGGATAGAAGTCTAGGATGGGTGAAGAACTGACCTGGAAGGAAGGAAACCAAACGTAGGCCCGCAGGTTGCAGGGGAGATCGGAGCGTAGGCACAGGGGGAGACGATGACAAGAGAAGCGGTGTGGCGTCAATTTAACTCCTCGCTTGGCTTTATCAGGTTTTCAAATCATCCCGCCTCGTCTCGTCAGCCACATGGCCCCTTGCCATAGGCTGGCTCGCCTCAAGGGACACCCAGCGCGTGGTGCGGCACACCTCTGGCCAATGGTGGGACCCCACTGACGTCGCCGTAATGAGAGGTAGTGATGATGCGACTTTTTGCGCAAACTTCGAAGAGCCAGTTCTCTCTCTCAAGATCGATCATGGTGGGCACAGTGTACGGAGGGCCGCCTTCTTACATTCCCCAGGCCGTCCGCATATAAGATGAGGATAAGGATCAGCCACATGGAGAACACCCCTTGCGCCTCAACGGTGAGACCTGCTTCGCCCCAGGGGTGAGGGGGCATCTGATATGACTGATCCTGCATCGTTAAGATAAAAGGTAACGGCAGCTGATGACTCCGAGACCCCCCACCGGTCTCGGGGTGCACCGGCATTCTCCCCACCCCCGGGACCCCTTTCGGTCTCGGGTGGGGTCATCATCTCTTGACCCCGAGACCCCCCACCGGTCTCGGGGTGCACCGGCATTCTCCCCACCCCTGGGACCCCTTCCGGTCTCGGGGTGGGGTCACCATCTCTTGACCCCGAGACCCCCACCGGTCTCGGGGTGCACCGGCATTCTCCCCACCCCCGGGACCCCTTCCGGTCTCGGGGTGGGGTCATCATCTCTTGACCCCGAGACCCCGCATCGGTCTCGGGGTGCACTGGCATTCTCCCCACCCCCGGGACCCCTTCCGGTCTCGAGGTGGGATCATCATCTCTTGACCCCGAGACCCCCCACCGGTCTCGGGGTGCACCGGCATTCTCCCCACCCCCGGGACCCCTTTCGGTCTCGAGGTGGGGTCATCATCTCTTGACCTCGAGACCCCCCATCGGTCTCGGGGTGCACCGGCATTCTCCCCACCCCGGGACCACTTTCGGTCTCGGGGTGGGGTCATCATCTCTTGACCCCGAGACCCCCCATCGGTCTCGGGGTGCACCGGCATTCTCCCCACCCTCGGGACCCCTTCCGGTCTTGGGGTGGGGTCATCATCTCTTGACCCGAGACCCCCACCGGTCTTGGGGTGCACCGATATTCTCCCCACCCCCGGAACCCCTTCCGATCTCAGGGTGGGGTCATCATCTCTTGACCCCGAGACCCTCCACCGGTCTCGGGGTGCACTGGCATTCTTCCCACCCCCGGGACCCCTTCCGGTCTCGGGGTGGGGTCATCATCTCTTGAGCCCGAGACCCCCCATCGGTCTTGGGGTGCACCGGCATTCTCCACACCCCCGGGACCCCTTCCGGTCTCGGGGTGGGGTCATCATCTCTTGACCCCGAGACCTCCCACCGGTCTCGGGTGCACCGGCATTCTCCCCAACCCCGGGACCCCTTCCGATCTCGGGGTGGGATCATCATCTCTTGACCCCGAGACCCCCCATCGGTCTCGGGGTGCACCGGCATTCTCCCACCCCGGGGACCCCTTCCGGTCTTGGGGTGGGGTCATCATCTCTTGACCCCGAGACCCCCCATCGGTCTCGAGGTGAACCGGCATTCTCCCCACCCCCGGGACCCCTTCCGATCTCGGGGTGGGGTCATCATCTCTTGACCCCGAGACCCCCCACCGTCTCGGGGTGCACCGGCATTCTCCCTACCCCCGGGACCCCTTTTGGTCTCGGGATGGGGTCATCATCTCTTGACCCCGAGACCCCCCACCGGTCTCGAGGTGCACCGGCATTCTCCCCACCCCCAGGACCCCTTCCGGTCTCGGGTGGCGTCATCATCTTTTGACCCCGAGACCCCCATCGGTCACGGGGTGCACGGCATTCTCCCCACCCCCCGGGACCCCTTCAGTCTCGGGGTGGGGTCATCATCTCTTGACCCCGAGACCCCCCACCGGTCTTGGGGTGCACCGGCATTCTCCCCACCCCCAGGACCCCTTCCGGTCTCGGGGTGGGGTCATCATCTCTTGACCCTGAGACCCCCCATCGGTCTCGGGGTGCACCGGCATTCTCCCCACCCCCGGGACCTCTTCCGGTCTCAAGGTGGGATCATCATCTCTTGACCCCGAGACCCCCACAGGTCTCGGGGTGCACCGGCATTCTCCCCACCCCCGGGACCCCTTCCGGTCTTGGGGTGGGGTCATCATCTCTTGACCTCGAGACCCCCCACCGGTCACGGGGTGCACCGGCATTCTCCCCACCCCCGGGACTCCTTTCGGTCTCGGGGTGGGGTCATCATCTCTTGACCCCGAGACCCCCCATCGGTCTCGGGGTGCACCGGCATTCTCCCCACCCCCGGGACCCCTTCCGGTCTTGGGGTAGGGTCATCATCTCTTGACCCCGAGACCCCCCACCAGTCTTGGGGTGCACCGACATTCTCCCCACCCCCAGAACCCCTTCCGGTCTCCGGGTTGGGTCATCATCTCTTGACCCCGAGACCCCCCACCGGTCTTGGGGTGCACTGGCATTCTCCCCACCCCCGGGACCCCTTCCGGTCTCGGGGTGGGGTCATCATCTCTTGAGCCTGAGACCCCCCATCGGTCTTGGGGTGCACCGGCATTCTCCCCACCCCCGGGACCCCTTCCGGTCTCGGGGTGGGGTCATCATCTCTTGACCCCGAGACCTCCCACCGGTCTCGGGGTGCACCGGCATTCTCCCCACCCCCGGGACCCCTTCCGGTATCAGGGTGGGATCATCATCTCTTGACCCCGAGACCCCCCATCGGTCTCGGGGTGCACCGGCATTCTCCCCACCCCTGGGACCCCTTCCGGTCTCGGGGTGGGGTCATCATCTCTTGACCCCGAGACCCCCCATCGGTCTCGGGGTGCACCGGCATTCTCCCCACCCCCGGGACCCCTTCCGGTCTCGGGGTTGGGTCATCATCTCTTGACCCCGAGACCCCCCACCGGTCTCGCGGTGCACCGGCATTCTCTCTACCCCCGGGACCCCTTTTGGTCTCGGGATGGGGTCATCATCTCTTGACCCCGAGACCCCCCACCGGTCTCGAGGTGCACCGGCATTCTCCCCACCCCCAGGACCCCTTCTGGTCTCGGGTGGGGTCATCATCTTTTGACCCCGAGACCCCCCATCGGTCTTGGGGTGCACCGGCATTCTCCCCACCCCCGGGACCCCTTCAGTCTCGGGGTGGGGTCATCATCTCTTGACCCCGAGACCCCCCACCGGTCTCGGGGTGCACCGACATTCTCCCCACCCCCGGGACCCCTTCCGGTCTCGGGATGGGGCCATCATCTCTGGACCCCAAGACCCCCCACCGATCTCGGGGTGCACCGGCATTCTCTCCACCCCGGGACCCCTTCCAGTCTCGGGGTGGGGTCATCAGCGATTGGCATGCAGTTCAATCATCGAAAGAAATGACGACTCCAGGCCACATGATGCACCCACGTGATTCTCCGTACGCCCGTGATTGCACCCCGTTACGGAGAGCCATACCTCATAACGGCGTATGGTGCATTGCATGTCCCTGTGCATGGCCATGCCTCGCTACGGCATACGATTCTTTACCACTTGCGACTGTGCTCAGTCATATCAGCCGACGGCGCGCACTAATGCCTTTGCAGCTGTTGGACACGTGCGATATCACGTCGGTAGGTGGTACGGGATTTCTCCGGCGCGCACAGTGATGGTACGACGGTGATCTTCTGAAATAGTAAGATAGGATATTCAGACAGGTATAAAAGCATGTGCTCACGCTGTAAGTAGGGATCTGAACTTTGGTTTTCTGAGCTTTCATCCTCCCAGCAAAACCCTAACCGCCTTAGTTCTTTTCCGCTAAGCGATTCTTTGTCTGAGCCCAGGTGACTGACTTAATCGTCGGAGGATCCCTACGGTACCGTCGGTCTCTGGGGACTTTTCTTGCAGGGCTCTGAGGAGAAGGATGTCCGTCTTCCCAGCGTTTGAGGTTAGTGACTTGGCGTCATCACCATCGATGGAAGAACCACCCCAACTAGAGTTGAAACCTCTTCCAGATGATTTAAAATATTCATTCCTTGGACCCAATGATACCCTTCCAGTAATCATTACATCTACCCTAACCTCTGAGCAAGAAGATAAATTGGTAGATGTACTTAAAGAACATAAAGAGGCAATTGGATGAACAATAGCTAATCTTAAAGGAATTGACCCTTCCGTTTGTATGCACCACATTCATAGTGAAATTGAAGCCAAATCACATAGAGATATGCAATGAAGGTTAAATCCAAATATGAGGGATGTTGTTAAAAAAGTAGTAAAATGGCTTGATGCTGGTATCATTTATCCAATTTCAGATAGTCAATGGGTCAGTCCAATCCAAGTAGTACCTAAAAAATTGGGTATTACCGTAATTAAAAATAAAAAGGGCGAATCAATTCCTACTCGCACATCAACTAGTTGGAGAGTGTGTATAGATTATCGAAATTTGAATGCCATGACTAGGAAAGACCACTTTCCTTTGCCTTTTATCGATCAAATTCTAGAACGGCTAGCGGGACAAAGTTTCTTTTGTTTCTTAGATGGATATTCAGGATACAATCAAGTCCTAGTTTTTCCTACAGATCAAGAAAAGACCACCTTCACCTATCCCTTTGGAACATTTGCCTTTAGACGTATGCCATTTGGTCTTTGTAATGCACCAGCCACTTTTCAATGATGTATGTTGGCCATATTTTCTGTATGATTGATCAATTTTTGAAAGTATTTATGGATGATTTTTTAGTTTTTGGTGCATCATTTGATAGCTGTCTCGAGAAATTGACTAAGGTACTGAAAAGATGTATGGAAATGAATTTAGTCTAAGTTAGGAGAAGAGTCATTTTATGGTTCGTGAGGGAATTGTGCTCGGATACATTGTTTCAGAGCGAGGTATTGAGGTTGATAAAGCCAAGGTTGAATTGATCTCAAATCTACCACCCCCAACCTTAATTAAACAAGTACGATCTTTCCTTGGTCATGCTGGTTTTTATAGATGCTTCATCAAGGATTTCAGTAAAATTTCTCGACCATTGTGTAATTTGTTAACTAAAGATAGTTTTTTTAATTTTGATGAAGATTGTCTAACAGCCTATAACATCCTTCGAACTGCTTTGACCACTGCACCAATTATCAAGCCCCCAGATTGGACCATACCCTTCGAAATTATGTGTGATGCTTTTGATTATGCTGTAGGGGCAGTTCTAGGACAGAAACTCAATCAAGAACCCCATGTAATTTATTATGCTAGAAAAACTCTTTCAGATGCACAAATGAACTATACTACCACTGAAAAAGAATTACTAGCACTTGTGTTTGCCCTAGAAAAGTTTAGATCATATCTGTTAGGGTCTAAGGTTTTAGTTTATTCTGATCATGCAGCATTAAGGTATCTTTTATCAAAAAAGGATACAAAACCCACAATGATTAGATGGATCCTTCTACTACAAGAATTTGATCTAGAAATCTTAGATAAGAAGGGTTCTAAAAATATGGTAGCAGATCATATCTCTAGGATCTTAGTAGAATACAATAAAGAAATAATCAGAGATAGGTTTCCTGATGAGCAACTATTCTCAATTTCCCATAGCAGTCTTCCCTGGTTTGCTCACATTGTGAATTATTTGGCAATAGAAAAAGTACCTTCCCACTGGACAAAACAAGAAAAAGATAGATTTTCTTACAAATCAAATATTACTTTTGGGAAGACCCTGAATTATTTAAATACTGTTCGGATCAGGTGATTAGGCAATGTGTCCCAAAGAGTGAATTCAAAAGTATACTTAACTTCTGTCATTCTCTTGCCTGTGGAGGACATTTTAGTGGAAAGAAAACTACAGCAAAGGTACAACAATGTGGTTTTATTGGCCAACTCTTTTTAAAGATGGACATGAATTTGGCCGTAATTGTCTCCAATGTCAACAAATAGAAAATATTCTTGAAAAAACATGATGCCCCTAAACCCTATCTTGGTTGTAGAAATTTTTGATGTATGGGGTATTCATTTTATGGGCCCATTTCCTTCCTCTTTTGGATTCAAATACATTCTAGTGGCAGTTGATTATGTGTCAAAATGGATTGAAGCCATGGCAACTCGAACCAATGACCATAAAGTTGTAATCAAGTTTATTCAGCATAATATCCTTAGTCGTTTTGGATGCCCAAGAGCTATAATTAGTGATGGGGGTACACATTTCACGAATAGATACTTTGAAGGATTAATGAACAAATATGGAATTACTCATAAGGTAGCTACACCTTATCATCCCCAAACTAGTGGCCAAGTTGAAATATCAAATAGAGAAATTAAACATATCCTTGAGAAAACAGTGAGACCTAATATGAAAGATTGGTGGTCAGAAGGTTTGGATGATGCATTATGGGCTTATCGTACTGCATTTAAAACTCCCATAGAAATGTCTCCTTACAAGCTCGTATTTGGAAAAGCTTGTCATTTACCTGTAGAATTAGAACATCGTGCATTTTGGGCCATCAAGCAATTTAATTATAATATAAAAAATGCAGGTGTCAATAGAAAACTTCAATTAAATGAGTTAGAAGAGCTATGAAATGATGCATATGAGAGCTCAAAATTTTATAAAGAACGAACCAAAGCATATCATGACAAATTTATTAGTAGAAAAATTTTTGAACCAAATCAAAAGTATGGCTTTACAATTTAGGGTTACATCTTTTCCTTGGAAAACTTCGTTCACGATGGAATGGACCTTTTATAGTAACTCAAGTATTTCCCCATGGAACTGTTGAGCTTAAAGACCCCAAGTAAGGAAATACATTCAAAGTAAATGGCCAACGTTTGAAACCATATATAGAAGAAATTAGTGATGGAGAAGTTGTTGAATCAATTGATCTTGTGAACCCAACATTACCATAATAAGTAGCACAGTCTGGCTGAAGACTTTAAACTTAGCGCTCTTGGGAGGCAATCCAATTTATTAGTTATTTTTAACTTTCTGTTCTTTTAGTATGTTCTTTTTGTATGACCAGAGAAGAGCAACAAAAGCAGATTGAAAGAAGATGGCAACAATAAAATGTCCAACCTTCAAATACTCTACCAGGTAGTATCTTTCCTTGAAATTAATTTTTCTTCCATTAGGGACAATGGAATTAAGTTGGGGGGGGGGGGGGGGGGGGGGGGGGGGGAGGAAAATGAATAAGTAAATCCTCGAGTAAAACTATAATCAGATGTGTATACCAAATTCTGTCTCGATTTGAAGTTAATCAAGTAGTCTGATTAATGATCAATGGTTAGATTATTTTTGAGATACTGAGGAATAAATTATTAAGAAAACCTAATAAAAGGTAGGGTTTAGTCCAAAAAAATTTTTAGAATAATTTTAGACCATCCTGACCACTAATCTTAATAGTACAATCTACTTAATAAGGGTATGGATAAAATGTCATTCAATAATAATAATAATAATAATAATAATAATAATAATAAATCTCTCTTAAAGTTAATAAATTAGGTTCTTAACATCTTTCACTGAGTAACCGGGCCCCGTCACCTAAGAAAGTGATGTTGTTCGCATAAAAAGGTGAGATATAAAAGAACCTAAGTAGAGTCAGTCCTACCTAAAGCCTTTTTGACTCGAGTTAGTAAGTCCAAGGGGTGTTTTACACCTAATGCCCTAAAACCAATTGGTTTGGGAGCCATTGGCCTAAAGCTCGCTACAAGGGTTAATTAGAAAGCAAGGGGATAGAACATTGCACTGACTTTACACATAAATAAATAAATAAGGGAACCAAAGTACAAAAGACATTACACCCAACCCAAATTAAGTTAGAAGACTTAATTAGAGAAGTGGAAAGTTGGTGAAGGAAGACTTTTATAAATTCTTATGGACTACCTTATGATCTAACCAGAAATTTTTAAGAAGAACTGTAAGAAAATTATCAATTCTTGGACTACCTTGGTACATATTTCTAAATTTCTTATTTGCTCGAGGATAAGTAAGATTCAAGTTGGGGGGAGTGATAAACGCATAAATAATTATCACTAAACCTATTAATTAATAATTCAACGTACCTATTATTATTTAATATTTTAATATTTTAATATTTTATTTAATATTTTAGGAAAAAAATTATCAATTTAAAGAGCTCAATTTTAGGAATTTAACAACGCAAACGGCACTTAAATCGGACTTAAGATGAGCCCGAAATTGATTTTACATTGATTTATCTATTTCAGCACACATCTCAAAGCAAAAACAGCAACCACTGCCGTTTTCATCGTCTTCTCACGCAGAATACCAGCCGATTCTTTCTCTCTTCCAATCCAATCGTTCTCTCCACCAATCCAGAAATAAATTGGATTGGAAATCTTCAAATTGGAAATAGGAACTTCATATTGAAGGAATTAGAATCTCGTCTGCAATTTCTCATGAAATCATCGCGCCCGCGTTGTCTCTGTTTTGGCAACAGAATCGTTGCTTCTCTGCATCTGGGCCACGTACGGACCACTACAAATAGCAGTGAGGAGGCGAGGGTGCAATCGGGGGAGCTCTGCTTGTGCGGTGTCCATCCCAGGAGACGTTCGTGCTGTGAAGAATTCGGGAGGATCCGTCCGTGGCTTGGAGTTTGCAGGAGGAAGAACAGAGCTCTGCAATCGTGCGTGCTCTGTTCCTAGGTTCTAGCAATCCGTGGAGGTTGCTGTTCCGAGGAGCCGTTGAGGATCCGTGGAGGTTGCTGTTCACAGGAGTTCTGTCACGCCCCAGACCCAAAAATTTTGAGCTAGGGTGACAACCCGCCACGTGCCGGGCACGCAAGGCGTCCCTAAACATGACACTGAGTTCAAGAAAAGCAATAACCTATATATCATTCAAGTCCATGGCTTTAATACAATCCATAACTAAAGATTTGGGCTACAAGCTCTACACATAAGCATTACTGGGGTTACATCAACATATGAATCCACTTTATTTTAAATAGAAGCTCCAACGAACCTATAGTTCCTTACACACCACAATAATATAGTCTGGGCATCAAGCCCTACTCATAAATAAACTGGTATAGCAATAAAACAAGAATCTATATTTGAGTTGAGGTCCATCACTCCAACATGTTATTCTCAAATCTCATGGTCCTGTAATAAAAAAATATTATAATATTTTCATGAGATTACACTCAGTAAGTAAACCATGTTATGCAGTCAAATCATAGCATGATAATCAATAAACACATAGATGATTTGCATGCTTAAACATTATACAATTACTCAAACATGCAATGTAAGTAAACCCATCATTGTTATATTATATCATATGTGTCCCACGGCCCTGCAATGCCCTATAACAAAGGAGAGCCGCGGCGGCACATATAAATATAATTCAAATCATTTGCACTCATCATTGTTGTATTATATCATAGCAAATTATCAGTGCATATAAACAATTCATTGTCATATTATATATATGTCCCACGGCCCTGCAATGCCCCATAATAAAGGAGAGCCGTGGCGGCACATATAAATATAATTCATTCTTTTGCATTCACAATCACTCCATTATGCAATGTAAGTATTATATCATGCGTGTCCCACGGCCCTGCAATGCTTCATCTGAGCACCTCCTCTAGATGTGTATGGCCATAGCAAAGGAGAACCACGGCGGCACTTATGAATATAATACCAATCATTTGCAGCCATAACTGCTCAATTATACTATATAAGTAAACCCACTGTTTATACTCTCAATGGTAACTGTAAATGTGACCCACGGCCCTGCAATACCTCAATCAGAGCACATCCTCCAGATGCGTGGCCATCAATATCCACAGAACACATTGTACGATGTGTGAGGCCATACCATAGCAGAACACATTCTACGATGTATGTGGCCATAAAAATCATACAGAACACATTGTAAGACATGTGGGCCATACCATAACACACTCGTCAGTGTGGGAGGCCGTAAAAATCATACAGAACATGTCTACAATATGTGGGGCCATATCATAACAGAATACATCTCCAGTGTGTGTGGCCATAAAAATCATACAGAACACATCTACAATGTGTGGGGCCATAGTAAAGGAGAACCGCGGCGACACATAACAGTACCTCACATCACTTCAATACATCAATACATCAATACATCAATCATGTAGCAAAACAGTGGATTATACTTACTGAACAATTGCATGTAATATATCACATCAATGTCATACTAACTGCATCTCTCATGCATAATAACTGCATCTCTCATGCATAGCAACTGCATCTCTCATGCATAATAACTGCATCCCTCATGCATATCATCCACACATGAAATCATAGCACATGAACAGCCATGTATTCATCTACTTACAATTTAGCCAATAACAATTCTTCATATCACAATTCACAATTTAACTACGCATATCCTGAAATAAATCATTTAATGAACTGATAACTGGTTTACTTACCTCCGCACGCAATCCAACAGATATATCAGCTAATCAGATGTCGGGATACCTGGAGGATTATTTTACACAATTAAATGATTAAAATCTGGATCATGAAATGATTCCTAAGACTCTACCCTGACCAATCCACGGGCCCAACTTCGGACACGAATATCTCTCACCATACTCACTCAAATGGGGAAGTAAAATCATCCCCAGAAACTAGATTCAACCTAGATTCCAACCATATAATTATTTTATATTCTTCAGCCCGTTACAGGGCCCAAAAACTCTGTCTAAAATGGCCCTATAAAATGGCCCAAAAGGCCTGAACCGGCCGGCCCAGCCGGCCCGGTTCAATCTTTGATCCGCCCGATCCCCTGTTTCACCGAACAGGGGACGGGAACATGGCCGGCGGCCGGGGCCGGCCGCCAATCCACCTTTCTTTCCCTCAATTTCACTCATCTCCTTCCACTCACCCGCACGGCACGGTGTTGTGCCGGCGGCACGGCCGGCCACCTTGGCCGGCCGGACCTCCATCGGACGCACGCCCGACGCCGGTGGAGGCGACAGACCAAGGCTCGGGCCCGGCGAGGCGGCGAGCATGCCGCCGGGCCCGAACCAACCGACGGAAGCCGGTTCGGCTTCCGCCACCGCGCAAGAGGAGGGCCAATTGGCCCTCTCTCTCCACTCTCTCTCCACCACTACCCCGCCGGACGCCTCCCCCGGCGCCGGCGGGGTCGCCGGCCAAATATCAGGCCCGGCGCGGCGGCGAACACACCGCCGGGCCTGAACCAAGGCTTGCCGGCCGCTTCCTATCTCTCTCTCGCTCTCATGTTCTCTCTCTGTCTCCCTCTCTCATGCTCTCTCTCTCTCTGGTTCTCTCTCTCTTCTCTCTCTCTCTCTCTCTGGCTATTTCTCTCTCTCTCACGCTCGCTCTTTCTCTCTCTTACGCTCTCCTTCTTTCTCTCTCTAGAAGCCAGAAAATTTACCTGATGGAGGAAGTGCGCCTGCGTGAAGGAAGGGTCCTCATCCTCCCTATTTATTCACCTGAGCAGCGCCTCGGATCTGAGTTTTCTCGGAAGGCCAAACGCTTCGCCTGGAGCGAAGCGTTAGTCCGGGAACCCAATAGTCAGGAGCTTGGTTCATTTGAACCAAGCCTGGTTCATCTGAACCAAATCTGGTTCGTTTGAACCGGGTATTACATCCTCCCCTCCTTATAAAAATTTCGTCCTCGAAATTTGATATACATCTAATAGAATATAAATCCAATTTTTCTATCTCATAATCAGCTAAATTTCATTCAAAAGTCACCATCATCGATACATCATTGATCTTTATAAGTCAATTCTTTCTTAAGCTAAATTGGTTCAAGTTCTAGCATATAACGGGGTTTGAAATACACCTCCTCGAAATTAAATGTCCATAATTTTGTACTATTAAAGATATTCACTAGCAACTTTTATTTCATTCCCAAGTACCCAAATGACATATCCAACTTACAAAATTTGATCTTTCTACCAAATAAAATTGAATCCAAATAAAATTGAATTCCATAAGAAGTATTTTTTTTTTTTTAAACTTCTCACAACACAATCATTATAAATATCATAGAATCCATCATATGTATTATGTCATCCATTCTTAAGGTTAGTAACACATCAGGTATTCATAATTTCTCGATAGGACAATTCCAAGTTCTTTTGAATTAAATATAAGATAGTTTTCTTCCAATGCTCTTTCAACTCATAAATAGTTGAATGTGCCATTAATCATTACGATACTTATATCAATCATTATAACATACTTGGTCTTACTCTTGAATACTTCAAGCTAACATCAATCATAATTAACTAATTTAATTTCTTGGAATGATAGTGCCATCATAATCATCAGTATGATTATTTTATCTCCTTCATATATATCAATAATACCACCATAACCAATCAATTTCTCTTGAATAGGTCAGTATATCCTCAATAAGTAATGCAATTTAAATGATTCAAATTCTTGAATCGATTATTTCGTTACCAATGATTATCAAAATCATCTATAGATTATGCAATGTCTCATGCCATAATATGACCAACTAATTAAACCCTTCAAATATCTCAAAGTGACTTCACTAATCTAGCTCAGATAGATACAAGACTTATAAGGTCAGTAAAGATTGAAAATGCACTTACCATCCGAAAGACATAATTGAAATTTATAGTAATCTCTCTATGACTTGAAAGTGATAGTAGATGTATCCTTAACCATAATCCATAATTGATAATAATCAACATAAAATCATCTCCCTTCTATTTTTTTTTTTTAATTATGCCACTTATGGCCGATCAATAATTTATCCATCCTAGAGAAAGATATCTCCTTAGGAACTATGAAGAAAGGTACAATAAGTATGCACAATAAATTAATGAATAGGTATCTTGATTTAGAAATCTATTAATAGATAAAAATCCCCATGAAATTCTTTATCAGTAGAGTTTATCTCATTCTCATTATTGCTAAAATCTTTCACTTTCTACCATCAAAATATTTGGTCATTTATAGCCAAAATCAGTTCTAAAGATTAATAGAGTCTACTGCTCTCAAAACTTAAACAGTAATTGTCTCAGAATTTAAAATTTTATAATCTTCCTAAATGATCCATCATGATATAATAAGCAATTAGCATCAATATCAACCATCTCCATATCTAGCAAAATAACAATCAGTTTTGAATCTATGATATCCATAATAAAAGTCTCTTAGTAAAATTCACTATATACTTATCCATCCAGACTCAAATTCAGAAAGTACTCAATTATGCTTAATCAAAAACATGTAATTAACTATTTCATTCCCAAAATATCATCAATATTAATCATCCCTATAACCGGTAGATTAACTCATAATCTTAAACTTACAATATCAACAATGTAAGTTCCACTATTAAAATTCATTATATACATCCACATTCAAATTCAGATTTAATACCTCAAAATCCACATATCAACACAATTGCAATATAGACATAATGATGTTATCTTAGTCATATTAGTCATCCACTACTATGTTTATTCCATAAATTCATCTATCTTTTATTGCATATCCAATTAAAATTTCATCTCCCATATTATTTAAAGGTCTAAAACTGTTACGAATCATTTCCAACAAGTTTAATTGAACTAAAACCTCTAGAAGCCCCTTGACCTCCCCATTGGTCAAGGTCACCAGCTTGGGAGTTTCACAATATCATTGGCTTGCGATGGTTCATTCTTAATCCCTATCAAATTTGTAATTCAATTAATATCTTGATAAACTTTAAATTTCAAGCTTCCAAAGCATAATTCATGACATTCCTTGAAAGTCATAATTGTCTCCATATCATCCAAGTTTTTTCCTAGAGTGTCATTATGCATATGTCCCTAAGGTCATAACCTGGATCCTGTGGGTTATGGGCCCACCACGCTTCTGCTGCGCACTCTGATGCTGCATGTCCTGCATAGACTGCGCCATACCCAGAGAGCTTGAAGCATCTCGGACTGGAATCGTTGGTGCTCAGTTCCTACTGGGTTGGCAGGGGCCACACCTCCAGTAGTTCCCTTGACCCACCGGTAGATCAGCATTACCGGCCAGAGAGTCCTCCTCATACAGTTGGCTCCTAGTACGGCGAGCCATAACTAATTCCTGGTAAATTGGATGTGGTTAATATCATCATAAACTAATGTGTCAGGTGTCTCTAAATATAATGTCATCAAGATATGTTCTCTCCGTGTTATCATGTCAATATGTCCGTGTCCCTAGGGTCATAACCCGAGCTCTAATACCATAAAAGCTGTCACGCCCCAGACCCAAAAATTTTGAGCTAGGGTGACAACCCGCCGCGTGCCAGGCACGCAAGGCATCCCTAAACATGACACTGAGTTCAAGAAAAGCAATAACCTATATATCATTCAAGTCCATGGCTTTAATACAATCCATAACTAAAGATTTGGGCTACAAGCTCTACACATAAGCATTACTGGGGTTACATCAACATATGAATCCACTTTATTTTAAATAGAAGCTCCAACGAACCTATGGTTCCTTACACACCACAATAATATAGTCTGGGCATCAAGCCCTACACATAAATACACTGGTATAGCAATAAAACAAGAATCTATATTTGAGTTGAGGTCCATCACTCCAACATGTTATTCTCAAATCTCATGGTCCTGTAATAAAAAACATTATAATATTTTCATGAGATTACACTCAGTAAGTAAACCATGTTATGCAGTCAAATCATAACATGATAATCAATAAACACATAGATGATTTGCATGCTTAAACATTATACAATTACTCAAACATGCAATGTAAGTAAACCCATCATTGTTATATTATATCATATGTGTCCCACGGCCCTGCAATGCCCTATAACAAAGGAGAGCCGCGGCGGCACATATAAATATAATTCAAATCATTTGCACTCATCATTGTTGTATTATATCATAGCAAATTATCAGTGCATATAAACAATTCATTATCATATTATATTATATGTCCCACGGCCCTGTAATGCCCCATAACAAAGGAGAGCCGTGGCGGCACATATAAATATAATTCATTCTTTTGCATTCACAATCACTCCATTATGCAATGTAAGTATTATATCATGCGTGTCCCACGGCCCTGCAATGCCTCATCTGAGCACCTCCTCTAGATGTGTATGGCCATAGCAAAGGAGAACCACGGCGGCACTTATGAATATAATACCAATCATTTGCAGCCATAACCGCTCAATTATACTATATAAGTAAACCCACTGTTTATACTCTCAATGGTAACTGTAAATGTGACCCACGGCCCTGCAATACCTCAATCAGAGCACATCCTCCAGATGCGTGGCCATCAATATCCACAGAACACATTGTACGATGTGTGAGGCCATACCATAACAGAACACACTCTACGATGTATGTGGCCATAAAAATCATACAGAACACATTGTAAGACATGTGGGCCATACCATAACACACTCGTCAGTGTGGGAGGCCGTAAAAATCATACAGAACATGTCTACAATATGTGGGGCCATATCATAACAGAATATATCTCCAGTGTGTGTGGCCATAAAAATCATACAGAACACATATACAATGTGTGGGGCCATAGTAAAGGAGAACCGTGGCGACACATAACAGTACCTCACATCACTTCAATACATCAATACATCAATACATCAATCATGTAGCAAAACAGTGGATTATACTTACTGAACAATTGCATGTAATATATCACATCAATGTCATACTAACTGCATCTCTCATGCATAATAACTGCATCTCTCATGCATAGCAACTGCATCTCTCATGCATAATAACTGCATCCCTCATGCATATCATCCACACATGAAATCATAGCACATGAACAGCCATGTATTCATCTACTTACAATTTAGCCAATAACAATTCTTCATATCACAATTCACAATTTAACTACGCATATCCTGAAATAAATTATTTAATGAACTGATAACTGGTTTACTTACCTCCGCACGCAATCCAACAGATATATCAGCTAATCAGATGTCGGGATACTTGGAGGATTATTTTACACAATTAAATGATTAAAATCTGGATCATGAAATGATTCCTAAGACTCTACCCTGACCAATCCATGGGCCCAACTTCGGACTCGAATATCTCTCACCATACTCACTCAAATGGGGAAGTAAAATCATCCCCAGAAACTAGATTCAACCTAGATTCCAACCATATAATTATTTATATTCTTCGGCCCGTTACAGGGCCCAAAAACCCTGTCTAAAATGGCCCTATAAAATGGCCCAAAAGGCCTGAACCGGCCGGCCCAGCCGGCCCGGTTCAATCTTTGATCCGCCCGATCCCCTGTTTCACCGAACAGGGGATGGGAACATGGCCGGCGGCCGGGGCCGCCGGCCAAATTGGGGGGGCCCGGCCGCCGGTGGCCGGGCCAGAGCCGCGCGGCCGCCAATCCACCTTTCTTTCCCTCAATTTCACTCATCTCCTTCCACTCACCCGTGCGGCACGGTGCTGTGCCGGCGGCACGGCCGGCCACCTTGGCCGGCCGGACCTCCACCGGACGCACGCCCGCGCCGGTGGAGGCGACAAACCAAGGCTCGGGCCCGGCGAGTTGGCGAGCACGCCGCCGGGCCCAAACCAACTGACGGAAGCCGGTTCGGCTTCCACCACCGCGCGAGAGGAGGGCCAATTGGCCCTCTCTCTCCTCTCTCTCCACCACTACCCCGCCGGACGCCTCCCCCGGCGCCGGCGGGGTCGCCGGCCAAATATCAGGCCCGGCGCGGTGGCGAGCACGCCGCCGGGCCTGAACCAAGGCTTGCCGGCCGCTTCCTATCTCTCTCTCGCTCTCGTGTTCTCTCTCTGTCTCCCTCTCTCATGCTCTCTCTCTCTCTCTGGTTCTCTCTCTCTTTCTCTCTCTCTGGCTATTTCTCTCTCTCTCACGCTCGCTCTTTCTCTCTCTTATGCTCTCTCCTTCTCTCTCTCTAGAAGCCAGGAAATTTACCTGATGGAGGAAGTGCGCCTGCGTGAAGGAAGGGTCCTCATCCTCCCTATTTATTCACCTGAGCAGCGCCTCGGATCTGAGTTTTCTCGGAAGGCCAAACGCTTCGCCTGGAGAGAAGCGTTAGTCCGGGAACCCAATAGTCAGGAGCTTGGTTCATTTGAACCAAGCCTGGTTCATCTGAACCAAATCTGGTTCGTTTGAACCGGGTATTACAAGTTCCGTTGATCTGTTCCAAAAGCTGTCCATGGGATTGTGAATTGCTCTGTTCTCAGAAGATGTGGCATGAAGGCTCTATGTTCGTGAGCTCGGGAGGCACATGCAGAAGAAGAATAGAGGATTCAACCCGGTTCAACTTGATTCAACCTGATTCAACCCGGTTCAACCCGGTTCCGCCCATTTTTGGTTTGATTTAGAAAGAATTTATTCTCCTGTTGCTTTTTTTTAATGTCATAATTTTTTAATTAATATAAAATAAAGTTTCTATTCATGTTTAATTATTATTAAATTATATTTAAGTAAAAATAATTTTAGACTGATCTATTCTTGAAAGGGACGGACTGTGATCTACGAGTATGGGCCATGCTATTATAAGATAGACCATATCTTGATTATTTAGCACTACTACTTATCTATTTAGTTAAATTTATACATTTATTTCAAGATAATCGCTAAAGTCCCTATGGAATCGATCCCTTACTCTCACTATTCTATTAGTAAAGTAAAATTAAGGTATTTTAATCATTGCGCTACAACACACATCACCAAGCTGGTCCAGAAGTGCGATGGCTGCCAGTGCCATGCGTATATCCAGCGCCAGCCATCCATCCCTTTGAGTCCTTTCTCATCCCTGTGGCCCTTCACCCAGTAGGGAATGGACATCCTTGGGCCATTCCACCTGGCTTCTGCTCAACGGAGATTTTTGCTCATCACCATCGACTATTTCACCAAATGGGTCGAGGTCGAAGCATTAGCCAAAAATCACTGAGAGTAAGGTCAAAGCCTTCTTCTGGAAGTCTATTATATGTCTCTTCGGCCTACCTTACCTCTCGTCATTGACAACGCCGGCAGTTTGATAATGCCACATTCAAGACTTTTTGCACCAAACTAGGCATCCACCACCGATTCACTTCTGTCGGCCACCCGCAGACTAACGGGGAGGCCAAGGTCATGAACCACACCATTCTCAGAGGACTAAGAACCCAGTTGGGTGGGTCTAAGGGATGGTGGGTGGAGGAGCTTTCTAGCGTGTTATGGGCCTATCATACGACCCCAAGGGCCCCGATGGGCGAGACCCCCTTAGCCTCGTTTTTAGGTCGGAGGCGGTCATCCCCGTCGAGATCGGCCTGCCGAGCCCGCACGTGGAGTCCTACAATGAAGGAGACAACTCTGTCCTAATAAGAGCCAACCTTGACTTCATTGATGAGGTGTACGATCGAGCGCGACTACGAATGATGACTTTCCGCCAGTGGGAAGCTAAGTATTACAATGCCCAGGTGCATCCTAAAGCATTCCGCCCCGAAGATCTGGTTTTCAAGAAGGCCGAGGTGTCCAAGCCCATGGAGGGAGCCAAACTGTTCCCCAATTGGGAAGGTCCTTACCGCATTGCCAACACGCTTCTCCAAGGGGCATACCGAATCAAAGAGGTCAATGGCCAACCCATCCCGCATACTTGGAATGCGGACAACCTTCGCTGATACTATCAATAGTGTATCTCCCCATATGATGAGCAATAAAGGATCCCCTTCAGCACCATACTCGGTCCCCCCTTTGTTCGAGGACCAGATCTCAAGAAAGGTTCTAGCCAGTATCGCGGCTAATGGGACACCACTCGACCCCGGCATAGAGGTGCCCCTAAGTTGGTTCAAGACCCTAACAGCTCCATACCTGGTCGAGTCACCCCTCGAGCTGGCACACAAACCCCCGAGGCAGTTAAAAGGTTGTTGCCCAGATGTAGCAACCCAAGAGGGGGGTGAATTGGGTTATTAAAAATTAATTACTATCGCAAATATATGCTTTAACCCTAATTCGAAATTAGTTGGTAGCGGTGTAGTGAAGTGCACAGAATGAAAATAACAGAAAATTAGGCAACCACAAACACAAGAGAATTTATAGTAGTTTGGTGCTAAACCCTGCACCTACATCCACTCCCCAAAATACCCTTTGGGAATTTCACTAATCGTATCACAACGATTACAACCTCTAGCCTTCCCCGGCTAGCCCTCTTGTTTTACCAGGCACAAGGCAGCCAAAACCCCTAGCCTTCCCTAGAGAGTCCTCTTGTTTAACGGCACAAGGAAGCCAACCCCTAGCCTTACCAGGCTAGTCCTCTTGTTTAATGGCACAAGGAGGCCAACAAGAACCAAAGGGTTAACACTAACCCTTTTACAAAAGATTCAAAGTAAATGATAACAAGCAGCTCCTATAATGAGCAAATATTCAGAGAATACTTTACAAATTTGTAGCAAATCCTCAGCAATAAATGAACAATGTCGAGGTGGCTTGAATCTTGATTTGCTTGAAGGCTTTAAAGAGTATGGATGACTTTTCAGCAATCAATGATCTTCAATGCACAACAACTAGCTTTCAACCACTCCAAAAATATGCAATAAAAGCTTTCTTTCTTGAATATCTCTCTTGTATTTCTCTTTTTTTTTATTCGTCATGTTTTGCTTCTAATCTCATCTATATATAACAATCCAACAACAAAAAGATCCGTTAGATACAATTGAAACAAATGAAAATAAAAATGGGAAGAAAAGATAACCATTGAGATTATTTCCCTTAAGCATTGAATGCATGAATCCATTTGAAGTAGGAAGAACTCTGTTATAATTCAAAAATCAAAAGTTAGTTTAGCTGAAAATAGCAATCAAAATAAAATAGAGAGAGAGAAGCGCGCCCAAAATAGCCAGAAAGACAGCTAACTGAAATTAATTACAGGCGGCTGAGAGAGTTGAAGACGGTTGGCCATCAAAAGGAGGAGGAGTCCTCATCTAGCTCACAAGCTAGCTTTCAGGAGATCACACGCCAAAAGCTCAGGAGAGCAGGAGCTAGATAAAATAATGGTTAGTTAGCTTCCCAGCTAACTAGCAACCAATTCATGCTGCTAAGGAGAAAAGTCAAATCCCAATAGTTAGCTACTTAGCTAACTAAACCAATAGATAGTTAGCTCACCAGCTAACTAATTTTGAATAGCTTTCGGTCTGCATAAAAAAATAGAAATGTTAGAGAGTGATGAGTTAGCTATTCTGCTAACAGAGCAACTGGTAGTTAGCTTCCTAGCTAACTAAACAAAAAAGCAATAAAGCAATCGCCTAGGAGAGTTAGCTCATTAGCTAACTGATGAAAAATAGCAGCCATACGCCCAGGGAGGAGCTAGCTTCCGAGTTAACTAAACCAGAAGATAGCTAACTCTCCACCTAACTCAGCAGTGAATCCAAACGGCTTGAAAGAGTAGAAGTTAGCTCTCTAGCTAACTAAAAATGAGTGGCTCACGGCTTGGAGGATCCTGTGAAAGTTAGTTAGCTAAGGAAGAAATCAGTTAGCTCCAAAACAAAGCAGTCAACTAACAGGAGATGCTAGCTAGCTAAGAGAAGCATCAGCTAGCTCACCAGTCAGCTAGAAAAGAGGGGTGTTCGGCCAAGACATGTAACAGGGAATCATAGTCAACTAAAAGGCATGCCAACTAGCTAACAAAGAAGTCAAGTTAGCTAAGCAGTTAACTGATACCCAAGGTACACGGCTGGCACAGAGGCGTTCAAAACCATAGTTAGCTAAAATGAAATCCAGCTAACTGACAAAGAGGCCAAGTTAGCTAACAAGTAGCTCTAGCTAGCTAATGAAGGAGCAAGCTAGCTCACCAGATAGCTCCAAAAAGACAAGGCTCGGCCAGGCAATTGTAACAGGCACCTCAGCTAGCTAAAAGGAACTCCAGCTAGCTAACGAAGGAGCAAGCTAGCTCACCAGCTAGCTCCAAAGAATAAACGTTTGGCCAAGTCATAGAGACAAGTTGGTAGTTAGCTAAATGACATGCGAGCTAGCTAGGGAAAAGAGCAAGCTAGCTAGATAGCTAACTCCCAAAAATAAAATAGAACGACTATAGTGAATTTGATAGCATAGAATTTGATAGCAAACAAGTGGCAAGATAAAATGAATATATGCTCACATAAAATTATGCATGAAGATACTTGTAGAACATCTGAACTTCTTTGTAACAGGCTTGATTAACCATTGCTTAATTGTTTTTTAAATATCAAAATCAATGTAGGGTCAACAAAGGTTCTCGTCGGCATCATAGCTAACAGAACACCACTCGGTCCTGGCACGGAGGTGCCCCCGAGTTGGTTCAAGGCCCTAACAGCTCCATACCCGATCGAGTCGTCCCTCGGGCTGGCACACAAACCCCCAAGGCAGTTAAAAGGTTATCGCCGGCATTGCGGCTAACGGGACACCACTCGGCTCTGGCACGGAGGTGCCCCCAAGTCGGTTCAATACCCTAACAGCCCTATACCCAATCGAGTCACCCCTTGGGCTGGCACACAAACCCCCGAGGTAGTTAAAAGGTTCTTGCCAGCATCGCGGCTAACGGGATACCACTCAGCCCCGACACGGAGGTGCCCCCGAGTCGGTTCAAGACCCTAACAGCTCTGTACCCGGTCGAGTCGCCCCTTGGGCTGGCACACAAACCTCCGAGGCAGTTAAAAAGTTCTTGCCAACATCGCGGCTAACGGGACACCACTCGGCCCCAGTACGGATGTGCCTCCGAGTCGGTTCAAGACCCTAACAGCTTCGTACCAAATCGAGTCATCCCTCGGACCAGCACACAAACCCCCGAGGTGGTTAAAAGGTTCTCGCCGGCATCGCAGCTAATGGAAAACCACTTAGCCCCGGCATGGAGGTGCCCCCGAGTCGGTTCAAGACCCTAACAGCTCCATACCCGATCGAGTCGCCCCTCGGGCCGAAAAATAATCCCCCGAGGCAGTTCAAAAGAGTTTGGCGCATCATGGCTAACAGAACACTGCACGGTTCTACGTCACCCATAACAGCCCGTACCCACTCAAATCGCCTTCAAAATCGGCCCCTATGGCGTTTCACGGGTCCGACAGCCTTGTACTCATTCAAAGCTATCCCCCTAAGTTTGTAGGCAAATCCTTGAGATTGTTCTAAAGGCTGCCTAGGTGCATCCAGATTTCCCCAGTGGCTGGTGCCAAACTACCCCGCTTACCCGGTCAGGACCTTAATGGACCACAAGCTTGAATGACAGCATGAGCATTGGCAGATTTATTCGATCACTATCGAGCCTTGCGACGTCACAAACATGTGAGGCACTCATGAACAGAAAGATAGAAGAAGATATCTTGGAAGAAAAATCCCTTTTCATTGACATCTTGTAATAATTACAAAATCTGACCCGAGGTCAGTTACAAAAAGGAAATACAAGATGAAAGGGGGAAACATAAAAATAAAAGATACAAATATCTCAGGGCCCGCTCGGCCTTGGCTCTTCCCGGCCTCCTCCTTCGATTCGTCGCCATCGAGATCCCTGAGTTGGATCTTCTCAAGATCAGAGCTGTTAATATTAAAGGCTGCAGACACCTTCGCCTTGCAGAGGTCAAAACCCATCACATAGGCATCAATACTGGCCTCAATGACTTCTTGTTAAAACTTTGGTGAAGCTTTGAAGTTGGTGACGGTGTTGTCGGCTTGGGCCTCGGCCTCCCTGGCTCATGCCTCGGCCACCCTGGCTCTCGCCCCAGCTTCCCAGGCATGGCTTTCGGCCTCCTCGGCACAGTCCCTGGCTTCCTAGGCTTGGGCCAGCGCCTCAGCCCACCCATGTCCTGCTTGGACCACCGCCATCTCCGTTGCCGCGGTGGCCTGGCCCTCCATGTGTTGGAGCTGGCGAACCAGCTCCTCTATTCTTTTCCCAACTGACTCTAGCCTGGCCGAAACTAAGGCCAGCTTGGTTTCCGCGCGAAAGCTTGGCCACCTTCAATCTCGGCCAGGCTCTCCGCCTCCTTCAGCCGGCTGCCCAGATCCTCCTCCCAGGCCTTGGCCTCCTTCGGTTGCCGAGTAAGCTTCTCGGCCAACCCCTTGCACTGCCCTTTATATTTTTTGATTCTCTCTTGGGAGCGGGCGATCACGTCGCTCGACCGGGACACTGTCTCGTGGAGGGCAAGGGCCCCATTGTACATCTGCACCAAATAAGCTCGTTAGCTACAGGTTAACTGAGATGCATCAAAGAAAAACCAGGGACAAAGCCTTACCTGGAGCACCAACATGAAGACCATGGCGAGGTTTTCGGTGATGGACTGCTACTCCATCTCTGCATTAATCTGTGAGGACTGCACCCTCGATAGAAGATAGACGGCCTCCCCGGCGTCTTCCATGGAGGGGAGCCTGGGCACCGGCCGTGCGGTCACCTCGGCATGCCATCGATCGCCCGCCGAGCCAAGTGGCGTATGGATCGCCGAGATGACCTCCCTGGCTTAGCCCCATGCCTGTCGGTCATCTCCGCCCCAGCACCAGCCCCTTCAGCTACTGCCTCCCCCTCTCCAGCGGGTGAGGGAGCCCTCTCTGTCTCCGGCTCAGCGGGAGCCAGAGGGCCACCTGCGACATCGACCAGCCCCACCTCGGTCAGTTCTGCGGTGGCAGGAGTCTCCCCTTCAGGGTCCAGGTCCACCACGATCGGCTCAGTGGTGGATGGAATCTCCCCCTCTTCCACTACAAGAAAATAAAATATTGCGACGCCCAAATGCGTCGCAATTGCGTCGCTAAACATGCTATTGCAACGCAATAGTGACGCAATGACGACGTCGCTCAGATGTCCGTCACAATATCCATTTGTCGCAATTGCGTCACAATATTACACGCTCTGTGACGCAACATTGCGTCGCAATATTGCGACGCATCCAAATGCGTCGCTAAATTTAAAATTAATTTTTAATATTTAAAATTATTATTAATTATTGCGAGGCATTCAATTGTATCGCAATATTGCGATGCATTTAGTTACGTCATAATATTTAATAATAATATTTTTGATATAATAGCGACGCAATTTGAGTCGCTAATGCGTCGCAAATAAAAATTTTTTTAAAATATTACGACGCAAGGTCATTGCGTCACAATATTTATTAAAAATATTTTAGATATAATAGCGATGCAATTTGAGTAGCTAATGCGTCGCTATTAATTTTTTTAATTATTGCGATGCCAGGTCATTGCGTTGCAATATTTAATAATAATATTTTAAAAATATTGGCGATGCAATTTCAGTCGCTAATGCATCACAAATTAAATTTTTTAAAAAATATAAAAATTTAAAAATTAAAATGGTTAATATAATTTCGTTAAATTTAAATATTGATAGAAACATTCTTCACTCATATTGATCCAAACAATAATCAATTTCCAAAAATAATTCATATATTAAAATTTTGAAGTTTTCATGTACAACATAAAAAGAAAAAAAAAATATCAAGAATCTGGGCGATCACGTGGAGGCTGAAGACTCTGCGACAAGCGGCTAACCATATCCCGCAAATAATGCATCTCATCTCGCATGTCTACAATCTCCTGATCCCGGTCTCGCATACGATCCTCGAAATCCTGCTCGACCTCCTGCCGAACCTCCTCTGCAATAGATCTGCGAAGGTCGTGTAAACGCTCGGGAGGAATATCACCAGAAACTCGCGAGCTGGAGGCCTGATGGAAAAAATATGTAGAAGCTCTAGTGCCCAGACCATAGACCCTGCGGTCTCGCGGCTAGGCACCAACAGCCTTCAAAAACACACGCCAACTCTCCTCTGCTGAGAGTTCGACGGGCGTCTCCCCATCAGTAGAGTCGACCTGCGATGCCTGGGAACGAAGCTCCTCGACTCATGTCTTTAAATTATGAAATCAACAATAAATGAGTTAATAAATTTCTCAAAATAAAATTTTAGAAATTAAATAGATACTACATAAATCTAATTTCTTACCGTAACCTCCCGTGATCGCGTGTCGACCCAGGAACCGTCCCTCCTAGTGTGTGTCGCCCTGAATAGACGAAACTCACCAGGATCTCCGCCCCTCTGCTCAGACTATAACATTAAAAAAAAAATATTAATACAAATATTTGTAAATAACTAAAATAGCAATTAAAATATTTATGTTTTCTTATCATACGCGTCTGTGCTCCTGAATCGAAATGGAGCCCGAAGTATGGCGGGAGAGACCCGTGCCAGGACCGCCCTTCTCAGATCGGCGGTTCGTGCTGGCTGATGCGGACCTCCTGCGCTAGCCATCGGACTGCCAGGCCTGCTGCCACTCGTGCCAAATACCCTCTGGCACATGCGCAGGATGCTGACCCGATGACCTCCAACAATGAAGCATGTCGGAGTATTGGCATCCCGTCAGAGCCTCCCATGCTGCCCTAATGGCATCATGGCTGGCAGGATCCCATGTAAACTTTTTCTGCATTAAAATAAACAGTTAGTTTCTGAATTTATTGTATTAAGTTTAAGAAATTTTATATCAATGATAATTGTATTTAATAAGTTTACCTGAAACTCAGAAAAATAAAACTCCCTCGTGGCTGGAGATACGTGGCGCCAATCGTAGCCACTGGGATCTGCACGCCTCTGAAATACGATGCTGATGTGACTGGATACATGATGCTGCTCAATGAATTTGTTAAAAAAATGCATGTTTATAAGTAATTGACTTAAAAACATAAACATATATTTTTAATTAGTATATACTTATAGCCCCTAAGCATCAAGTCGAAGTACGGTGCGGCCGATGGTGAAAGAACTCTCGGAGGTATGTGCCGATCGGCTGGATGGTAATACTGCTGGAGAGATCGAAGGCTGTGCGACTACTGGAGATCCAAACTCTCCATCTCCGACGCTCATGTGATCTGATGTAGCAGGGCTACGTCCCTGCTCACTCCGTCTGTCGCCGGTAGATCTACCTCTGCCCGTCATACTGAAAATACTAAAGATTCATACAATTAAATTATGATTAATGATTGACTATGTAAAAATTTAACACTTATAAAAAAAGTTAAATTTTAAAAAACCTCTATGTTTAATCGGTGTCATTTTTTTTGTGAAATGTTGGTTCAACATCCGATGCCGTATCGGATTGCGATTCAGTTTCATTATCGGAAGGAAACAGAGCATTTGCATCCGCAATTTCTTGGACATCACCATTTGGATCTCTAAGTGATGTTTCAGGAGCCCTTGTATTGTCCTCAATTGCATGCATTTCCATCTCATCCTCTTGAAATGCAGGGCACTTGGCTGATTGACTTAATGAACTCTCCTCTAATACGATTGTTGAACGTGGGACGATTTTAGAAATGGCCCACCAATCTCTCTTGTCGTTGCACAAACTTGGATATCCGCAGTAAAAGACTTGCTAAGCTTGGGATGCAAGGATGAATGGGTCATATTTTTGCAATCTTCGTCGATGGTTCACTTCAACCAAATTGTAGTCGTTATGAACCCTTTTTCCCACAGGAACTGTCGGATCGAACCAATCACAACGAAACAATACGGTTCGTTTCATAGGCCAACCAGGATATTCAACTTCAACCACCTCTACTAACTTTCCATAATAATCCTGCATATTTGCTCCAACACTTTCTCCTTTAACACATACGCCCTAGTTCTGTGTGCCTCTTGAAGCTGCTAATCGTTCAATCTGAAATTTGTACCCATTTACAAAATAGCCAGTAGAGGTTGTTACGGTCTTCAATGGCCATTGCGATAGACATTTAATGAAAATATTGTCAGTTGTGGACCATGGACCGTTGACCTATAAATTAATAAGCTATTCACATCCAATTCAAAAAAAAAGCCATTATCGAAATTGATTGAGTGATACTACTCACAAATTCATAAAACCAGTAAGCAAACTCCGTTTCTAATTTCTGCCCAATTGCAACTTGACTGGTGTCGGGATTCATCTGTCGTTGTCTATCACAAAACATCCTTATGGGATGAAAAGGATGAAAACTAATGTTAGCAATTAAATATTATGGTATATTGTAATTTAAATTAAATTTTCCAATTTAGCATTGAAGTATACACTTACTCAATATATGGATCGACTTCTCTACAGTTCATTAGGATGTAATAATGTGCTGCATTATACTCCATATCGCTAAGATTTCTTGACTTCTGCCCACCAAATGAACGGTCGATACCTTTAAAAATTGATATTCTACCGTCATTAGGTTCTCCTTCGTCCACACATACGTCATCGTTACGACCAAGATTTCGGCTCCTCGTGTGGACGTGACCCTCAAAGTAATGTGAGGCAAAAGCTAAAACTTCTTCGACCAAGTGTGCATTGCATATAGAACCTTCAACCCTTGCCTTATTACGCACATTATTTTTTAACTTCTTAAGATACCTATATGTAAAGTTGAAACAAAAATTAACCAATTTTCTTGCAATGAAATAATATTTGAAATGTCAACATATCTTAATGATGTATATATTTACCTCTCGAAAGGATACATCCAGCGATACTGCACGGGACCAGCTATGCTCGCTTCGTATGGCAAGTGAACCGGTAAATGCTCCATTGAGTCAAAAAAACTGGGAGGAAATATTCGCTCAAGCTTGCATAAAATAATTGGAATTTCCTCCTCAAGCCTTGCCATGGATGCAGAAGTAATGACTGTGGCAGATAACTCCTTGAAGAATAAGCTGAGCTCCGTAATTGCCTTCCAGACATGTTGCGGAAGCAACTCACGAAAAGCTATAGTAATAACCGTTGCATGAAAACATGGCAGTCGTGACTCTTCATGCCGAACAACTTGAGCTTATGCATGTCCACACACCTACCGATATTTGAGGCATAACCATCTGGAAATTTTAACCCTCTAAGCCAGTTACATAAAACTTCTCGTGAATTTCTGTCAAGAGTGTAACAGGCTTTAGGATAGGTCCCATCGGCACTCCTTCTCAAATCACCTCTTCTGCAGTACTGATTAAGTTCTTCTTTGACTTTGCAGTATCTTTTGTTTTTCCCGGGATGTTTAGCACCATGTTAAATATGTTATCAAAGAAATTTTCTCGATATGCATAACATCCAAGTTGTGCCGGATGAGATTTGTGCTCCAATAAGGCAAATCCCAAAATATACTTCGCTTCTTCCAGTTATGTTCTTTACATATACAGCCATTTATTCTATCTGCATCCGGTTCCCATGCATACATCAACCCCAAATGCTCTATAGTATCAAATATATCCGTGCCGGACCTAACCGGTTCGGCAAATTTTGTGACTGCTTTGTTCTTTTGGAAGGCGATCAAGTTACGCCTGTAAGGATGATTTGGGGCAAGAACTTCCTATGGTTATCAAACCATGACTGCTTACCACTCTTCTACAATGTAAATGCATCTGAATCATACATGCAATGAGGGCATGCCAGACGTCCAGCAGTGCTCCAACCAGACAACATTGCATATGCCGGAAAATCACTTATTGTCCACATCAAAGCAGCTCTCATGATGAAATTGTTTCATAGAAATGTCATAGGCTACGACTCCTATTTCCCACAACATTTTCAATTCGGCCACCAACGATTGCAGAAAGACATCAATCTTTTCCTTTGGATTTGATGGTCCTGGAACCAAAATGGTTAAAAACATTGCAGTATCTTTCATGCACTTCCACGGAGGAAGGTTATATACAGTCAGTATCACAGGCCAACATGAATACTGTTGCTCCGCTTGACCAAATGGTTGGAAGCCATCGGTACAAAGACCTAATCTCACATTCCTTATATCTTCAGCAAAATCAGGATGATTTTCATTAAAATAAGCCTTTGAATCTGATGGATTCCGCATTTCATCCTCTTTAGATTCATGTTCGGCATGCCATCTCATATCAGCAGCTGTTGCCTCAGATCTGTATAATCTCTACAAGCATGGGGTAAGAGGAAAGTAATGCATCCTCTTGTAAGGCACACTTTTCCTCCTACTTGTATGGCTCCTCCTTCGCTGTTTTTGTACCTCGATTGCCCACAAATCTTACACCATCTCAGCTCTGAGTCTTTACCCCAAAATATCATACAATTGTTCAAGCAACAATCGATCTTATTAACTGGGAGCCCAAGCCCACGCAACAACTTCTTTGTTGCGTAAAAACTGTCTGCCGCAACATTGTCATTTGGCAAAATTTCTTTGATTAACCCAGCTACAAAATTGAATGCCTTTTCTGATAATCGATGTTCTGCCTTAATATTCAACATTCGAGCAGCTGTAGACAACTGGGAATGACCCTCACAACCAGGATACAATTCTTGATTTGCAGCACGCAACATATCATAAAATTGCTGTGCATCTGGATTTGGTTCTTCCATAAATGTATTCTGATTGAATTCATTACCCGATGCATTCATCACCATTTGTTCATATGTGTTTAATTCACAATGGTTCATCTACGTAAATTGACTCTTGTTGGCCTATAACAGCTGCTGAATATCCTCTGGTTCACCATGACAGTACCAAACATAGTAATCAGGAACAAACCCCTTCTTACACAAATGCACCTTAACAGTTTCCACATCTCTGTAGGCTTTATTCTGACACCTGTGGAAGTTGCATGGGCACCTAATCCTAGGGCCATCCATCCAGTCAGGTTGGCTACATGCAAATGCGATAAATTCTTCCAATCCATTCAGAAAATCTGGATTAAGCAAGCCATCTTTTATCCTTGCATACATCCACGAGCGAGCCCCGCTCATTTTTGACCAACTTATACAAAGTCTGGTAAACCATTAAAGGAAACTACAAAATAAAACTATATTAGTATTACTAAATATATAACTAAATTATTCTTGGTCACAACTAATATTAATAACAACCATTTAAATCATTTATAACTAAACCAATTTTCTTTTAGGCAACTAAGGTCCCTACCATGCAAGGGCGAGCCACGGCTACGATCCTTGGCGTGCTAGCAAGGACCGAGGCACAGGTTCATGGCTAATGGTAGGGCTTGAGTTCGGGTCGGGCCGCAAGACGGTCTGTTTAATCATGAGACTTCACAAGCATTCAAGTGTCTTAAATTAATTCTACCTTCACTCCATGTCTAAAAGGTAAGGCCCTATCCCATTCAAGAATATTTTTTGTGATATGTTATTCTGCTATTAATTATCATCGATCGGTTACATTGAAATTTCGGTAGCATTTCCCCATATGTTCTCCTAAATGTGTGGTATATAAGCCACACTAGGAGAACGTATGAGCAAATACAAACCGAAATCTCACCCAATGATGATTAATAGCAGACTAACATATCGCAAGAAATATTCCCAAACTGTCAATCAGGACAATTTGAGAATTTGCAAGACTAAGGCTTACAAATTCTCAAACGGGTCTAAAGGTTATAGTGCTGTGATTAATAGTATAGAAGTCCGAAGACAATCAAACTTATGCTTGTTATTCTTAACGTCTTGCCAATTATACATATATAGGAATAGTGTTCTATATATATAGTGACTGACTTCTTAAGATTATTGTGTCGAATACAAATGTTTGTGAAGACTAAAATATAAATCATTAAAACTACTAATTTATTGCTGGAAATTAAATAATATTGCAACAGACTTTCTATCTAGCATTACATAATTTAATGCATCATTCAGTTTGCAGCAGAATGTAAATAATCAAGACATAACAATTGTAAATAACTACAAATGCACAAATATTATTGTATAAACATTCTACTTAGATTAATTATTGCATAAACATTATGCAAATTAAAAAATAAACAACAAGACTTTCTATCTAGCATTACAAATATTATTGCATAATCAAGACATAACAATCAGTTTATCCGAAGAGCTCTGACTAATGACATAAATTAATTAATTTATAACTAATCTTATAAATTTTTTTTTATATTTATCATCAAATTATTTGAAAATATTTTTTAAAAACAATAAAATATGATAGAATCTAATTTTTTTGTTAATTTTTTTTAATGAGTGTTAATTTTTTTTTTAATTGAAGGGACCGGGGGTGGGGAAAAGCCCCCTAGCTATTACTTTTTTATTTTTATTTTTATTTTGTCTAGTCACCATGGCCCCTCCCCTAACTTTTTTTTTTTTTGACAGTGGTGGCGGCCACGGCAGCGGCTGTGGCCGGAGAAGACGGCCACGGCAGGGGCTGTGGCCGGCTTCTCCGACCGCGGCCACGGCTGTGGCCGGAGAAGACAAAATGGGGGGGGGGGGGGTTTCCCCACCCCCTGTTGCCCAAATTTTTTTTTTTTTTTTGATAGTGCCTGGCCACCGTGGCCAGGCCACTGTCGGCCACGGCAGCGGCCGTGGCCGGAGAAGACAAAATGGGGGGGGGGTTTCCCCCGCCCTCCCGTTACCAAATTTTTTTTTTTTTTTTTACAGTGGCCTGGCCACCGTAGCCAGGCCACTGCCGGCCACAGCAGCGGCCGTGGCCGGAGAAGACAAAATGGGGGGGTTCCCCCCCCCCCCATTACCATTTTTTTTTTTTTACAGTGGCCTGGCCACCATGGCCGTCTTCTCCGGTCGCGGCCTCGCCCGTGGCCGGAGAAGACAAAAAGGGGGGGGGGGGGGGGGTTCCCCCCCTCTGTTACCATTTTTTTTGTTTTTTTTTTACAGTGGCCTGGCCGTGGCCGGAGGAAAATTATTAGAAAAAAAAATTTTTGTCAGAGGGTGGGGGGCTTACCTCGGTCGAGAGAAGACGCCGGAGTTGGAGGAGACGCCGGGGAGCCGAAGCACCAGAGGGGGGGGAGCCGGAGCAGCGAACGTTGGGAGCCGGATTTTTTTTGGGTAGGGCGGCGGCTAGGTCAAGACGGGGAAGAAGAAGAGAAGGCCGGCCGACTGTATATATGAGTAATTAGCGATGCAATTAATTACGTCGCTAATTGGTCACAATATATTTTTTTTAATTTATTATGTATTAGCGACGCATCAATGCGTCGCTAATCCATCGTTAATTTGGCTTTATTATAATTTTATGAAAAAAATAGCGACGCAAATAATTGCGTCGCTAACTTGGCGCCAATGTCCGGCGGAAAAATTATTTTTATTTTCTAGGAATTGCATCGCTAAGGCGTCGCAATATTTTTTTAATATTTTAAATTGATAAAAAAAAATTTATGACAATAATTGCGACGCATACAGTGCGTCGCAATATTTGTTTTTTTTTTTTTTCTAAAATACATCGCTACGGCGTCGCAATATTTTTTTAATATTTAAATGATAATATTATAATTAATGATAATAATTGTGACGCAAAATTGCATCGCAATATTTTTCTTAAACTTTTTGATTATATATTTATTAAAAAACAATGCGATGCAACTTATGCGTCGCAATATTATATTTCTTTTATTTATTAATACTGATAAAAATTATATATACTAAAAATAATTGCGATGCATACATTGTGTCGCAATAATTTTTTTTTTTTCTAAATGCGTCGCTACGGCATTGCAATAATTTTTTAATATTATAAATGATAATATTTATAATTTATGATAATAATTGCGATGCATAATTGCATCGTAATATTTTTTTAATATTTTTAATTAGATATATTTATTTAAAAAACATTGCAATGCAAATTATGCATTGCAATATTATATTTTTTATTTATTAATACTGAAAAAAATCATATTTACTAAAAATAATTGTGACGCATACATTGCATCGCAATATTTTTTTTTTTTTTTCTAAATGCATCGCTATGGCATCGCAATATTTTTTAATATTTATAAATGATAATATTTATAATTAATGATAATAATTGCGATGTAAAATTGCGTCGTAATATTTTTTTTAAACTTTTTGATTACATATATTTATTTAAAAAACATTGCGATGTAAATTATGCATCGCAATGTTATATTTCTTTTATTTATTAATACTGAAAAAATCATATTTACTAAAAATAATTGTGACGCATATATTGCGTCGCAATATTTGTTTATTTTTTTTTCTAAAATGCATCGCTACGGCATCGCAATATTTTTTAAATATTTATAAATGATAATATTTATAATTAATGATAATAATTGCGATGCAAAATTGCATCGCAATATTTATCTTAAACTTTTTGATTACATATATTTATTTAAAAAACATTGCGATGCAACTTATGCATCGCAATATTATATTTCTTTTATTTATTAATACTAATAAAAATCATATATACTAAAAATAATTGCGATGCATACATTGCGTCGCAATATTTGTTTATTTTTTTTTCTAAAATGCATCACTATGGCATCGCAATAATTTTTTAATATTTATAAATGATAATATTTAAAATTTATGATAATAATTGCGATGCATAATTTGCATCGCAATATTTTTTTAATATTTTTAATTAGATATATTTATTAAAAAACATTGCGATGTAAATTATGTGTCACAATATTATATTTCTTTTATTTATTAATACTAAAAAAAAATATTACTAAAAATAATTGCGATGCATACATTGCATCGCAATATTTGTTTTTTTTTTTTCTAAAATACGTCGCTGCGGTGTCGCAATTTTTTTTTAAAATTTATAAATGATAATATTTATAATTAATGATAATAATTGTGATGCAAAATTGCGTCGCAATATTTTTTTTAAACTTTAAATTACATATATTTATTTAAAAAACATTGGGATCGATCCAAGTCGGCGACGATCCGACGGTACTTGCGATCGATCGAAGCCATGATCGATCCCGATCGGCGATGATCCGACGGTTGCGATCGATCCAAGCCATGATCGATCCCGTCGGCGATGTTTCGATGGTTGTGATCGACCCAAGCCATGATCGATCTCGGTCGGCGTCGACCTATCTCGTATCATCGCGATCGATCGGATCGGCGATGATCCAACGGTACTTGCGATCGACCGAAGCCATGATCGATCCCGGTCAGCGATGATCCGATGGTTGCGATCGATCCATGCCATGATCGATCCCGGTCGGCGATGATCCGATGGTTGCGATCGATCCAAGCCATGATCGATCCCGATCGGCGATGTTCCGACGGTTGCGATCGACCCAAGCCATGATCGATCCTGGTCGGCGTCGACCTATCTTGTACCATCGCGATCGATTGGATCAGCGATGATCCGATGGTACTTGCGATCGATCGAAGTCATGATCGATCCGGTCGGCGATGATCCGACGGTTGCGATCGATCCAAGCCATGATCGATCCCGGTCAGCGATGATCCGATGGTTGCGATCGACCCAAGCCATGATCGATCCCGGTCGGCGATGACCTATCTTGGACCGTCGTGATCGATCGGATCGGTGATGATCTGACGGTTACGATCGATCCAAGCCATGATCGATCCCGATCGGCGATGATCTGACGGTTGCGATCGATCCCGGTCGGCGACGATCCGACGGTTGCGATCGATCCAAGCCATGATCGATCCCGGTCGGCGACGACCTCTCTCGGACCGTGGCGATCGATCGGATCGGCGACGATCCAACGGTTGCGATCGATCGAAGCCATGATCGATCCTGGTTGGCGATGATCTGACAGTTGCGATCGACCCAAGCCATGATCGATCCCGGTCGCGTCGACCTATCTCGTACCATCGCGATCGATCGGATCGGCGACGATCCGACGGTACTTGCGATCGATCGAAGCCATGATCAATTCCGATCGGCGATGATCCAACGGTTGCGATCGATTCAAGCCATGATCGATCCCGGTCGGCGATGATCCGACAGTTGCGATCGACCCAAGCCATGATCGATCCCGGTCGGCAATGACCTATCTCGTACCATCACGATCGATCGGATCGGCGACGATCCAACGGTACTTGCGATCGATCGAAGCCATGATCGATCCCGATCGGCGATGATCCGACGGTTGCGATCGATCCAAGCCATGATCGATCTCGGTCGGCGATGTTCCGACGGTTGCGATCGACCCAAGCCATGATCGATCCCGGTCGGCATCGACCTATCTTGTACCATCATGATCGATCGGATCGGTGATGATCCGACGGTACTTGCGATCGATCGAAGCCATGATCGATCCCGGTTGGGGATGATCTGACTGTTGCGATCGATCCAAGCCATGATCGATCCCGGTCGGCGATGATCCGACGGTTGTGATTGACCAAGCCATGATCGATCCCGGTTGGCGTCGAGCTATCTCGTACCGTCGCGATCGATCAGATCGGCGATGATCCGATGGTACTTGCGATCGATCGAAGCCATGATCGATCCCGGTCGATGATGATCCGACGGTTGCGATCGATCAAAGCCATGATCGATCCCGGTCGGCGACGATCCGACGGTTGCAATCGATCCAAGCCATGATCGATCCCGGTCGGCAATGACCTCTCTCGGACCATGGCGATCGATCGGATCGGCGACGATCCGACGGTTGCGATCGATCGAAGCCATGATCGATCCCGGTCGGCGATGATCCGACGGTTGCGATCGACCCAAGCCATGATCGATCCCGGTCGGCGACCTATCTCGGACCGTTGCGATCGATCGGATCGACAACGATCCGATGGTACTTGCGATCGATCGAAGCCATGATCGATCCCGATCGACGACTACCGATCTCGGACTGTCGCGATCGATCGGATCGATGACGATCCGATGGTTGCGATCGATCGAAGCCATGATCGATCTCGATCGGCGATGATCCGACGGTTGCCATCGATCCAAGCCATGATCGATCCCGGTCGGCGATGAGCGATCTCGGACCGTCGCGATCGATCCGATCGGCGACAACCCGATGGTTGCGATCGATCGAAGCCATGATCGATCACGGTCGACGACGACCGATCTCGGACATTATTAATTTTTAATTATATTTTCTAATTTATTGCATCGCTAATGCCTCTCTAATTTGGCATTATGAATTTTTTTAAAATATTGCGACGCATTTATTTGCATCATTAAATAAAATTTTTTTTATTACTTTACTGTTTTATTGCATCGCTATTACGTCGCCAATTAACATATTTATTTTAACAAAACATTGCGATGCACTGGATTGCCTCGCAATATTTTTATTTCATAATACTATTTTCTTAAAATAAATTTTATTTAAATTAATTGTGACGTAATTATTGCGTCGCTAACTTTAAAAATAATTTTATATTTTTCTGGTTTATTGCGTCGCTAATGCATCGCTATTTAAAAAAATTAAGTTTTTTAAAAAAATTGCGACGCACTGTTTTGTGTCACAATATTTTTTTTCATATTAATATTTATACAAATTAATTTTATTTAAAATAATTACGATGTAATTAGTGCGTCGCTAAATTAAAATTAATTTTTACAATTTTCTGATCTATTGCGTCGCTATATAAAATTATTATGTTTTTCAAATATATTGCGACGCACTGAGTGGCATCGCAATATTTTTATTTCATAACTATATTTATAAAAATCTATTTTTTAATTAATATTTGTGACGCAATTTTTGCATCGCTATATTAAATATATTTTTTCTTATTTTATGTTTATTACGTCGCTAATGCATCGCTATTTAACATAATTAATTTTTTTAAAAACATTACGACGCACTTATCTACGTCGCAATATTTTATTCCTTTAATAATATTTTAAAAAAACATATTTTATAAATATTGCAACGCATTTTTGCATCGCTAAATTTAAAAATTATTTTTTTAATTTTATGGTTTATTCAGTCGCTAATGCGTCGCTATTTGCATCGCAATATTTTTTGATGCGGAGGCGTCGCAATGTAGTCGCAATTTTAGCGACGCATAATTGTGTCGCTAAAATTGCATCGCTATTTCATTATTTTCTTGTAGTGTTCTACCTTGGCCCCGGTCGGGCCCGAGACCACCTCTTCGGCCAGCGCCTCCCTAGCCGACTCCTCTGCAGGCACTGCTTCCGCCTGAGGCGCAAAGACTTCTGGAGCCTAGGCCGGCTCAGCCTAGGCCTTCCTTCATGCCCTCTTCGCCAGCCTCACTTCCTCACCGGCCGTCTGGCTCATTTCGCGCATCGCGGCCTCCAGCTTCTTGGTAGGAATTTTCATTGATGCACAGAAAATAGGCGTTAGTGAAAGTATATGATATAACGACGGGCCGGGGGCAAGAAGAACAAGTTTTCGTGCTCACCAACTACGGGGCCAATTCGGCCTCATACAAGATCTCCTCGGATAGGAGTTCCTTGTAGGAAGCCAGATAGCGGAAAAGCTCCCCGTCCTTCTCGCCCACGGTAAAATTTTCGTTGGGGCTGACATCAGGCTCTCACAAGTCGGCCCTCACCCCCTCCACATGGGCAAACAAGAACCGAGATTTCCATCCCCTAACCTTGGACGGGAGACCTAAGGGAAGAGCCCTACTCGGTCTAGCAGTGAATACCCACCAGGCCCCCTTACCTTGATGACGGAGCTTATAAAAGGCTCGGAATAGAGACAGTCTGGCCTCCAAGCCCTGGAAAAAATAGAGGAAGACAAAGGCACAGATGATCTAAATCAAGTTTGGAGTCAGCTGCGCCGGCACCAACCTATACCTATTTAACAAATTTAAGAGAAAAGGGTGGAATGGAAGGCGCAGTCTGCACCAGAAGAACTCCTCGTACAGAGCGACCCAACCGGGGAGGTGGGAATTTACTATGTCCTCGGGCCCTGGCGCAGACAAACGGATGAAGCTAGGAACCCTATACATGGTCCTAAGGACCTCTATCTCTTCGGGGGTCATGGTGGAAGCAACCCTTCCAGCCCCGTCGGATCAAGACCAGCTGCCGGAGGAGGCGCCAGATGGGTTGAGGAAGTAGGAATCATTCTCATTGGGGAAGTCTGAGTAGGCAATTGGTCATCTACCGATGGCTGGCCGCGAATGGTGATTCCGCCCACCGGCCAGGGCACTCGACTAGCTAAGGAAGTGTGGTCCTCGTCGAAAGAATGAGGGGACTCTATGACTGGCCTCTTACCCTCCCTAATGGCCCGACAATCCATGAGAAGGATGATAAGGGGAAACTGACCTGAAATTTAAGAAGAAGATGAAGTTTGAAAGTCTCAGGTCGTAAGGGAACTCAAGGCTCAGAGGAAGAAGATGAAGAGGAAGCAGGGGAAGCGTAGCAGTGTAAAGGTCCTCCCCAGGCACTCGGTGTAGCTTTATACCCGGCTTCGGATCGCATTGCCCGAGATCTCGCCATGCGGCCTGCCAGCATTGCACCAAACGTCCAGCCACTGACGGCTTCACCTGTGCCCGAGGTGCATTGCCTCAGTTCGGCCCGAGGAGCGGGATCCTCGGCCAATGATGGTGCGTGAAGGGCGGAGAGGCAATGATGGCGCCCGTCTTTTTCCATCCTTCGAGAGGCGCCCCCTTGTGATGCTCGGTGCCAACATCAACTCCCACTCTTTGCTTGATTGTGGAAGATTTTTGAACCGATATTGCCTCGGAAGAGCGCGCCAGCTCACCCGCCATTAAAGGCGCCCATGACTGGCAATCATTTTTGAATTATTGCGCTCCTTTCGCCCAAAGGATGGCAGGCACATGACCCTTCACACTAAGGAGCGGGGGGGGGGGATCTGATGTGGCTGATGCAGCCACGTGGATAATCACAGCAAAATTAACCAAGTGGCGCGGCCACGTAAGCCGAGGTATCCCCAACTTCTCTAAGTCGGCCCCATGTCTGCTTTGGCTCCTCCGTGTTGGCCCCGGCGGCCCTCATCAGCCCCAACCTATCCAGACAAGCCGAGGTGGCCCCGACTTCTTCAAGTCGGCCCCGCGTCTGCCTCGGCTCCTCCGCATTGGCCCCAGTGGCCCTTATCGGCCCCAATATCACTAAACAAGCCGAGGCGGCCCCAACTTCTTCAAGTCGGCCACAGCCATCGACCTAACCAACTTTCTGACTTGCGCAGTGTTGAGAAATTATTGAAACATAATTGCCCCAACTTTATTGATTTTGATGATTTCCAAAAGCCATGAGTATTTTAAAGAAAACAATTAGTTTATCTATCAAAAATCTTAAGCTTATTCAAAAAGAAACCAATGGACTCTAAATGGTTTAATTCACTGATTTTTGAATCAATTTTAAAGAGAAGTTTTCAAACTCTATTTTGAGATCTTGAAAAGAAATTCTTACATAATATATTTTAATCTATGATTTCTTGAAACATGTCTTGAATTCATGCTTAATGACATATTTATTGTGTTCAAGTCAAAATATTATTTAAAATTAATTTAATATAATTGGGACGAGCTTTAAAGTCAATCAGAATATTTTCTGATTTTTGTATCGCTCCCGAGCCGACTCAAGGGTTCCCGAGTCGACTCCCCAATTGTCTGAGTTTCATTGTTGTCCTAAGTCGACACTTGAGTTTTCAAGAGTCGACCCCTGAAACCTTCGTGAGCCGACTCAAGACTGTGCAAGCCGACTCGACTCAGACACCAGAAAGTCTCATTTTTGAGCACTTCTCGAGTCGACTCCCCATGTTTCTCGAGTCGACTCCCGATTTCAGGAGCCGACACTTGTGTTTCCACGAGTCGACTCTTCAATGCTTAAAATGTTTCTATTTCTGGAATATTGTGCGAGCCGACTCCCACAAAGCTCGAGCCGACTCCACGAATTCTGGGCGATTTTTAACGATGACACATCAGCCCCAACGGTAGTTTTTTGAATAACGGCTATTTTTCTTGACTCTAACGGATATATTTTTGCAGATTCTATAAATAGAGGAGTTCTTTTCAAATCAAAACAACCAAGAAAAATCAAAGAGAGAAAAGAATATCATTTGAAAAGAGGAGAGCATATTGAAAAATCATTTAGCTCAAAGAAGAGTGTTTCAAAAGGAGTGAAATCCAAGTGAAAGATTCGTCCACTCCTTCTCATCAATCCACAAGAGCCAAAAGAAAATCCAAAGCATTTCAAGGTCAAATCAGAGATTTTCAAAAGAGGAAAAAGCTTCATCTCAACTCCAAAGTCTTCAACCGTCAAGAATCTAGCTGAGGCGTGATTCAACACTTCTAGAGGAGTTGAAGAGAAGAAGGAAGAAAGCCCAAGCATCTACCATCTGCAAATATCAGGCTTTCTAACCTTTTAATATTTTGTACTTCATTTGTATATTGCTCAAGGGGAGCTTCTTGTTCAAACTATCATTATTATTTGTTTGCTGATTCAATCAGTGGATTGAATTAGTGGAGGTTGGTATACCTCGTTGCAAGCCGGAGTGCTTGTGTTGGGTTAGTTGTGCAACGTGTAGGGTTTTGTGCTGGTAAGCCCGAGTTAAAACCAGCTGGGTTCGTTGTGCACCCGGTAAAACAACAAGTTTGAGTTGTGAGCTTGTAAAACAACTCGGCTGTAATCTAGAGAGATTATAGTGTGGACCCAAGTGAATCTTGGGAGTGGACGTAGGTGTTGGTTGCACCGAACCACTATAAAATTCTTGTGTTTGCCGTGCATTTTCTCTATCTCTATCTCTCTTATTAACTGCTTGTTCATTGCTTATTAGTTAATCTCACTTGCACATCTTGCTAACTAATCAATTAAATTAAAAAGTCTTAAATTTTTAAGAACCCAATTCACCCCCCCCCTCTTGGGTTGCCATCTGGGCCAACAATTGGTATCAGAGCAAGTGCTCATTTAGAATTTGATCTCACGATCAAGAGCTAAAGATCCATATGGCAACACAAATTGGTCAAGTTTTGCTGAAGGTCATTCTACGAATAGACCTCCACTTTTTAATGGCTCAAACTATTCTTATTGGAAAGCTAGAATGAGGATATTCATTCAAGCTTCTGATTATGAGCTTTGGGGTGTTATAATTAATGGACCTAGTACACCCACACACCTTATTGATGGCACTATTGTTCCTAAGCCCGAAAGGGATTGGAATGATAATGATAGGAGAATGGCACAACTTAATGCTAAAGCCATTAATATTTTATTGTTCCTTAGATTCAAATGAATTCAACCGAATCTCTAACTTGTAATTCCGCAAAAGAAATTTGGGATAGGTTGGAAATTACCATGAAGGAACAAACCAAGTAAAGAATCAAAGATAAATATTTTGGTTCATAAATATGAATTATTTACATGGAACAAACTGAAACCATCACATGCATGTTCACTAGATTTACTGATATTGTGAATGGTTTGAAAAGTCTTGGAAATTTATACTAATGCTGATCTTGTTCGCAAAATTCTTAGGTCACTACCAAGATCGTGGGAAGCAAAAGTCACAGCCATCCAAGAAGCCAAAGACCTCAATGCACTACCTTTAGAGGAGCTTCTAGGATCCTTAATGACCCACGAGTTGACAATGAAGCAGCATGTTGAGGAGGAAACAAAAAGAAGAAAACTTTGCCCTCAAGACTGCAAATGGAAGAGAGCAGCAGTGATGAATGATGAAGATGATGAGGAAACTGCTCTCTTGGCCAAAAATTCAGAAGATTTATGAGAAAAAGGCCCTTTCCACAAAAAGAAATTTGGAGCAAGATGAAGGAGAAAAGGATAAGAAAAAGGACAAGGAGAAAGAAAAAGAAAAAGAGCCCTTAGTATGTTATGAGTGTAAAAACCAGGGCACTTAAGTATGACTGTCCTTTGCTGAAAAAGGCCTACAAGAAAAAGAAGAAAGCTTACATGGCAACATGGTCTGATGAATCTTCTTCGGAAGAAGAAGAACAAAAGGAAGTTGCCAATATTTGCTTCATGGCCAACGACGACAACGACAATGAGGTAAGTTCTGAAAACTCAAATGATGATTTTACATTTGATGAAATGTTTGAGGCTTTCAATGAACTTATGATTGATTTTAAATTTAAAAAGAAATATAAATTTTTGAAAAATGAAATATTAGTTTAGCTAAAAGTAAAAATGAATTAGCTTTAGAAGTTAAGAACTTAACTAATGAAAAAGAAGAACTTAGGAAAGAAAGAGATAATCTTAATCAAGAAAAGATTTATTAAAATCTGAAACTAAAAACTCAACTAAAGATTTAAAAGATCAAATAGAAACTTTAGCTTTAGATAAAGAACAGCAAGCTAAAGAATTGACTCTCTTAAGAAAGATGTTAAAAAATATAAAGACATTGTTGAGAAATTCACCTTAAGTTCAACTAAACTTAACATGATTTAGATAGTCAAAAAGCTGTTTTTGACAAAGCTGGTTTAGGATATAACACATTAAGAAAACAAAATCTTAAAGAATATTTTTGTAAAAGCCAACCAAAGTAATATAACTTGTTTTAAATGTAATGAAAAAGGTCACAAATCATTTGAATGCAAAACGTTAAAAACAACAAGTTAAATATTAAAGCTAAGAAAATATGGGTTCCGAAAGGAACAATTTTTGTTGCTACTAACCATGAAGGACCCAAGAAAGCTTGGGTACCTAAACATAAAGTTTGATGATATTGCAGGAATGTCTTGTAGCCAAAAGATCAAAGAAAAAGTGGTATCTTGATAGTGGCTGCTCAAGACATATGACGGGTGACAAAGATGAATTCATCACCCTGGAAGAAAAGAAAGGTGGAGTTGTGACGTTTGGCGATAACGGTAAAGGTCAAATTATGGGCCTTGGTAAAGTTCGCATAACTCCATCTATATTATTGATAATGTACTTTATGTTGATGGTTTGAAGCATAATCTAATTAGTATAAGCCAATTATGTGATAAAAATTTTAATGTTTCATTTAAATCTTCTATATGCACTGTAACTAATTCTATTGATGATAGCATTGTATTTACTGGTTATAGACATGGCAATGTTTACTTAGTTGACTTAGAAAAATTATCTTTGAGTGATCATTGCTTAATTGCTGATAATGCTAACATAAATGAAATTAGTTGGTTGTGGCATCGTAGATTAGGTCATGCAAGCACACACCTTATTTCAAAACTAATTAAAATGGATTTAGTTAAAGGTTACCTAAATTAGATTTTGAAAATAATAAAATATGTGATGCATGTCAATTTGGAAAACAAACTAGAAGTTCTTTCAAATCTAAAAACATTGTTTCAACTTCTAGGCCACTAGAGCTACTTCACATGGACCTTTTGGACCAACTAGAACCACAAGTCTAGGAGGAAAGAAATATGGTCTAGTGATTGTAGATGATTACTCTAGATATACTTGGGTAATGTTTTTAGCTCACAAAGATGAGACTTTCTCGATATTCCTGAAATTCTTTAAGAAAGTCACAAATGAGAAAAACACTACTATAGTATCTCTAAGAAGTGATCATGGAACAGAATTTGAAAATCACTATTTGAAAATTTTGCACTGAAAATGGAATTAATCATAATTTTTCAGCCCCTAGGACTCCACAACAAAATGGTGTAGTTGAAAGAAAAAATAGGACTTAGAAGACATGGCCCGTACCATGCTATGTGAAAGCAACTTACCAAAGTATTTTTGGGCGGAAGCAATTAACACAGCATGTTACATCTTAAATAGAGCTTTAATAAGACCAATATTAAAGAAAACACCTTATGAATTATGGAATGAAAGAAAACCAAATATAAAATACTTTCATGCATTTGGATGTAAATGTTTCATTCATAATAATGGTAAAAACAATTAGGAAAATTTGATGCTAAATCTGATGAAGGAATTTTTCTAGGTTATTCAACAACTAGTAAGGCATATAGAATCTTTAACAAGAAAACCTTAGTAGTTGAAGAATCCATTCATGTAGTTTTTGATGAATCTTTAGCAACTGGATCTGAAAAGATTGATGATGAGGAAGATACAAACATAATTGAAAAAGATCTTGAAAAACTTAATATTGAAGTATCTTCTGATCATGAACAAGAAGCTAAAGATAATGATTCACATAAGGATGATGATGTCAATATTGATCATAATGATGTAGATCTTCCAAGAGACTGGAGATATGCTTATAGTCATCCTAAGGAATTGATTATAGGCGATCCATCTCAAGGAATAAGGACTAGATCATACATGAGAAATATTAGTAATCATCTTGCATTTGTATCACAAATTGAACCTAAAACTATTGAAGAAGCTGAAAAAGATAATAATTGGATGTTAGCTATGCAAGAAGAACTAAATCAATTTACTAGAAATAATGTTTGGACCTTAGTTGAAAGACCTAAAAATCATTCAGTAATAGGATCAAAATGGGTTTTTAGAAATAAACTAGATGAAAATGGCATAGTAATTAGAAACAAAGCTAGATTGGTTGCTAAAGGATATAATCAAGAAGAAGGTATTGATTTTGATGAAACCTTTGCACCAGTAGCTAGATTAGAAGCCATTAGACTATTACTTGCATTTGCATGTCATATGAATTTAACTTATTTCAAATGGATGTAAAAAGCATTTTTAAATGGATTTATTAATGAAGAAGTTTATGTAGAACAACCACCAGGTTTTGAAGATCACGAGTTTTCAAATCACGTTTTTAAATTGCACAAAGCTTTATATGGTTTGAAACAAGCACCTAGAGCTTGGTATGATAGGTTAAGTAAATTCTTAATAGAAAATGATTTTACAAGAGGAAATGTTGATAAAACTTTGTTTTTGAAAAGAAAAGTAAAGATTTACTTAGTAGTACAAATATACGTAGATGACATTATTTTTGGTGCTACTAACGAATCTCTTTGTCAAGAATTTGCAAAGTTGATGCAGGGAGAATTCGAGATGAGCATGATGGGAGAACTCAACTTCTTCCTTGGACTCCAATCAAACAAAGCAAAGAGGGAATCTTTATCAACCAAACCAAATACACAAGAGAACTACTCAAAAAGTTTGGTATGGAAACAATGAAACCCCTCGGAACTCCAATGAGTCCTTCATGCAAGCTGGACAAAGATGAAGAAGGTAAGAAGGTTGATCAAAAGTATTATCGAGGTATAATCGGATCCCTTCTTTATTTAACAGCAAGTAGACCAGATATAATGTTTTCAGTATGTTTATGTGCTAGATTTCAATCTGAACCTAAAGAATCACATTTAATAGCTGTTAAAAGAATTTTAAGATATCTAAATGGAACAAAAATGTAGGTTTATGGTATTCTAGAGACTCCACATTAAACCTAATTGCATATTCAGATTCTGATTATGCTGGATGTAAATTAGATAGAAAAGCACAAGTGGTGCATGCCAATTCTTAGGAAGTAACTTAATCACATGGTTTAGCAAAAAGCAAAATTCAGTTGCATTATCAACTACTGAAGCTGAATATGTAGCAGCTGGAAGTTGCTGTGCGCAAATCCTATGGATTAAGCGACAACTTGAAGACTATGGTATCACACTTGATAAAACACCCATAAAATGTGATAACACTAGCGCAATCAATTAACAAAAATCCAATTCAACACTCAAGAACAAAACACATAGAAATTAGATATCATTTTATAGAGAACATGTAGCTAATGATGAAATTTGTTTAGATTATGTAAACACTGAAGAACAATTAGCTGACATATTTACAAAACCTTTAAGTGAAGAAAGATTTTGTTATCTTAGAGGAGAGTTAGGAATTTGTAATCCTTTTGAATAAATTTTGAAACCTTAAGGAAATATATCTAGAATTCTTTCAAATTCTCAAAATCTTAAGGAAATTTTATCTAGAACTCATATCAATTTGATCTCTCAAATCCATGATTTTTAATCATACTCAAAGATCAAATTTCATTTGGATTCTCTGAATTCAATTTTTTCTCTGAAATTCTCGGAGCCGACTCGAGAGTATCGGAGTCGACTCGAGTTTCTGCTGAAACTCAGGAGTCGACCCCTCTCTGAGCGAGTCGACTCGAGATCGGTCTGTGCTCTGTGACTTACCCGAGCCGACTCGCTTTGCGCGAGTCGACTCGACGTGGTCCCAAATCGCTTATTTAGGGCACGAGTCGACCCTCGGATTCTAATCTTCCAAATCATCTCAAAACCCTCCAAAACCTTTCAAACTTTCCAAAATCTTCCAAAAACCTTGAACAATCATTCCACTTGAATCAATGGCCCCCAAAACCCGTGGTGCCAGTAGTAGCGTGCCGGGATGAAAAGGAAGAAGCGTCGACCCGTCCGCGAGCCGACTCCGGAATCTTCATCTGCTTCCTCTTCGGATGATTCACCTGCTCCTACTGTCCTACTCCTCAGGTAGACCTTTTGCAAGTAGAGTCATTACCACTGGAAGGAAGTTTGATTTTGAATTGTTTGAGAAGAGGGATTACTTGTAGGACAGTTGAGAAATGGGTTTGAGAAAATATGTTCTTAGATGTCCACTATCCTGCCTGGTTAAAGAATTTTATAGAAATTTCTAGAGGAGACAATGGCTGGTCAGCATGTTAGAGGAGTTGGTTTAATGTCACTGGATTCTTTCTAAGCTATTGGACTTACCCCTGTCTGGACCCTCCACTTTGCCCTGAGGATAGGTCCCTGCTCTCACCAGATTATTAATAGAAATTTGAGGGATTTGAAGAAGTTTTTGCCAGTCAACTGCCACTTGGAATTAAGATTGCTTCATAACATTTGCAGTAGAATCTATTCCCTAAGACAGGGGTTTGACTATGTATCTGAGAGGGATATCTTTGTCATGGATGCTGTAGTTTCAGGGAAGCCAATCAATCTTCCCAGCATGATATTATGGTACATTGCTGATTGTGGAAGTAAGAGGAAATCTAGTCTTCCCTATGGCATGATCTTACTCAGTTTTCAGAAGCCAAGGGATTGTTTTTAGTGATAGTGAGCCAAGAAAAATTTGAGACATACTGACTACTATATTGGCCACTATTCATCGATGGGTTCAAAAGAAATGGAATTGGGAAAGAAAAGGTCAAGATGATGAGAGATGAGGACAGAGTTGAGACATTGGAGCTGAGGTCCTGGACCTTCTGTTGCTGGACCTCTGAGCAGCCTAGCATGCTTATTCTCCTCCACCTCAGGCTTCATCTTCTGTTTTTCAGATCAGTTATGCAACTTAGATCTAGTTTGCTGAGTTTGATAATCAAAGGAAAGATGAAATTGGTCAATTAAGAGAAGACTTTAGAGAATTAAAGGAAAATCATTTCAAGATTGATTTGGTACTCATGTGGATTCACTCAATGCTGAGCTTAAGAATATCTTTGAAAGACTTCAAGGGATAGGATGGATCCAATGTATCTTGATAGAACCAATCTTAAGAGATATTGATGCAGCTGTTGATCAAATTCAAGTAACCATGAATGACTTTAACAAATCTCAAAAGGATGATATCATGGAGATGAACACTTAAAGATTTAATTTTCAAGCTGTCAAATGAATTTGAACTTATCTTAGTTTGTATTCTAGATTTCCTTCCTAGATTGTAAGGAAATTTTGCTGAATGTATTTGAACTTTGATGAATCTAAGTTTTTAAATTTGATTCCATGAACATTTTGATGTAATTTGATGTACTTTGAAGTAATGAGAATATGTTCACTTCAATTATGAGTACACTTGAATTCTCAATACTCAATTGATAACTTAAATGCTGAATGAATTCGAATGAATTTTGATGCTTGATGCTTTCAACCTTTTTGTTGATACAAAAAAGGGGGAGAGATTTTATAATTAATCGTATATTGCATCAAATTGGGGGGAGAATTAATACTTATAAATTAAATTTAAATTATTTAGAATTGAGTTTCATAGGGGGAGCTACCTCATTGAGGGGGAGCCCATGAACACAAAAGCTATATCATTCTTTAATTTATAATGCATATACTCAATGTTTTTGTCATCATCAAAAAGGGGGAGATTGTTGAGAAATTATTGAAACATAATTGCCCCAACTTTATTGATTTTGATGATTTCCAAAAGCCATGAGTATTTTAAAGAAAACAATGAGTTTATTATCAAAAATCTTGAGCTTATTCAAAAAGAAACCAATGACTAAATGTTTAATTTGATTTTTGAATCAATTTGAGAAGTTTTCAAGCTCTATTTTGAGATTTCAAAAGAAATTTTACATAATATATTTTAATCAATGATTTCTTGAAACATGTCTTGAATTCATGCTTAATGACATATTGTGTTCAAGTCAAAATCATTTAAAATTATTTTAAATAATTGGGACGATTTAAAGTCAATCAGAAATTTTTCTGATTTTTGTATCGTCCCGAGCCGACTCAAGAGTTTCCGAGTCGACTCCCCAATTGTCTGAGTTTCATGTTGTCGAGTCGACCTTGAGTTTTCAAGAGTCGACCCCTGATTCGCGAGCCGACTCAAGACTGTGCGAGCCGACTCGCTCAGACACCAGAAAGTCTCATTTTTGAGCACTTCTCGAGTCGACTCCCCATTTTCTCGAGTCGACTCCCGACTTTCAGGAGTCGACACTTTGTTTTCAGTCGACCTTCAATGCTTAAAATGTTTCTATTTTGGAATGGACTCGAGCCGACTCCCACAAAGCTCGAGCCGACTCCAGAAATCTGGGCGATTTTTAACGATGACACATCAGCCCCAACGGTAAGATTTTTGAATAACGGCTATTTTTCCTTGTCTCTAACGGATATATTTTGCAGATTCTATAAATAGAGGAGTTCTTTTCAAATCAAAACAACCAAGAGAAAATCAAAAAGAGAGAAAAAAATATCATTTGAAAAGAGGGAAAAACAGAGCATATTGAAAAATCATTTAGCTCAAAGAAGAGTGTTTCAAAAGGAGTGAAATCCAAGTGAAGATTCGTCCACTCCTTCTCATCAATCCACAAGAGCCAAAAGAAAATCCACAAGCATTTCAAAGGTCAAATCGGAGGATTTTCAAAAGAGGAAAAAGCTTCATCTCAACTCCAAAGTTTCAACGTCAAGAATCTAGCTGAGGCGTGATTCAACACTTCTAGAGGAGTTGAAGAGAAGAAGGAAGAAAGCCCAAGCATCTACCATCTGCAAATACAATCAGGCTTTTCTAACCTTTTAATATTTTGTACTTCATTTGTATATTGCTCAAGGGGAGCACTTTATTGTTTTCATTTGCTGATTCAATCAGTGGATTGAATTAGTGGAGGTTGGTATACCTCGTTGCAAGCCGGAGTGCTTGTGTGGGTTAGTTGTAAGCCCAAAGAAAAACAACGTGTAGGGTTTTGTGCTGGTAAGCCCGAGTTAAAACCAGCTGGGTTCGTTGTGCACCCGGTAAAACAACAAGTTTGAGTTGTGAGCTTGGAAAACAACTCGGCTGTAATCTAGAGAGATTATAGTGTGGACCCAAGTGAATCTTGGGAGTGGACGTAGGTGCTGGTTGCACCGAACCACTATAAAATTGTCTTGTGTTTGCCGTGCTTATTTTCTCTATCTCTATCTCTCTTTATTAACTGCTTGTTCATTTTATTAGTTACTCACTTGCACATCTTGCTAACTAATCAATTAAAGTCAAAAGTCTTAAATTTTTAAGAACCCAATTCACCCCCCCCCTCTTGGGTTGCCATCTGGGCCAACACGCAGCCTAACACAGCTAGGCCCACCTACCGCTTGGCCATGCCGTCGATGGGACCAGGCCCACCTACCAACTAGTCCCGCCGATCGATGGGACCTGGCCCACCAACCGCCGGCTCCCCATCTCCGATGGGACAGAACCTACCAGCCAGTCCAAATTAATGTAACTTTCATGTGTTCTGTAGACATCTCTCCCTCACGAAACTTCACATGGCCAATCCCTATGCAGATGTCAAATGCCTATAAAAGGGTAAGTCAACTGGAAACCCAGGTATGTGAACTCAAGTGCTTACTTGCACTACCACCCAGAAAAACTCTAACTTTCGGAGTTCTTTTTGCCCTTAAGGAGCTCTCTCGAGCTTCCCTTCGGCTGTGACCTCGGTTGCTAACTTGGGCATCGAAGGGTCCCTACCAGAGCTCCCTCCAATCTTGGGACTTCTTGCAGGTCATCCAGCTCGGCGAGGACCCCGCCGGTGAGCAAATTCACTTTCCCTGCGCTCAAGTCCGATGATCGGGCATCATCAAGATGGATTCCACATTTTACTTTTCCCCTTCTCCTTTGCATTGCCTTTCTTCATTCTCCCTTCACTGCAACTAAAGCATAGACATTATTTGACCTCCTTTGAATTTCTGATTTCTTAAAGGTTTACATGTACACCTTAATGAGAATTGTTTTCGAAATACTATTATTCTTACCTTTGTTACTAGGATGGGATAAATCATTTTTATTTTTCCGAATCATAGGTGACTGGATTTCAAGGTGTGGTGAGCTAGGATTCCTGATCTATCTTTCAGTTTAATCAAATGGGTTCTATAGTGGTTGTGTGCACCTATATTTTTGCTGCCCCCTTATCCCAGTGTTAGTTGTGATAGAGATATAGACTAAAAGATATGCTTTATGTTATGTCTTTATATTTTAATGAGAATTCATTTTGAGCAATGTATGCCATTTACTATATATGTGCATGTGTCTAGTATTTACAAAGAGTATTTGATCTAGTGTGTAGAGTATGGCTTACACACAGAAGACTAGATCATCGGTTCTTTTGGAATATAAGTTTATTGTTCACAGTTTTAGATGGAATTGGACACACCATCAGTAGAACTGTAGCACAAATTTTTAGTAGGTCTGTCTTGACTACGGGGAATGGTTTATTCTAACTATTTATGCTAGTACACTTTGTGTGTATTGAACAGGACCCAGTTGAGTTAATTATTTTATACTGACTTTATAAAATAATTTAAAACTCATGAATATTATGATTACTTATGCTCTTAATCCGAATTCTATTTCTAGACACATGTATGTAGTGATTATTGCTTTGATTACACATAGAGTGAGATTCTATATGAGTCAATAAACTCAGTGGGTTGGGCAATAACATTATATATGGTGAATATTAATAGTTGAAGGAAACCACATTTTGATAAATTGGATTGATGATATCCCCTTGAGGAAGCTTATAAGTTTTGATTGTATCAAATCTTGCAAGTGGATTTTGAATCCGATACATCAAATAAGTTAAGTAGATAAGTCTCAAGGATAATAAAAGCTAATTAAATTATATTATCAGTAATTAAATTTAATTGGTGGATATTTGTAATCTTAACATGGGGAGATAATAAGTATTTAATATTAAGGCTTGAAAATATAAATTTGAATATGATTAGGAGTACAATTATAATTCTTTAGTGGAATGAATTGTAATTTACGTAATTGAATCCTAACTCGGGGTAGGATTGAAAGATTTAATTACGTGGGAAGTCTTTTTCATATTTGCCTATTGGTCCCTATTGTAGCCCTATAAATACCCTCTCAGTTGGTTGCTAGGGAGAACATTTTTGGAGAAAGAAAAATAATAAACCCTAGGATGGCCAAGAGATCCCACCATCTTGTGAGAGAAAGAAGGTATTTTCGGGAATACGGCGGAAGGCTAAAAGGTTGAGGTCGAGCAATCGAATCAAAGTGTTCCAAAGTTCAAATATGAAGGTATGATCTTGTACTCATAGATTAAAACGGTAAAAGTTTTTTGTATTACTCATATACGCTATAGCCATGATCTTAAGGGTATTCTGCATTCTCCAACAGTGGTATCAGAGCTATGGCTAATACTGTATATGAATAATACGGCCATGTTCTCCATTAATCGGTATATGCATGTAGAAGATAGACCGTCTTGCTGCTAACGTTGTTTTGTAGGTTTCTATCCTGTAATTATGGTCACATGAATGTATGTGTTTTGATTTAATATTATTTAGATCTGTTTTGTATACTCTGGTTTAAGAAGGCGTAGGATCATTGTAATATTTCATAGCATGTATGCTCCGATTTTTTGAGAGCTTTGTGATTGTAAATACGTAGCATGTGAACTCCTACGTGGAGGCATAGGATTTTGTAATTTAGTGTGGCTCTAATGGAGGAAGAAGACCTCTGCAAAAAGCAGGATAGGATTCTGAGCAGAATCCGTTGCAGATAGGATCCTAAGGAGAATCCATTGCATGATAGGATTCTGAGAAGAATCCGTTGCAGATTGGATTCTAAGGAGAATCTGTTGCATGATAGGATTCTAAGGAGAATCCATTGCAGATCAGGATTCTAAGGAGAATCCATTGCAGATCACGATTCTAAAGAAAAATCCAAAGCGTGAAGGGATCGGAAGGAGCTGATTTCATTTAGGTTTTGGGGTGCTGCCCCAAACCCCGCGGGGGGCGCTGCCCCCTCGATCCCTGCTGGGGGCCAGCTCCCAGACCCCCATATGCAAAGCGGCAAATCGTCGAGCAAAGTAGCAATCATGGTGCAACGGGGATCTTCATCTGCGTGGAGAATTTTGACCATAATAACAGGGATTTTATTTATCTTTTTATATTGGTTATGTTACATACTTGATTGTTTATCCTTTTGTTCTTATGTCTATAACTAGGAGAACATGGTTAATTGGATAATCACTTGCTGTTTGTGTTTTGATATATATATATATATTCAGAATTCCAAGACTAGTGTGAACATGTGCAACTAGAGAGTAAAATTTATTCCCAATTTTAATTTAATTTTTTTAAATTTAAGGGAATTAAGAGTTTTATTTGTTGCATATATATATCGACCACTACTATGAGATTTTGAATTTATAAGATAATCAAACACAAGTTTTATAACCCTCAAAATATTGTTTAAATAACTAAGTGAGAGAGGGAATTAATCACATTTAAATCCCATGGTCCCATCACTTGTTTATTGGTGAAGTAGTTTTCACGTGTTGGCATTAGTGCTTTCCTCCCCATAGGATAAAATTGATTGCCAGCTCACCAAGAATAATCCCTAGTAATTGTTAATGTTGGATTACCTCTCCATCTGAGGGATCCACCATGGGACAATGGATCTAGGATTGAGTGATGGTATATACTTAGGTATAAATATTAGTATCCTCCCCATCGGAGTCACTACAATATTTATACGACCAAATTTAGCCAGCTAATTAATTTTACTTGATATGTTACCTTTTACCTAGATAGTAAAATTAATAGGTTTTATCTGTCTAGATAAATGATGAGTAGTAGACATCCTCCCATCGAGGCATACTATTCAAAATGTACTAGGCTGCTGGCAAATTCTTTTATTTTGTAGTAGTTGAGGGGCCCTACTTATAATATTGAATTTAAAGTTTATTGCTTATTATATCTTATTTGATGTATGAATGATTCTTAGGATTAAAATGTCTTCTTTCAATTCACTTGCTGTGACACTCAAAGAAAACAAATTGACTGGGCCTAATTACATTGATTGGAAAAGAAACCTGGATATAGTGTTAACTGCAGAAGGGCACAAGTATGTGCTCACTCAGGTCTGTCCCGCAGAGCCCGATGAAGGGGCTTCAGATGAGGAGTCCCAAGCTTACCGTAAGTGGGTTAAGGCTGATGAGATGGCGCGGTGTTACATATTGGCATCTATGTCAAATATTCTGCAACATTAGCATCAATCTATGCCCTCTGCCTATGACATGATATTCAACCTCAAAGAAATGTTTGGGGATCAGAGTCGTGCAGCTAGGCAGACTGCGATGAAAGAACTGATGAACACTAATATGGCTGAAGGAACTCCTGTCAGGGATCATGTTCTAAAGATGATTAGTCTTCTGAATGAACTGGAGATCCTTGGAGCGGAGATGGATGGAGAAACCCAGTTGATATCATTCTCCAGTCCCTACCTGCTTCTTTTAAGTAGTTCTGCCTAAATTATACCTTGAACAAAATAAATTTTTCACTGGCAGAGCTACTAAAGAACTTCAGGTAGCAGAGAGTTTCATTAAGAAGCCTGTAGTTGCTATGGTTACTGAAAAAGGTTCTTCTTCGATGTCTCATGCTAAGAAGAAGAAAAAGGTTCAGAAAAAGAAACAGCATCAGGCCCCACAGCCCAATGGAAAAATAAAAAAGAAGGGAAAGTGCTTCGTCTGCAAGCAGCCAGGTCACTGGAAGCAGTAATGTCCAGTTTGGCTTGCCAAGAAACAAGCTAGAGGTATATCTCATTTACTTGTAGTTGAAACTTATTTAGTGGTGTTATCTACCAGTGGCTGGTATGTAGATACGTGAGCCACTAATCATGTTTGTAATTCTTTGCAGGGGTTCCAGCAGACCCGACAGCTAAGTGATGGGAAGATTTACATATTTCTGGGAGATGGCATGAGAGTGTCAGTAGTTGTAGTGGGAGATTTTAGCTTTTCTTTTAGTAGAAATAGAATTTTAATATTAAAGGACTATTTTTTTGTACCTTCAATTAGAAGGAATTTAATTTCAGTTTCTAAGTTAGTTGATGATGGATATTCAGTTTATTTTAATGACTCCGTTGTTATTAAGAAAAATAAACATTTTATCTGTTCTGGTACATTGGTGGATGGTCTTTATATTATTAATCATGTTTCTCCTACTGTGCAACTAAATGAAGTGAATAACTATAATAGACCATGTAAGAGAAAACATCCTTCTGAAATGAATCAAACTTATCTTTGGCACATGCACCTAGGTCATATATATCTAAGATGGATTTCTAGACTGGTTCAAGATGGACCATTAGGTTCATTGGAAGTAGAGGCATTATTGGTCTGTGAATCTTGCTTAGAAGGAAAAATGACCAAGTGGCCATTCTCGGCCAAAGGCAATAGAGCTAAGGAGATATTAAAATTGGTTCACTCTAATTTGTGTGGCCCAATGAACATCCAAGCTAGAGGTGGTTTTGAGTACTTTGTCACTTTTATTGATGATTACTCAAGATATGGGTATATTTATCTGATGCACCCTAAGTCTGAATGCTTTGAAAAATTTAAAATTTTTAAGGTAGAAACGAAGAACCGTCATGGTAAAAATATCAAGACACTACGATCCGATCATGGTGGCGAGTACCTCTTAGGGGAGTTCACAGATTACTTATTAGATGCTGGGATTGAATCCCAGTTATCTGCACCTGGCACGCCACAGCAGAATGGTATAGCTGAAAGAAGGAATAGGACTCTTATGGATATGGTTAGATCTATGATGAGTTATTCAGACTTATCTATTTCGTATTGGGGATATGCATTAGAGACAGCTGCAAATATTATTAACTTGGTACCATCTAAGTCAGTACCTAAGACACCCATAGAACTGTGGACTGGGCGCAAGCCTAGTCTAAGACATGTTTGGGTTTGGGGTTGTCCAGCACATGTACTAAAAGGCAAACCAGATAAGTTGGAATCAAGGACAGTTGTATGCTTCTTTGTTGGATATCCTAAAGGAATAAAAGGTGGTTTATTTTATTGTCCTAAGGATCAGAAGGTCATTGTTAGCACCAATGCCCAATTCTTAGAGGAGGACTATATTATAGACCACAAACCCAGAAGTAAAATTGCTCTAGAAGAGTTGAGAGGCGATAAAACTAGACTGGCTCCTTTAATACCAATAGTACAAGCAGAAACACCACAAGAAAGTGGGTTCCCAAACTTCTCATTAACTATTCGTAGTGGAAGAAGTATAGTAACACGAACTGACCCTGAACTGGTACAAAAGGATACCATTAATGCACCAGTTTTAGAACCAGTGCAGGTTGATGGAGCACAAAGATCAGAGTCAGATCGTATTACTACAAGCATATACAATCAGGTTGTGCCTCGTCATAGTGGGAGGGTTGTAAATCCACCTGAACAGTATATGTTCATTGGAGAGTCATATGATAGAATCTCTGATGAACTGGATACTGAACCCAGTAGCTACAATGAAGCATTACAGGATAAAGATGCAACTCTTTGGCAAAATGCTATGAAATCAGAGATAGAGTCTATGCACTTTAATCAGGTCTGGGATCTTGTAGAACCATCCGAAGGAGTAAAACCCATCGGATGCAAGTGGATATATAAGAAGAAGAAAGGAGCAGACGGGAAGGTGGAAACCTTCAAGGCTAGGCTAGTTGCAAGTTGCACCAGCATTATTAATTAATTAGGAATGTATCACAATGTTGTCGCAATATACTAAACACTAGCATCTTCTTTGGGAAAGAATATATGGTAGACATGAAATGCCTCAGTGGAGCCCTCCATCCTACAAGAGCAGTGAATACAGGGTTTCTACTCCTTGATTTACCATATTAGCATGTCAAGAAAGTTGATAGTCAAGCTGCCAAAAATTTTAAGGAAATTTATTTTATGTCTTAGTTGTCTGTTTATATTTTGTTAAGGGGCCAGTGCACTTGGTTAAATTATGGATAAAAGCTACATGATATGAACTAAAGGATGTTATTTCATTGGCAATTTATTCCATCAGGTAGCATTATTGTTGTACTTATAATCCTACCCATTTCCTCACTTTGTCATTTGAGGGTTGGATGTTCTATTCTAAATAAATAAAATAAAATAAAAACCTCTAAATGTAAGTAGTCTTGGATGCAGTTCGGTCATTTGTTTTGACTATCCAATGCATCATAATTCCCGACTATATTAACTTCCTTTTGGTTTACGTGAGCATGATTTTATTTTGGGTTGTCTTCGAAAACTTTAGTAGCTGTTTTTTTTATGCTATGCTTTGCTTTTTTTATTTATTATAGCTGGGAAATGTCATGCTTGATAAGAGCTGGTATATTCTTTAAATGTCAAAGGAATGATGAACTTAATTCTCATCTTGGTATCAAGCTATATAACAAATGTAGACATGTATAATAGTCAGCTTGTCTCATTTGTAATGTCTAGTTATTGCTCTGTGTTTCTTTATCATATTCTTATTATCTTGCAAAGGCAGAATGCTGAAAAAATGGTGAAGTAAGGTTTATTCTCATTCACTTGATTTGATAAAATAACCATTGCTGAAGAATAAATATTGTATTGAGTTCATGACAACTGGAAATAATTCTAAATTTATTTTATTTATATGAATATATGATATTGTTATACTTTTTAATTTCCTGTAGTCCAAGCCTTGTGAACTTTCTTCACATCCCCCTTTCTTGGTACTAGCTTTCCATCTTATCACTATGCATGCTCTACGTGTTTTAGCATTATGGAACTTGTTACCTTCTATTGAGTAGGCTGTGTGCAGGTTGAACATGAAGTATGGCTGAGGCTGAGGACATTCAACCCCTTGTCTGCGACAATGGAACAGGAATGGTGAAGGTGAGAAATATGTTTAATTTCATATTGTGTGGTTGATATTTAGAAAAGTATGTAGGAAGTTGCATCTAATGTTTATAGTGTTAGTGTGTGCCCTAGATCCAATCGGATTAGATGCTAGTTTATAAATATTTCTTTATGAATGCAAATCAAATTTATTGGTTTCTTTATCTATCCGGAATAATTTATATATATATAGATATATTTAACCTGTGAGATAAAGTCCAAAGAATGTGAAATGTGCATATGGAATTTATAATAGAGATTACAAATTATGAGATCTAAAATTGCACATTATGGTTCGATTCTTTAAACTTTTCTAGTCGATGTGTAGATAGGATTGGACACTATCGAACGCCGATGAGACTAGCACACATTGCATATCTTTACCCTTATGGTGAGCAGCTGATCTTGCAAGCTGAAGTATGAAGATACTTGGAAAAGGTGTGTGGATGTTTGTTATTGTAACGATGCATTGGATGACCCGCACAGAGATCTCATATGGATATTCTATATAGTGTCGATGGTTGATCTTTGATGACGGTGGTGTGAGTGATCCTTTGACTTGAGATCTTCATTGTACCTTATGTGTGGAATATCATGCTTTGATGATATGCAAACGTTGCTCTAGCCACGGGTGGCAAATATGGTATCAATTGGGTATGATATGAAGCACATGAAGGTGGTGTTTGATCAAGATAGGATTTGTCTTCCTTAATAGAAAGGGTTATATCCCACGGCCACTTGATGGATTAAATTGACTGTTAAATCCTTGCAAGGTTGAGTTGGAATTCGAAATAGTTTCGAATTTCTAATTCATATGAGTCAATTTTTTCTGAGATCAAGTAAACAAAGATCAATTACATGGTTGACATATTCTATACCACTGATTGATCTGCGATACGTGACGAAGGGATTGAATTGTACGTTAACCGTTCATGGACAGATGTTGATGACCACGTCAATAAAACCCTTAACACTTGGGTGGTCATGATGCTTTGCTAGAGGCCGCTCATGATCTATAATCATGGATTCTTTGACTTAATCAAAGAGTTGATTTGGTTAAAGAATTGACTTGGACAAAGTGTTGACCAAATCATCCTTAGGGTCAATATTAGGGACATGATTATTACCAACATGTCAAGGAACCTAATGGGTCACACGCATTAAGAAGATTTTGGATGAAGTTAAAATGGAAATTAAGTTGGACTTAATTCAAATTAGATGACCAATTAATTAGGATTGGGTTTGACTTAATCTTAATGAGAGAACATGAAATTGATGAATAGGATTCATCATAGAGAAAAGTATTTTGTGTTCAAGAGAGAGACCTTTTGTACATGTGATGTACATATGAAATCCATTAATTAGGCTTGATCCATGTGATGGATGGCTTAGATTAATTGAGAATAATAATATGATATTTAATTGGGTCCATATGATGGCATGATTTGATTGTGGAACCCAATTGAGCCGAGGGCTGAGATCGTGCCACGTGGAGGATGGATCCATGCTCATGTGATGGACATGACCCATCTCCACATCATGGAAGAGGGAACCCCATGATTTGGGCCATCATCATGAAGCCAAATGCAAAGTTGCGACGTTGGTTTTATGGGATAACAAATTTCCTAATTTTTAGGGATGTGGTTTGGTGGTTGTAATCCTAACATTATCATGATAAGAAATATCCTAAATTTGTTAGGATAATTTGTTATTAACTTGATATGGTTGAATGGTTAGGTGGTTGAAACAAAACCCCACTTTTTATAGAACCACACAACCTCCTTTTCATGTGTTGCTACCAAATCACTCTTGAGGAGCGTCAGGCGACAGAAATGCTTCATAGGCCTTCAGAGGAATGACAGGGACTGCCTCCTTCAGTCGAGAACCTGCAAGAAAAGTCCTAGACTGGTAGTTCTGGTGGGAACCCTTTGATGCTCAAGTCAGCGATTTGAAGAATATGGATTTGAATGAGAGAGTAGAGATTGAGTCCCAACTCCACCTTGGGGTTGGGATCTTTATATACCTGTTTGGGGGTCCCTCTTACCCTTCATCAATAATAGTTGAATCCTTCCGTTAGGATCGGCTCAATAAGCGACGGGTGGGTGCGCAGTTGCTAAGCACGCACCGTAGATACTGGCAACTACCCAATGAATATCGATAACCACCCGTGATTTTGGCAGAAAGTGGATTAGCGGGTCTACGTGGCAGTCTTAGGTGCTGTGGAGCTTACTCCCATGCGACTTGTCAGGCTGCAGGCCATGTCTCGTCAGTAGTGGGTCTACAAGGGGAGAGCCGAGTGCCGAGGCCGTGCAAGGCCGAGGGGGTAGCAGAGGCCGACTGAGGCCGAGGCCGACTGGAGCCGAGGCCGACTAGAGCCGAGGCCGATTGAGGCCGAGGCCGATGGGAGCCAAGGCCAACTGGAGTCAAGGCCAACTAAGGCTGAGGCCGACTGGAGCCGAGGCCGACTAAGGCCGAGGCTGACTGGAGCCGAGGATGACTAGAGCCGAGGCTGACGGAGGCTGAGGCCGACTGGGGCCGAGGCTGATGGGAGCCGAGGCCAACTAAGGCCGAGGCCGACTGGAGCCAAGGCCAACTGAGGCCGACTGGAGCCGAGGCCGACTGGAGCCAAGGCCGACTGAGGTCGAGGCTGACTGAGCCAAGGCCGAGTGGAAGTGCCAGGCCGACCGGAGCCGAGGCCGACTGAAGCCAAGGCCGACCAGGGCCGAGGCCAACCTGAGCCAGGCCGACTGAGGTCGAGGCCAATGGGAGCCGAGGCCGACTGGGGTGGAGGCCGACTGGGGCCGAGGCTGACTGGGCCGAGGCCGACTAGAGCCGAGGCCGACTGAGGTCGAGGCCAACTGAGGCCAAGGCCGACTGGAGCCAGGGCCGAGTTGAATAGCGAAGGTCGACTGGGGCCAAGACCGACCGGAGTCGGGCCGCTGAGGCCGAGGCCTACCGAAGCCGAGGCCAATTGGGTCTGAGGCTGACTAGAGCCAAGGCCGACTAGTGCCAAGGCCGACTAGAATAGCCGAGGCCGAGTGAAAGAGCCAAGGTCGAGTGGGGCCAAGGCCGAGTGGGGCCGAGGCCGATTGGGGCCAAGCTGACCAGAGCCCGAGGCCGACTGGAGCCGAGGCCGACTGAGGCTAAGGCCGATGGGAGCCAAGGCTGAGTCCGATGGGAGCCGAGGCCGACCGAGCCGAGGCCGTCCGGAGCCGAGGCCAATCGGGGCCGAGGCCATCTAGGGCTGAGGCCGACTAAGGCCGAGGCCATCTAGGGCTGAGGCCGACTAAGGCCGAGGCCGACTGGGGCCAAGGATGATGGAGGCTGACTGGAGCCGAGGGGAAGTTGGCTCTAGGTGGAGGAGAGAGGAAAGGTCGCGGGCGAGGGGAAGGTCGAGTTGCCAAGTCCGGATGTTGTCATTGTGGCCCATGGGGTCAACTGGCCCCATCAAATGCCCCCCACACTCCTTGAGCTTGTGTGCCATGCATCAGCTAAGCGAAAGGGGTGTAGAGCTCTTCATCTTTGCTCATCCTTTCATGCTTGCTTCAATTCTGATTCCTTCCTAGTGGAGAGATCTTTTTCCTTTTGCCTTGCTTTGGATAATTTTCGTCTACCTGTTGGCTAGCTGAGGCAAAGGTAAAGCTGATGAGGCTGCAATAATGCAGTTGAGGCAGAAATAATGCCATTGAGGCAGAGACGACGCTGCTAAGGCAAAGAGCCATTAAGGCTGCAATGATGCTGCTGAGGCAGAGAATGCCGTTGAGGCTACAATGATGCCGCTGTGGCAAAGATGATGCCGCTAAGGCAGAGAATGCCGCTGAGGCTGCAATGATGCCACTAAGGCATAGATGATGCCATTGAGTCAGAGATAAAGCCATTGAGGTTGCAATGATGCTGCTAAGGAAAAGATAACACTGCTGAGGCTGCAATGATGCCGCTAAGGCAGAGATGATGTCACTGAGGCAGAGATAACGCCACTGAGGCTGCAATGATGCTGCTGAGGCAAAATGATGCTGCTGAGGAATAGATAACGCTGCTGAGGCTGCAATGATACTGCTGAGGTAGAGATGATGCCACTAAGGTAGAGATAAAGCCATTAAGGCTGCAATGATGCCACTGAGGCAGAGATAACTCCGCTGAGGCTGCAATGATGCCGCTGAGGTAGAGAGCCATTGAGGCTGCAATGATGCCACCGAGGTAGTAGTAAAACCGCCTCGGGGGTTTTGCAGCCGGCCCAAGTGGTGACCCAAGAGTTGAGAGTCATTAGGTACCTTTTTTCCTTGCACCCAAGAACTTTTCTAGTGGTGGAGTTAGTCTTTGGCCTTTGGTGCTAAGGCGAGCTTGGGTTGGAAGGGCCGAGGCGAGCTCAGGCTTGATGTGCCAAGGCGGACTCGATTTGGAAGGGCTGAGGCGAGCTCGGGCTTGAGGTGCCAAGGCGAGCTCAGGTTGGAAGGGCTAAGGCAAGCTCAGTCTTGAAGTGCTGAGGCGAGCTCAGGCTTGAAGTGCCAAGGTGAGATTGGGTTGGAAGGGCCAAGGCGAGCTCAGGCATGAAGGGCTGAGGCAAGCTCTAGCTTGAAGTTCTGAGGCAAACTCGAGTTGGAAGGGCTGAGGCAAGCTCGGGCTTGTGGTGCCAAGGCGAGCTCGGGCTGGAAGGGCTGAGGTGAGCTTAGCTTGAAGTTCTGAGGTGAGCTCGATGAAGTGCCAAGGCGAGCTCAGGCTGGAAGGGCCTAGGTGAGCTCAGGCTGGAATAGCTGAGGCAAGCTCAGGCTTGAAGGGCTGGGGTGAGCTCAGGCTTGAAGTACTGAGGCGAGCTTAGGCTTGAAGGACCGAGGTGAGCTCGAGTTGGAAGGACCGAGGTGAGCTCAGGCTGGAAGGGCCGAGGCAGACTCAGGTTGGAAGGGCTGAGGCGAGCTTAGGTTGAAAGGGCCGAGGTGAGCTTAGGCTTGATGTCGAGGGGAGCTCGGGCTTGAGTGCCAATGGTACATTGGGCTTTGAGTGCCAAGCTAGAGTCGGGGTTTAGTATCGATGGTACATTGGGTTTTGAGTGCCGAGATAGAGTCGGGCTTTAGTGCTGAGGCGAGCTCGGGCTTGGATGCCGAGACGAGCTTGGGCTTGGATGCCAAGGGGAGCTCGGGATTGAGTGCCGATGGTACATCGGGCTTTAAGTGCTAATCGGAGTCGGGCTTGAGTACCGATGGTACATCGAGCTTTGAGTGCCGACCGGAGTCGGGCTTGAGTACCGATGGTACATCGTGCTTTGAGTGCTGACCGGAGTTAGGCTTGAGTACTGATGGTACATCGGGCTTTGAGCGCCGACCAAGTCAGCTTGAGTGCCGATGGTACATCAGGCTTTTGAGATGCCAACGCAAGATTGGTCTTCAATGTTGATGCAGAGTCGATCTTCCCTGCATGACATTTTTAAGTATCAATAAAAGAAACTGTTAAGTATGGTGTACTTAGCTCTTGTAGCACTCCCATCTCCTTCTATTGATTTGGATACTTTAGTCCGCTGGTGGTCTGCCCCCCAGAGAAATAGGCCAAGAGGCTAAGGTCGAGGCCGAGGCGAAAGTCCAAGGCCGAGGGTCATACAAGGCCAAGGGAAAAAGCTGAGGCCGAGGGGAGCTCGGAAGGTTGCATGGAGAGGGAAGTGGGACCCACGCTAGGAGCTGGCATGGCTGAGGGAGAGCTCGATCATTGGCTTGGTGTGGAGTGTCAGGCTCTCTCATGGGACCAAAGGAGGGGGGCCCACGATGTGACACCTTCATGCATGTGCCTGGCTCTCCCATAGGCTTGACAAAAGGAGTGGCCGATGGGTACCACGTGCATCATTGGATTTCATGGCCATCGGGAGCTTGCTGGAGACGGCAATAGGAGCCGAGGGGGAGCTCGAGTGCTTGTACGGAGAAGGTGCCAGAGGATGGGAGCCTTCCCGCACGAAAGAGTGCTTGAGTGCTTGAGCCTCTGAGAGGGAGCTCAGGAGCCAGGGAGAAGCTCGGGAGGACGAGCTGAGCAGGACGGCCGAGGGGAGCTCGGCAGCTTGCATGACCAAGCAGAGCTCGGTGCCGAGGCCAAGCGGAAGCTGGGGAGCCGCAGGCCGAGGCAGGCTGTATGAGGCTGAGGAGGGCTCGACGGGCTGCATGGCTGAGGGGAGCTCGAGTGACTGCATGGCTTGGGAGCCAAGGCCGAGGCAGGCCGGGGCTGAGGGAAGTAGGAGATGGAGGCCTTCCGAGGCCGATGGAGCTGGCAGTGAAGACTGGAGCTGGGAGGAGGCCTTCCGAGGCCGATGGGAGCTGGCAGAGGCATGGTGGGGTTGAGACGGATCTGGAGACACCAGGATAGGGCCGATCCTTGCGTCGTGGAGTCCAGAGGCAGCTGGGGCTGAGGAGGCCTTCCGAGAGCATGGAAACAGGAGTTGGGAGCTCCTTGCCTTGACCTTCTCATCTCCCAAGCCAGATCTGGAGAAGGATGAAGGTGTCCAGAGGTAGCTGGGAGGAAGCTTGGACATGGGAGCTGGAGGTGCCGTTGCCCTTACTTGGGCCTTCCTCCACGTCACTGTCCGTAGGAGAGAAGGCCACTTGGGCGGCGAGTGGTGACCCTTTGAGCTTTAAGTCGCTGATGAGCTTGATGACGGTAGATCTCTTGCTGGGGAGATTTCCGGCGGGATGAAGGATGGCTAGCCTAAGCAGCGACCAAAGAGCGAGTGGAAAATTTTGCTCGCTGTTGTGTGGTCATGGGATGTTGCTTATAAAGCTTTTGCTTAGCTCACTGAAGGTGTCCCCCCAACGTAACTGGTGAAAGATTCTTGGATCTAGGGTCATCACCATCTTTATGATCCACCATTTTGATAAAGGGGGATGAGGATCTGCAAACTAGCATCGCTGACCACCCCCCTTCCTGGCGTGCCAATCTGTTGTTGCCAAATCACTCTTGAGGAGCATCAGGCGACAGAAATGCTTTGTAGGCCTTCAAAGGAATGACAAGGACCGCCTCCTTCAGCCGGGAACCTGCAAGAAAAGTCCCGAACCGATGGTTCTGGCGGGGACCCTCTCACGCTCAAGTCAGCAATTTGGAGAACAAGGATCTGAATGAGAGATTAGAGATTGAGTCCCCCCTCCTCCATGGGGGTCGGGGTCCTTATATACCTGTTCGGGGTCCCTCTTACCCTTTGTCGATAATAGTCGATCCTTCCATTAGGATCAGCTCAATAAGCGGCGGATGGGTGCGCAGTTGCTAAGCACGCACCGTAGATACCGGCAACTACCCATTGAATATCGGTAACCACCCGTGATTTTGGCAAAAAGTGGATTAGTAGGTCTACGTGGCAGTCTTAGGTGCTGTGGAGCTTACTCCCATGCGACTTGTCAGGCTGCAGGCCATGTCCCGTCAGTAGCGGGTCTACAAGGCCGAGGGGGCAGCCGAGAGTTGAGGCTGTGCAAGGCCGAGGGGGCAGCCGAGTGCCGAGGCCGTGCAAGGCTGAGGGGGCAGCCAAGGCCGACTGAGGCCGAGGCCGATTGGAGCCAAGGCCGATTGGAGCCAAGGCCGACTAAGGCCGAGGCCGATGGGAGCCGAGGCCGACTGAGGCCGAGGCCGACGGGAGCCGAGGCTGACCTCAGATGGGAGTCGAGGCTGACTGAGGCCAAGGCCGACGGGAGCCATGGTCGACTGAGGCGAGGCTGACTGGGGCCGAGGCCAATGGGAGTCGAGGCCGACTGAGGCCGAGGCCGACTGGAGCTGAGGCCGACTAGGTCCGAGGCCGACTCAAGCCGAGGCCGAGTGGAAGAGCCGAGGCCAACTGAGGCCGAGGCCGACTGGAGCCGAGGCCAACCGGAGCCGAGGTCGACTAAGGCCGAGGCCGCCGACTGGAGCCAAGGCCACCGACCGGAGCTGAGGCCGACGACCGGAACCGAGGCCGACGGAGGCCGAGGCCGACAGGAGCCGAGGCCGACTGAGGCTAAGGCCGACGAGAGCCGAGGCCAATTGGGGCCGAGGCCGTCTAAGGCCGAGGCTGACTAGAGCCAAGGCCGTCTGGAGCCAAGGCCAACTAGAAGAGCTGAGGCTGATTGGGGCTGAGGCCGACCGGATCCGAGGCCGACTGGGGCCGAGGCCGAGGCCGACAGGAGCCGAGGCCAACTGGGGCCGAGGCCGACTATTGCCGAGGCCGAGGCCTATTGGAGCCGAGGCCAACCGAGGGCTGAGGCCGATCGGAGGCCGAGGCCGACCGGAGCCAAGGCCGACTGAGGCCGAGGCCGATGGGAGCCAAGGCCGACTGGGGCTGAGGCCAACCAGAGCCGAGGCTGACGGGAGCCAAGGCCGACCGGAGCCGAGGACGACTGAGGCCGTTTAAACATAGGTTATCCCCTCTGGTTAAACTTTTTCAGACCTATCCCCTCTAGCTATAGCATTTGGGAATAAGGGAAGATATCCAGGGATATCCTCCCTTATCCCCCATATCAAACACTTCCTAAGAGTAAAAAAAAAATATCCTATGGATTTATCTTTTTTGCATTTGATATGATCAATGGGATAGCGAAAGGATATCCTTAGGGATAGCCAGGGGACAAACCCTATCCCGTACACTTATTCGTGGATAATATTTTTTCTAACAAACATTACCTATATCCAAATAACCACAGTTTGGTAGACCTTGTATTCCATACTCTAGGTTGTGTTTGATTCCAAAAACATTATCCCTGGATAAATGCGTGGGATAGTATTTTTTTAGAGAATATCCCCTGGTTATCCCATGAAAGATATCAAATGTAAAATATTTTTTAGGGGATAACTTTTTGTTATCCTCTTTGTTGTATTTGATTGGATGGATAAAAGAGAGGATATCCTCAAATATAATTTCCTAAACCCCAAACTACCACCAAGTCACCCACGAGCCCCGTATGCCTCCGGGTTTGGCCATCGCTATCGAATCCTCTTCTTCTTCTTCCCCTTGTTGAAGGAATCCAAAGAGCGGATAATGGCTTGGAGATCAAATAGCTCGGTCGCTTCGCCGGCTTGGAGATCAAACTGCTTGGCGTGGCTTTCCCTTCATTCCCCTGACCTCTATTTATTAGTTCCCATTTGGAAGGAATCAAGCATAGAAACCCTATGAAACAAGGAACAGCTCGGTCTCTGTTGATGACTGACTTTGTGAATATCCTTTTGGTTTAGGTGGTCTCTAATTGCTGGAAGGATTCCTGGAAGAACAGCTGAAGAGATTGAGAAGTATTGGACTTCAAGATACTTGAATAGTGAGTAAGGATGGGTATTTCTCTCTGTGCTACTTCATTGGGCAAGGGCAGTTCTTCCGTAATACTTTGGAGGGCAAGCAATCTTGGGTTGTTTCGTAGTGTTTCAGAAATTTCAGCTTGCATGCATGTCTGTGTAAAATAGGTTTTGGGTCATGGTAGGTTTTATTGTTTATTGTTATTTTAGTTGCTAAGATGGAAGGAAATATCATGTCTCCATGTCACTGTTTTGTACATCAAGGTCTGGTCTGTAATTAAGAATTTAATGAAGTGCTATGGATTGTTACTGAACTACATGGCACTAAGATGAACTTATGCCATCCTACTGGAATCTTCTCTTTCTCAACCATTCCATGCACAAGAGGTGGATGAAACTATGCCTGAGACAGAAGGCATTAGAAAAAGAAAGGATGTAGCAGGTGATTGGTGTTTGTATAAATATTAGATATAAAAATAGACTTCAGTCGGTATCCAGATGGATTGGAGCTGTCTATGGAGCACCAGATGGATTGTATCACTACATGCACGATAACATGTGTTGATGCCAAGTCACTTTACTTCAACGTCAGGGAACGGAGATCCTCCTCCTCGAAGCGCTCCTGCAAGGAAGTCCTCAAAGACCAGATGCTTCGGTGGGGACCCTCCGACGCTCAAGTTAGCAACTTGGGAACAGATAAGAGCAAACTAGCAGAAAGAGCTAGAGAACTTGAGTTCAGGATCCTTCCCTCGTCATGAGTGCGGGCTTTTATACCTATTCAAGGGTCTCTTTTCCTACTTCCAGAAGGTCACTGGTTTCGAGGTGTCGTTATTTGGTAACGGACGGAAGGCAAGGCTGATGGTGACGGATCACAACCGACACTGAGCATGTCAGAGGTATCCTGCCCTGCCTGCCACCTGCCAAGCATGGCGCTACAGATGGCAGGCAGACCTGGTCGTGTCAGACGCGCACCGTTACGAGGTGTGGCCACGCGCTGTTGCAGTCAAGTGGTGGGGCATGTGGCCGAAGCAGGCGGTTGGCGGGCCACGTGGGTGTATCAGGTGGCTCGAGGTAGCCACGTGGGTGTGTCAGGTGGCTCGAGGTAGCGGGTTGTTAGGCTCAGGGCCGAGGCTGAGGCGGGAGCTCGAGGCCGAGGCCGAGGCGGGAGCTCGAGGCTCAAGGCTGAGGCCAAGGTGGAAGCTCGAGGCCGAGGCCAAGGGAATACCAGGTCCGAAGCCGAGGGTGAGGGGACCTCGGAGGCCTGGCGGACCTCAGAGGCTGAGTGGACCTCGGAGCTGCGTCAGTTTTCTTCACTGTCAACTCTAACGGCATCAAATCTGCCACATCAGATGCCCCCTCGCCCTTGAGACGAAGTGGGCCCACCCCAGCAAGGCGAAAGGGGTGCACTTCCCAAATGGCTGATTTCCACATGCTGCCAACTATTGACGGGCACGTGTCCTTGGGTGCGGTGACAATCTTGCGTGAACGATCTGGGGGATACGATGGGGCAGCCTCTGCCGTCCATCCAATCTATGGAGATCAGCCTTGAGGTGGGGGTGCCCTCTCGAAGCCAATGAAAAGCTGCCACCCTCATTGCTATCATGATGTTGATGTCAGTGATGTTCCGTCATTGGCTGAAGGCGAAATGCCCCACACGTCGAGCATCTGCCGAGGCGACCCAGCCTATTGCAAGAGTCCACATGGCTGGGCAGGCGAGGCGGGACAATTTGAAACTTGATAAAACCGGGCAAAAGCTAAATCTCGTCATTTTGCTTCAAACCATTATCGTCTTCCTCTGGCCTTTGACCTCCTCTGCAACCCAAGAACCAGTGTCCATCATTTCTGTCACAGGTTAGCCCCCTGACCCTTCTGAGCCTTCTCTTTCTTCTCCTAAACCAATGCTATGGCCTCCTCACTGTCCTGGTCCTCATCGATCGATCCCAAGGACCGTGTTTCTCCTTCGAGGCCTCGCGCCTCTTCCTCTCCTACCCCCACATGGTCCTTCGATCTGGAGGATCACGTTCCGGTCCTTCCATGGCAAGCCATCCTCAGGGCTCCGACGCGGAGGCATCGAGCGGCTGCCGGCACTTCTTAGAGGGTGGGGGCAGAATCCCTGATGGGGATTGCCTCCACGGTAATAGGCCAGGACTTGGCTAACCTCAGGGCCCATTATCAAATCTCCCGAGACATCGGGCTCTTCATCCTGACCCCTGACGACATGGTGGTCTCCTCTCAGCCCGGCAGGGTGGCCGTTTACAAAATAACTCTTAAGTTAGGTCTTCGTCTGCCTTTCCACCTATTTTTCATTAACCTCCATGACTACTACTCCTTAACTCCCATCCAACTGGTCCCAAACTCCCTTCGAACTATTTGTGCATTCATAATCCTATGCCATTTCCATTCCATCACACCCAGAATCTCCCTCTTCCGAGCCTTCTACACCCTTCGGCAGCAGGTGGGTTGGTGGGTGTTCCAGACCCGACCCAGCCGCGTCCTCAAGCTGTTCCTCCCTTCATCTGTTAAGGGATGGAAATCCCGGTTCTTTTTTGCCAACCTCGACCAAGTCAAACTCAGATGGGGGGACCCCGACCTTTGCCCCAACATGAACTCATCTATAGCCCCCAGGGACAAAGAAGCATTGGGGCAGCTGCTGACGGCCGAAATCCCCAGGTGCAACCAACTCCTAACGGAGGAGAATCTCCGACTCGCGGGGGTCTCCACTTGGGGTGGTGAGTAGCTGCCAATACTCAGTCAATTTTCCTTTCCCTTTTCTTGTCTTCTCTTTTTTTTTATTTACTAACTCTGACCGGCATTGCGCAGTAATGAAGCTCCCGACCACCAAGCTTAGGAAGGCCGCCATCAAAAGGATGAGGACCCAGGGAGGGCCAAATGAGGGGTAGCAATCCCCAGCCCCTAAGCGTCCGACGGTGTGAGTTTCCCCGCCAACCGAGCACTGAGAGCCTCCAATCGCACTGGAGGTGGATTTGATAGCCGACACCCCACTAGAGGAGGTGAGGGTCGAGGGGGCGACAGAGGAGCCCCAGGTGTCCGCCGAGCTAACTCCAGTAGAGGCAGAGCAGAGCCAAGGCATGCGGCCATCAGTGGCGGTGAGCCCACCCCTAGAGGAAATGTCGGTGGGCAGCCCCCCGCATGCCGAGGCCGAGCGCACCGAAGCCGCCGAGGGGAGCAGGGTCGAACCGACACCCCATGGATTTTCCCTTATGAATGATGGGCGTTGAGCGGAGTAGTTCATGTCCCAAGTCATCCTGCCCGAGTTCCAGGAGGAGCTCAGGCACCTGGGGGCATCCAGGTTCTTCAGGGAGGCCTTCGCGGCCCTCGTCCAGGTAAGTAGCTCTTTTGCCCTCGGCTTCAAATGCCCGATAGTTTGCATGACTGACACTTTGAATGCAGGCGGCAAACTTCCTGGCGGCTACTAGGGAGGTCATCAACGAGGGCGAGGCTATCATCTGCCAGGCCCGACAGGACATCAAGGGGGCCCTGGCCCGAGCCGAGGCAGCGGAAAGGGCCATGGAGTTGGCGAGAATCGACCATGCCACCGAGGCAAGGGAGGCCGCCAGCCGAGCGAAGGCCGAAGCCAACTGACTCCGGGCGGCGTTGAACCAACTGGGGGAGGCCGAGAGTGCCATCGAGGCTCGGAACCTCCACATCACCGAGTTAGGCTTGGCCATTCATGCGGCCGAGGCCAGGGCCACGTGTGCCGAGGAGGCTGAGAGGAGGGCAGCCTCCCTGGCAGAGGAGAAGGAGGCGCAAGCCCGAGAAGCAGAGGTGCCGCCAAGGCCAGGGTTGCAGCGGCAGTGGAAGAGTTTAGGGCATCAGACCGCTTTGCTGACGAGCTGGTTGAAGCCAATGCGGATGCCTATCTTCAAGGGTTCCGCGATGCCAAAGAGAAGGTGGCTCGGGTTCTGGACCTCCCTCGTGTCATGGATATCGAGCCGGACCAAGGGTCCGAGGGGGCCCCCTCTGATGACAAGCCCACGATCGATCCTTGATTTTGCACTATTTTTTCCCTTTATTTTTGTACCAAGTCCGACTCAGTTGGCATTTTGTAAACATGAGTATCAATGAAATTATTTTTAGTAATCTGTAATACATCGTATTTAAGTCGGCTCGCTGACGAGAGACCCCTAGGGGCTGCATCGGCAAAGGGGTAGTGTCAGTCCCCTTATAAGTGACCTCGACATAGTTGCCACGTAGGGACGGACTCCAGGGAGAGCCAAAGTCGAACTCAGGGTTGAGCCCGCCCTAGGCCATCAAGTTTTGATGGGACGTTGGCTTCAGAACACTAAGGTGGACTTGGTCCTCTGAGCACTGATGGAGCATCGACCTTGGGATGCCGAGGTGGACTCGGGCATCTAAGCACCGATGGAGCATCAGTCTTGGACAGTCGAGGCAAACTCGGGCTAAGCATCGACAGAGCATCGGCCTTGGGATGCCAAGGTGGACTCGGTCCTTTGAGCACCGATGGAGCATCGGCCTTGGACTGCCGAGGTGGACTCGGGCTTCTGAGCACCGACGAAGCATCGCCCTCAGGATGCCGAGCTGGACTCGGTCCTCTAAGCACTGATGGAGCGTCGGTCTTGGACTGCCGAGGTTGACTCGAGCTTCTGAGCACTGAAGGAGCATCGGTCTTGGACTACCGAGGTTGACTCAGGCTTCTGAGCACCGATGGAGCATCGGTCTTGGACTATCAAGGTAGACTCGGGCTTTTGAGCACCGATGAAGCATCGGTCTTGGACTGCCGAGGTAGACTCGAGCTTCTGAGCATCGATGGAGCATCGGTCTTGGGCTGCAGAGGTTGACTCAGGCTTTTGAGCACCGATGGAGCATTGGTCTTGGACTTCCGAGGTAGACTCGGGCTTCTGAGCACCGATGGAGCATCGGTCTTGGACTACCGAGGTAGACTCGGGCTTTTGAGCATCGATGGAGCATCGGTCTTGGGTGCCGATGGTCCATCGAGCTTGCAGTGCCGAGCTAGCCTCGGGCTTTTTGCTGGTGGTACACCGGTCTTCAATGCTAATGGTACATTGGTCTTTGGTGCCAATGGTACATTGGGCTTGCAGTGCCAAGCTGACCTCAAGCTTTTTACCGGTGGTACACCAATCTTCAGTGCCAATGGTACATTGGTCTTCGGTGCTGATGGTACATCGGGCTTGCATTGCCGAGTTGGCCTCGAACTTTTTGTCGGTGGTACACTGGTCTTCAGTGCCAATGGTACATTGGTCTTCAGTGTCGATGGTACATTGGGCTTACAGTGCCGAGCTGGCCTTGGGCTTTTTGCCGGTGGTACACCAGTCTTCAGTGCCAATGGTACATTGGTCTTTGGTATCGATGGTACATCGGGCTTGCAGTGCCAAGCTAGCCTCGGTCTTTTTGCCAGTGGTACATTGGTCTTCAGTGCCAATGGTATATTGGTCTTCGGTGCCGATGGTACATCAGGTTTGCAGTGTTGAGCTGGCCTCGGGCTTTTTGCCGATGGTACACCGATCTTCAGTGCTAATGGTACATTGGTCTTTGATGCTGATGGTACATCAGGCTTGCAATGCCAAGCTGGCCTCAGGCTTTTTGCCGATGGTGCACCAGTCTTCAGTGCCAATGGTACATTGGTCTTCGGTGCTGATGGTACATCGGGCTTGCAGTGTCAAGCTGGCCTCAAGCTTTTTGCCGATGGTACACCAGTCTTCAGTGCCAATGGTACATTGGTCTTCGGTGCTGATATTACATCGGGCTTGCTGTGCCGAGCTGGCCTCGGGCTTTTGCTGAAATGCTGGGTTACTTGAACACATGTTTATTAATATAGAGTGTGGGGTGAGAGCCCAAAGGAATGCAAGTGTGCAATTCAATGTAAAGAAAGGGTACAGTACTGATAATACCAATGGAGACTGTCAGCGTTCTACATCTACAAGAGCGGCTTCCCATCTAGTCCTTCAATTTTGTCTGCTCGATGATGGAGTGCCTCGATGACTCGGTAGGGTCCTTCCCAATTCGGTGACAGCTTGCCTCCCTCCATCGGTTTTGAAACTTCGGCCCATCGGAGGACCAAGTCCCTCGGCAAAAATGTCCTTGGGCAGACACGGGCATTGTAATACCTGGCCGCTCACTGTCGGTAGGCTGCCATCCAGAGTCGCGCTCGATCTCGTATCTCCTCCACCAGGTCAAGGTTGGCCTGCAACTGATTTGGGTTGTCCTTCTCGCTGTATGACTCCACCCGGGGGCTTGGGGCGCCTATCTCCATGGGAATGATAGCTTCGGAGCCAAAGACTAGGCTGAAGGGAGTCTCTCCAGTGGGGGCTCACGGCGTTGTGTGGTATGCCCACAGCACGTTGGGAAGCTCCTCCATCCACCGTCCTTTGCAGTCATCTAGCCAGGCTCTAAGTCCATGGAGAATAATGCGGTTGGTCACCTCAGCTGCACCGTTGGTCTGAGGGTGCCCGACCGAGGTGAACCACTGGTGGACACCCAGCTTGGTGCAAAACCCTCTAAAGGATGCGTTGTCAAACTGCTGGCCGTTGTCTGTGATGAGGGTATGCGGTAGCCTGAACCGGCATATTATGGATTTCTAGAAAAAGGATCTCACCTTGCCCTTGGTGATCTTAGCGAGTGCCTCGTCCTCGATCCACTTGGTGAAGTGGTCGATGGCTACCAGCAGGAATTTACGCTGTCCAAAGGCCGGGGGAAACGGTCCCAAGATGTCCATACCCTACTGAGCGAAGGGCCAAGGTGCCACCAGGGGGGTCAGCTGGGACGTCAGCTACTGCTGGATGTTAGCATGGCGCTGGTAACTATCGCACCTCTTGACAAGCTCGGCTGCATCCTTCCTCTTTTTCAACCAGTAGTACCCTTACCATAGGGCTTTGTATGCCAGGGCTCTGCCCCCCAGATGACTTCCGCATATGCCCTCATGGATCTCTCGTAGGATGTAATCAGCTTCCATGGAGCCGATGCACTTAAGAATCGAGTACGAGAATGACCTTCGGTAGAGCTTTCCGTCCATCATTAGGAACTTCGGGGCCCGCCACTTAAGCAATCATGCCTTAGCTAGGTCTTCAGGGAGGGCGCCATCGGTTAGGTATTGAATGTAGGCGTCCATCCAAGGGGGCTCCTGCTCGACTAGCAGAGCCTCCTCCGCGGGTTCAATGCTTGGGGCCTGCAGATGCTCCACGTATGTTCTCCCTAAGGTCCCATCGGCGAGGTGGCCAAGCAAGACAATGCGTTAGCCCTGGCATTCTCCCCCCGAGGAACGTAGCTGACGCGAAAGTAGACAAACTGAGAGGCATGGGACTGTACCTTGCTCAGGTAAAGGGACATGGTTGGGTCTCTAGCCTCATACTCCCCAACAACTTTCCCAAAGATGAGCTGAGAGTCTGTGAAGGCCCTAAGATGCTTCGCGCTAAGCTCCCTGGCCAGCTTCATCCCCGTCAGCAAGGCTTCATACTCCGCTTGATTGTTGGTGGCTGGAAAGAGGAATTGGAGGGCATACTCTACCACCTCCCCCTCAGGGCTTGCAAGAATGAGTTCAGCCCCACTCCCTTATTAATTCGATGCACCGTCAATGTGGAGGATCCAGTCTTCCTCTCCTGCTTCCTCTGCCATGGGGGACTCCATGCGCATCTCTGAGTGCGACTCCTCCGGATGCTCCTCGGCCCAGGTGCACTCGACCAAAAAATTGGCTAACACTTGGGACTTCATTGCGGACTTCGAGCGGATGGACAGGTTGAACTCTTCCAGCTTGATGGCCCACTTTGCTAGTCGACCGAAGGTATCAGGACGAGATAAGATAGTCTAAAGGGGTTGGTCCATAAGCACCATGATTGGATGGGCTTGGAAGTAGGGTTGGAAGCGCTGAGCGAAGACAATCAAGGCAAAGATGATATTCTTAGTATTGGAATATCTTGTCTCAGCATCGTGAAGTACTTTGCTGGTGTAGTAGACCAGCTTCTGTGCTCCATCGGCATCCATGCAAACAAGCATGGAGCTGACGGCCTCGTGGAAGGCTGCAAGATACAGAAAGAGCTCCTCCCCACCCCTCGGCTTGGATAACAATGGCGGAGTGGACAAAAACTTCTTTAATTCCTCAAAGGCTTCTGGCATTCCTTCGTCCACTCGAATCCATTAACCTTACACAGTGCCTTGAAGAAAGGTAGACACCTTTCTACCAACTTGGACAAGAAGCGACTCAAGGCTGCTACCCTCCCAGTCAGGTGCTGTAGCTCCTTCTTATTAGCAGGGGGCCTCATGTCTAGGATAGCATGGATCTTGTCGGGGTTTGCCTCGATCCCCCTCTGCATTACCATGAAGCCCAAAAACTTCCCGGCTGTAACCCCGAAGGCACACTTGCGGGGGTTCAGCCTCATCTGATATCGGCGGAGATTGTCGAAGGTCTCAGTAAGGTCGGTGACGTGGTCGGTTGCATGGGTACTCTTGGTCAGCATGTCATCCACGTACACCTCTATTACGCCCGATCTGGCTCTCAAATACCTTGGTCATTAGCCTCTGATAGGTGGCCCCCATATTCTTCAACCCAAATGGCATCACCTTGTAACAATATAACCCCTTCTTAGTTAGGAATGAGTTTGCCTCTTCGTCAGCCGGGTCCATCTTGATCTGGTTGTACCCTAAGAAGGCATCCATGAAATTGAGGGTCTCATGGTCGAACGTAGCATCCACCAACTGGTCGATCTGAGGCAGTGGAAAGCTATCCTTGGGGCATGCTTTATTGAGGTCGGTGAAGTCCATACACATCCTCTAACTTCCATTGGCTTTACGGGCCATCACAACATTCGCTAGCCAGTCAGGATAGTGCACTTCGCGAATGTGGCCGGCTGCCACCAACTTACGCACCTCCTCATCTATGGCCTTCTATCTATCAGGGGCAAAGCTCCTTTTCTTCTGTCGGACGGGTTGGCACTCCAGCTTGATGTTGAGCTGATGGGTAATCACTTCCTCTGGGATGCCTGGCATATCAGACATCGACCATGCGAAGATGTCAGTATTGGCTTGCAGGAAAGTGAGGAGCTGGTTGCGAGCCTCCTCCAGGAGTAGGGCTCTGACCTGGACCATCCTCATCGGGTCCTCCCCTAGGGGGAAGGTCAGCAGGTGCTCAGCCAGCTCCCCTCTCCTCTCCGAGTCTTGGGGGTCGAGTGCCTCTAGTGCAGGTGCAAGTACTGCCCCTGAGGACTGGGGGCCATGTGATAGCAAAGCAGTAGCGGGTTGTACTCCCCCTGCATTTCCCTGACTCCCTCGTTGGTTGGGAACCTCATCAGGAGCCTTTTTGTGGAGATAACAGCATCCAGGAGGTTAAGTCCGGGCCTTCCGAGTATGGCGTTACAGGCAAGGGGCACCCGAACCATAAGGAAGCTCATAAAAATTGTACTCTGACATGAGGGTGTCTCTGCTATGACAGGGAGAGTGATTTCTCCCTTGACTTTTACGAAGTCTTCGGTGAACCCCGTCAAGGGTGTGGTGACAGGCCGAAGTGAGTCGGGAGTCAGGTTCATATGAACAAAGGCATCATAACTCAAAACATCCACCGAGCTTCCACTGTCAACTAGAATTCTTTTTACAGGATGCTTAGCGATCATCATGGACACGATGACACTGTCATTATTTTTGTTGACCACCCCCTCTGGATCCCTTTTAGAAAAGGAAATTACATAATCTAATGCCTCCTCCCCCCTCGGCCTCTTAGGCAGGCCGCCTGCCCCTCAGGATATTATCGCCACCATCTTCTCGGTCAGAGCATTGTTTATCATTGGTGGTGGAGGCACTGACGGGCCGAGTGCACCCAAGTTGTTCCTTTGAACGAACTTCCTCAGGTGGCCTCACTGGATGAGGTCATCTATTACCTTCTTCATCTGGTGATAGTTGTCAGTGTCATGGCCGTGGTCCCGATGGAAGCAGCAGTACAAGCTCTTGTCGTGAGGGGTCTTCGAGCTCAGTGGAGGAGGCCATCGAAGGAAAGGCTCACCCTCGATCTCAAGCAGAATATAAGACATTATGGCAAGAAAGGGGGTGAACAGACTGTCCCTCGGTGCAAGAGCCAGAGGTCGGTTGTCTGGTCGATGGGGAGGCTCGGGCCTCCTGGGATGAACTTTAGCAGGCTCTGAATGAGCCGGCTTCTTGGTGGTGCCTTTGTTAGCCTCGCGCCAAGAGGAGTCGGCCTAATCAGCGTGGATATACATTTAGGCACGGCTCTGGAGTTTGGCGTAGGAGCTGGGTGGCTTCTTGTCGAGGGAATATGCAAAACGGAAGGGGCGGAGCCCTTGCTACAAGGCTAGGGTGGCCACAGAATCCTCAAGGTTGTAGACCTTGAGGGAAGCTTCTTTGAATCGAGCGACGTAGTCCCACAGGGACTTGCCACTCTTCGGCTGGATGGAGAACAGACTATCCGCCACTCTAGGTATCTTCCGGCAGGCATCAAAATAGGCCAAGAAAGCACTCTCCAACTGACGAAAGGAGTTGATACTTTGCAGGGGCAGGTGGGAGTACCAGGCTTGGGCCGCCTTCCTCAAAGTAGCAGGGAAGGCGACGTAGAGAAGAGAGTCGGTTGCCCCCTAGACCTGCATGAGGACCTTGTAACTCTCCAAGTGGTCCAGGAGATCAGTGGTCCCATCGTACGGGTCCAACTGAGGGAGATGGAACTGGGTTGAGATTGGTTCCTCCATGATGCTGCGGGATAGCATTGGCCAGTTGTCATAGTTCGCTTCAGGCAAGTTGGTGATCCAGCGGCTGAGCTCCTCCAACCACTGGTTGTACTGATCAAGTCGGCGCTCGGCCCGATAAGCTATCCAGCCAATGAAGGACCCCTCCCTCAAAGACTCCGAAGAGGGGGAGGAGTGCGGTGGTGAAGACGGGTGCGCTCCGCCTTCCTTCCGTGCCGCCGCTTTGGGGAAGTACTGTCATGGCAGGAAGGAGACCGGGACCTCTTGGAGGTCTCCCGGTGATGACGCTTGGGCGAAGAGCGGTGGTGACAAACTTCCCGAATGGAAGATCTTCCTCGGGAGGAATGTTGACTAGGATGGACCACCCCTGGGATTGATGTGGGTGGCCCTAGTTGCTGCTGCGAAACTTGGACCACCGCCACCAGCGACTGAACTTGCACGGTGAGGGCAGCGAGTCGATCTTCATGATGCTGTTGTGGTGGTGGTGATGGTGGTGCAGGGATGCTGGCTTGGGGAGCAGGGAGACCGGCCGCCTGCGGTTCAGCTCCCAGGTGCTGCCCCCCAGCATGGTTGGTGGAGACCTCTTGTGTACGAGTCATCACCATTGCTTGAGAGCTCAGGGAAAGAGAGATTGTCATTGACTTGTTCGAAGCTTTTTATCTCTTCGCCCTTCCTGGCGCGCCAATCTGTTGACGCCAAGTCACTCTCCTTCAACGCCGGGGAATGAAGATCCTCCTGCTTGAAGCGCTCCTACAAGAAAGTCCCCAAAAGCCAGATGCTCCGGTAGGGACCCTCCGATGCTCATGTTAGCAACTTGGGAACAGACAAGAGTAAACTAGCAGAAAGAGCTAGAGAACTTGAGTTCAGGATCCTTCCCTCATCATGAGTGCGGGCTTTTATACCTATTCGAGGGTCTCTTTTCCTGCTTCCAAAAGGTCGCTGGTTTCGAGGTGTCGTTATCCGGTAACAGATGGAAGGCAAGGCTGATGGTGATAAATCACAACCGACACTGAGCATGTCAGAGGTGTCTTGCCCGCCTGCCACCTGCCAAGCACAGCGCTATGGGGTGATAAGAGGACCTGGTCGTGTCAGACGCGCACCATTACGAGGTGTGGTCACGCGCTGTTGCAGTCGAGTGGCGGGGCACGTGGCCACAGCAGGCAGATGGCGGGCCATGTGGGTGTATCTGGTGGCTCGAGGTAGCCACGTGGGTGTGTTAGGTGGCTCAAGGTAGTGGGTTGCTAGGCTCAGGGCCGAGGCCAAGGAAAAAGCTTGAGGCCGAGGCCAAGAGAATGCCAGGTTCAAAGCCGAGGGCAAGGGGACCTCGGAGACCGAAGGGACCTCGGAGGCTGGGGGGACCTCGGAGGCCATGGGGGCCTCGGGGCTCCATCAGTTTCCTTTACTGTCAACTCTAACGGCATCGGATTAGCCACATCAACATGCAAGAATTGCCTCTTCATATGTATGCGAAAGAATTACTTTGGAGTACAGTAGCAACTTCCATTGACTGAGAAGCCTCTAGGATACTGTTGAGTATGGTAGTTAACAACTATCTTAGATTACATCAAAAATATATTGTCATAGGTATTCCTGTCATCAGATGGACCTAAAGAATTATTGCGGGAGCTGTTTTAGGAAATTTTATTCGTAGACTTTAAAGCCTGATTAAAATCTCATTTGGTTGTGGAGATATTTATGGTTTTGGTGCATGGTCTTTTGCTTGTTAAATGTTGATGGCCATGATTTTTGGTCTGTTGGCTATTGCATACTTGAGATGTGTTCTCAGTGACTGCAACTGGTCTGATCAGTTAAATTGGAGAGAATTGTGCTTAAATTAAAGTGATTGATTTCTGGGATGCCCTATAAATTTGGCTTGTGGGCCTTATCGAGCACTTCCCTGTTTAATTTGCTTCTCTCGAGTTTTGCATGGTAGAACCCAGTTTTCTAGTTTGATCAGCGAATTCTTGTTATCAAATCAACCGCACCATGACTTGAGGGACTGGCTGGCTTATTTGGTAGTAGGGCCTCTTTGCTTCCAAAAATTTCCACCCAGGCTCTTTCATCAGATATAATATTGTATTACCCGGTTCCTACGAACCAGGTTTAGGTTAATTCTAACCCGGTTCATGCGAACCAGGTTTGAGTTAATTCTAACCCGGTTCATGTGAACCAGGCCTGGGTTGATTTAATGTATTGAGTAACGCTTCGCTCGTAGCGATGACGCTTTGGTTCTCCAGATCTCATAACCGAAGCGTCTCGCTGCGACATTAAAAAGGCAGGGGGTGCCCTCCCTCCTAGTGCTCAGAGTCTACGTCCCCTCCAGGTAATTCTCTGCCCATCCTCTTAGAGCTAGAGAGAGAGAGAGTTGCCATGGGAGAAAGAGGAAGGAAAGAGAGAGAGAAAGAATCACAAAGAGATTGTGAGAGAGAGAGAGAGAGAGAGAGAGTCCAGAGAGAGAGAGAGAGCCCAAGAGAGAGAGATAGCCGGGAGAGAGAGAGAGACAGCGTGAGAATACACGGGAGGCAGAGTGTTGATCTTCGGCCGGTCGGACCTTGGTTCAGGCCCGGCGGCGTGCTCGCCGCCGCGCCGGGTCTGATACTTGGCCAGAGACTCCGCCGGCGCCGGGGGAGGCGTCCGGCGGGGTGGTGGTGGAGAGAGAGTAGAGAGAGAGGGCCAATTGGCCCTCCTCTCAAGCGGTGGCGGAAGCCGCCCGGCGGCGTGCTCGCCACCTCACCGGGCCTGAGCTTTGGCCTGTCGCCTCCATCGGCGCCGGGCGTGCGTCCGATGGAGGTCCGGCCGGCCATGGTGGCCGGCCGTGCCACCGGCACAGTTCCGTGCCGCGCGGAGGAGTTTGGGAGAATGAGAGAAATTGAGGGAGGGAGAGAAGGTTTGGCGGCCGGCCGCGGCGGCGACCGGCTCTGGCCCGGCCACCGGCGGCCGGGCCGCCCTCAATTTGGTCGGCGGCGGCCCCGGCCTTCGGCCATGTTCCCGTCCCCTGTTCGGTGAAACAGGGGATCGGGCGGATCTAAGGCTGAACCGGGCCGGCTAGGCCAGCCGGTTCAGGCCTTTTGGGCTGTGCAGCATAGGAAGTTTGGGCTGGTTTTTGGGCCCTGTAACGGGTCAGGATTAGAAAAATAATTATATGGCTAGAATCTTGGTGAATTCTAGTTTCATGGAGTATTTTTACTTCCCCAATTGGGTGTGTATAGTGGGAGATGTTCGAGCCCAAAGTAGGGCCCGTGAACTAGTCTGGGTAGAAATTCTAAGGGTCATTTTAATATTCCTTGCTAATCAATTAATTGTGTAAATGATCCTGTAGGTGCTCAGGCATCTGACTAGCTTATTTATACCTGTTGGATTGCGTACTGAGGTAAGTAAGCCAGTTATCAGTTTATTAAATAATTTATTTCAGGATATGCATAGTTAAATTGTGATATGAAGAATTGTTATTGGCTAAAATTGTAAGTAGATGAATATTATGAATACATGGCTACTTATGTACTATGATTTCATGTGTGGATGCTATGCATGAGAGATGCAGTTATTATGCATGAGAGATGCAGTTGCTATGCATGAGAGATACAGTTGCTATGCATGAGAGATGCAGTTGCTATGCATGAGAGATGCAGTTGCTATGCATGAGAGATGCAGTTATTATGACATTGATGTGATGTATTACATGCAATTGTTCAGTAGGTATAATCCACTGTTTATATAATATTGTGTTGTTATTGATATGATGAGTGCATGTGATGTGAGGTACTATTATGTGTCGCCGCGACTCTCCTTTATCATGTCATACCCTGGTATTTCGACCCTACTTCAGTAGGGGGAAACTTGTTGGTACACTATGGTATTTCGACCCTACTTCAGTAGGGGGGATACTTGTTGGTACACTATGGTATTTCGACCCTATTTCAGTAGGGGGGATACTTGTTGGTACACTATGGTATTTCAACCCTACTTCAGTAGGGGGGATACTTGTTAGTATACTATGGTATTTCGACCCTACTTCAGTAGGGGGGATACTTGTTAGTATACTATGATATTTCGACCCTTTCAGTAGGGGGATGCCTGTTGGTACATTATTGAGATATTGCAGGGCCGTGGGTCACATTTACAGTTACCATTGAGAGTATAAACAGTGGGTTTACTTATATAGTATAATTGAGCAGTTATGGATGCAAATGATTGGTATTATATTCATAAGTGCCGCCGTGGTTCTCCTTTGCTATGGCCATACACATCTAGAGGATGTGCTCAGATGAGGCATTGCAGGGCCGTGGGACATGCATGATATAATACTTACATTGCATAATGGAGTGATTGTGAATGCAAAAGAATGAATTATATCGATATGTGCTGCTGCGGCTCTCCTTTGTTATGGGGCATTGCAGGGCCGTGGGATACATATGATATAATATAACAATGATGGGTTTACTTACATTGCATATTTGAGTATTGTGGAATGCTTTATATGTACTGATAATTTGCTATGATATAATACAACAATGTTGAGTGCAAATGATTTGAATTATATTTATATGTGCCGCCGCGGCTCTCCTTTGTTATGGGGCATTGCAGGGCCGTGGGACACATATGATATAATATAACAATGATGGGTTTACTTACATTGCATGTTTGAGTATTTGTGAAATGTTTATGCATGCAGATCATTTATATGCTTATTGATTGCTATGCTATGATTTGACTGTATAACGTGGTTTACTTACTGAGTGTAATCTCATAAAAATATTATAATGTTTTTGGCTACAGGACCATGAAATTTGAGAATAACATGTTGGAGTGATGGACCTCAACTCAAATAAAATATAAATTTTGTTTTATTGCTATACCAGTGTATTTATGTGTAGGGCTTGATGCTCAGACTATATTATTGTGGTGTAAGGAACCATAGGTTCGTTGGAGCTTCTATTTAAAATAAAGTGGATTCATATGTTGATGTAACCCCAGTAATGCTTATGTGTAGGGCTTGTAGCCCAAATCTTTAGTTATGGATTGTATTAAAGTCATGAACTTGAATGATATATAGGTTGTTGCTTTTCTTGAATTCAGTGTCATGTTTCGGGACGCCTTGCGTGCCCGGCACGCGGCGGGTTGTCACCCTAGCTCAAAATTTTTGGGTCTGGGGCGTGACAAATATCCTCTTCTAAAATGTGTTAAATATCTCACTGTTGTTGCAAGCAAGCCATTGCTGTTGCCATAATAGCAGCAATAGTACTATTGCATTATTGCAATGCTAGATTAATTCTAGTATTCTTGCCAAAATATAATGTTATCAGTGATTGATTGCTGCATCGATCTCTTCCTGGATTAATTGAAGATGCCATTTTGCCATGTTTAAAGATCAAATAAATGAAAGAAGCAATGTGTGGGACGACTTCGTAATAAGTTACTATTCTTTAGTAGTCCTAAATAGCTCGAGAGAAGCAAATTAAACAGGGAAGTGCTCAATTTCTGGGAAGTGCTCAATTCTGGGTACCAGCAGGGTTGTCTTGGTGGGGTTATTCAGCAGCCTTGAAAACAAGAAGAAAAGATCATTCACCTGAATCCCATGGCATTAGATTTATGAGAGACATAAGGGCGCTATTTGATGCAGCACAGATATAGGTTGCTGCTTCAGAACTCATGAAAAGAACAACGGAATGGATCTTTGTTTTTAAAATGAAATTTTGCACATTAGAAAGATAAGAGCATGACTCTCCAAATTATCACAGTTTACTGGAAAACTGAATTCATTTGAGTTTACAATTGCAAATAGCTAGAACAAATAAGGTCATAATTTGAAAACTTGAATGAAGTAGCATATATTACAAACTGAAATAAGAGGCATGAAACAATACTAGCATAAAAGACATCCTTGGTTTTCTTTCCACATACATGATCCAATTGACATCTGAAAATGATAGCAGTTTGATTGATCTTCTCATCTTCCTCGAGGATTCACAAGCTATGAAAATTTGCTGCACTAACCGCAGCATCTTCGGCATCATCATCAATGCCAGTACCTGAGTTTGCTCCCTCAACCATGCTCACACTGTTATCAAAAGGTTCCATCTATGGTACTATGATACCAGGAATGCTCTTTAATCGGAACATGCCCTATTCACAGCCCACATAGCAGAAAACAAAACCAGAAAGAGAAACTAAAGACAGATTAACCATTTTTTGAAAGCAACATAATCCTTTTGTTTAGCAGGCCTGAACTCCTTATCGGACTTACTTAGCAGCATAATCCTTTTGCTTGTGCCACTGTAACTAACAAATAACAATTGCTATAGCAAAATAGATATTGATATGACTGATCCCGCATCGTCAAGATAAAAGGTAACGGCAGCTGATGACCCCGAGACCCCCCATCGGTCTCGGGGTGCACCGGCATTATCCCCACCCCCGGGACCCCTTTCGGTCTCGGGGTGGGGTCATCATCTCTGACCCTGAGACCCCCTACCGGTCTCGGGGTGCACCGGCATTCTCCCCACCCCCGGGACCCCTTCCGGTCTCGGGTGGGGCCATCATCTCTTGACCCCGAGACCCCCACCGGTCTCGGGGTGCACCAGCATTCTCCCCACCCCGGGACCCCTTCCGGTCTCGGGGTGGGGTCATCATCTCTTGACCCCGAGACCCCCCACCAGTCTAGGGGTGCACCGGCATTCTCCCCACCCCCGGGACCCCTTCCGGTCCCGGGGTGGGGCCATCATCTCTTGACCCCGAGACCCCCCATCGGTCTCGGGGTGTACCGGCATTCTCCCCAGCCCCGGGACCACTTCCGGTCTCGGGGTGGGGCCATCATCTCTTGACCCCGAGACCCCCCACCGGTCTCGGGTGCACCGGCATTCTCCCCGGGACCCCTTCCGGTCTCGGGGTGGGGTCATCATCTCTTGACCCCGAGACCCCCCACCGGTCTCGGGGTGCACCGGCATTCTCCCCACCTCCGGGACCCCTTCCGGTCTCGGGGTGGGGTCATCATCTCTTGACCCCGAGACCCCCCACCGGTCTCGGGGTGCACCGGCATTCACCCCACCGGTGTTTGAGGAAAGTGACTTAGCGTCATCAGATTGGCGCGCCCGGAAGGGGGAAGAAAAGAAAGACATCGAACCAGCAGCTTACTTTCTCCTCTCTTCAAGCTCTTGAAGCCATGGAGATGACCCGGACAAAGGGAGTTTCAGCCGGTCGCGCTGGGGGCAGCGCCACGGGGCCGGTCCACCCGCGGAGGCCCCCTCGAGACCGGTCAGGGCCTTCTGCTCCGCATATCCAGTATTCCGAAGCCCCTGCATCTCCGGGGGGCAGGGCCTTCTGCTCCGCAGAATGATGCCCCGCGCCTGCTCCGCAACAACTCCAGGAAGATCGACTCACTGCCCTGGCCACGCAGGTCCAGTCTTTAGTGGCGATGGTTCAGGGCCTGCAGCACCAGCAGGCGGCCGTGCAGCAGCCGAGCCGAATCCATCTGTCCGGGGGTGGTGCAACCCAGCCAGCATTCCTCCCGTCTGAGATCACCGGTTCCCATGGATCGTCGCCGCCGATCCCCGGCCAAGCCTCACCACGTGAAGCCTCTAAGAGACCTCGGTCTCCCTCTCGCCACGCTAGTGTTTCCCCTAAGCGGCGGCATGGGAAGGAGGCGGAGCGCCCGCGCCGGCATCGCCGTCCTTCTCTTCTTCCGAATCTTCGGGGGAGGGCTCTTTTGATGGCCGGATGCCTCGTCGAGCCGAGCGTCGACTCGAGGAGTGTAATCAGAAGCTGGAGGAGCTTAGCCGTCGGATCACCCACCTGCCAGAAACGGATTACGACAGTCGGCCTCCCTTGTCTCGCCGCATCATGGAGGAGCCCATCTCTACCAGGTTCCGCCTTCCTCAACTAGATCCATACGACGGGACCACGGACCCCCTGGACCATTTGGAGAGCTATAAGGTACTCATGCAAGTCCAGGGGGCCACTGATTCACTTATGTGCGTTGCTTTCCCGGCCACCTGAAGAAGGCTGCTCGAGCTTGGTATTCTCGTCTGCCGCCACGAAGCATCGACTCCTTCCGCCAGTTGGAGAGGGCTTTCTGGCCCATTTTGACGCCTGCCGAAAGATCCCGAGGGTGGCGGACAGTCTCTTTGCCGTTCAGCAGAAGAATGGCGAGCCCCTGCGGGATTATTGCCCGGTTCAAAGAAGCAGCCCTGGAGGTCTACAACCTGGAAGACTCGGTGGCTACCCTGGCTCTGAAGCGGGGCTCCGCCCTTCTCGCTTCGCGTATTCTCTTGACAAGAAGCGCCGGGCTCTTACTCTGAACTTCTGATCCGGGCCCAGAAGTACATTCGGGCGGACGAGGCCGACTTTTCCCGGCGCGAAGCTGGCGGAGTGTCCCCAGGAAGCCGACCCAGCCGAACCTGCAGAAGTCCGCCCCAGGAGGCCCGAGCCTCCTCGCCGGCCAGACAACCGTCCTCGACCCCCTGCACCAAGAGACGGACCCTACACCCCATTGCTCGCCCCAATATCTCAGATCCTGCTCGAGATTGAAGGGGAGTCTTATCTGCAGCGCCCTCCTCCCATCAACCCGAAGATCCCCCGAACAAGAACCTCTACTGCCGCTACCACCGGGACCATGGCCACGACACCGACGATTGTCGCAGCTGAAGAAGGCTATTGAAGACCTTATCAGCGGGGCCACCTGGGAAAGTTCGTTCAGAGGAACAACCCGGGAGCTCCTGGCCCGTCAGCGCCCCACCCGGTGATCGACAATGCCCCGACGGAGAAGACGGTAGCGATGATTTCCTGGGGGGCAGGAGGCCCGTCGAAGAAACCAAGGGGGGAGGGGGGAGAGACTGTAATTCCTTTCTTCGAAAAGGACTTGGATGGGGTTGTAAATAAGGATGATGATAGCGTCGTCGTGTCCATGACGATCGCTAAGCACCCTGTAAAAAGAATCTTAGTTGACAGTGGGAGCTCCGTAGATGTTTTAAACTACGATGCCTTTGTTCGTATGAACTTGTCACATGATCTACTTCGACCTGTCGCCACGCCTTTGATGGGGTTCACAGGAGATTCCATGAAGGTTGAGGGGAGGTCACTCTTCCCGTAATGGCTGGTACGGCCCGTGCCAAAGCACTGTTCTCATGAAGTTCTTGGTGGTTCGTGTGCCCCTCGCATACAATGCGATCCTCGGGAGGCCCGGGCTCAACCTCTTGGATGCCATCATATCCACTAAGAGGCTCCTCGTGAGGTTCCCAACCAGCAGAGGGGTCGGGGAGATGCGGGAGAGCAGAATCCGCCGACACTTTGCTATCACTTGGCCCCTAGTCCTCAGGAGACGGCACCCTGCACCGGCACCTGAGGCGCTTGACCCGCGAGACTTGGAGAAAAGGGGGGAGCCAGCCGAGCGGCTGCTCACTTTCCCCCTCGGGGAGGACTCCGCGCGACGGTCCGGATTGGAGCCTTACTTCCGGAGGAGGCTCGTGACCGACTCCTTACCTTTCTGCGGGTCAACGCGGATGTCTTCGCATGGTCGCGTCCGACATGCCGGGGATTCCAGGAGGTGATTACGCACCAGCTTAACATTCGGCGGGGTGCCGGCCCGTCAGGCAGAAGAAAAGGAGTTTTGCCCTGACCGACAGAAGGCCGTTGATGAGGAGGTGCGGAAGCTGCTGGCGGCTGGTCACATCCGCGAGGTGCGTTACCCGGACTGGCTAGCGAATGTCGTAATGGTTCGCAAGGCCAGCGGAAGCTGGAGGATGTGCGTGGACTTCACCGACCTCAACAAGGCGTGCCCCAAGGACAGCTTCCCTGCCCCGAATCGACCAGCTGGTGGACGCCACCTCCGGGCATGAGACTCTTAGTTTCATGGATGCATTCTCGGGGTATAATCAAATCAAGATGAGCCCGGCGGATGAAGAAGCAACTTCCTTTATCACAGAAAAGGGGATTTATTGTTACAGGGTGATGCCTTTTGGATTGAAAAATGCCGGGGCCACTTATCAAAGATTGATGAATAAGGTCTTTGAGGACCAGCTAGGGCGCAACATGGAGGTGTATGTGGATGACATGCTGACCAAGAGCACCAGTGCGGCGGACCATGTAGCTGACCTCGAGGAGACTTTCAACAACTTGCGCGGTATCGGATGAAGCTTAACCCCCACAAATGCGCCTTTGGAGTGCAGCAGGCAAGTTCCTGGGTTTTATGGTGACCCAGCGAGGGATTGAAGCCAACCCTGACAAGATCAGGGCTATCTTGGAGATGAGGCCCCCAGCCAATAAGAAGGAGGTGCAACGCCTAACGGGGAGGGTGGCGGCCTTGAGTCGTTTCATGTCAAGGTCGGCAGAAAGGTGCCTGCCCTTCTTTAAGGCGCTGCGCAAGGTCAACGGCTTCGAATGGACAAGGAGTGTCAGGGTGCCTTTGAGGAGTTGAAGCAGTTTCTCTCCACTCCCCGCTGTTGTCCAAGCCTAAAATGGAGAGGAGCTCTTCCTATATCTTGCAGCCTCCCCCGGCTGTCAGCTCTGCTCGTGCGCATGGATGCCGATGGGGCCAGAAGCCAATCTATTACACCAGCAAAGTACTCCATGACGCCGAGACCAGGTACTCGAGAACCGAGAAGATTATTTCCCTTGGTGGTCTCTGCTCAACGCTTCCGACCTTACTTCCAAGCTCATCCCATCGTGGTGCTCACGGACCAGCCTCTTCGAGCCATCTTATCTCGCCCTGACACCTCCGGTCGGTTGGCCAAATGGGCCATTAAACTAAGTGAGTTTGATCTGTCCATCCGGCCAAGGTCAGCCATGAAGTCTCAGGTGTTGGCTGATTTCTTGGTTGAGTGTTCCTGGACCGAGAGGGATATGGAGGGGGTGCGCCGGAGGAGTGTGTGGACCCTCCCTCATCTGAGGAGGCAGAGGACTGGATCCTTGCATGTGGATGGAGCGGCAAATTCTCAAGGAAGCGGAGCCGGACTCATTCTCGCGAGCCCAGAGGGAGACGTAGTGGAGTATGCTCTCAGATTCCAGTTCCCAGCAACTAATAACCAGGCGGAGTATGAAGCCTTGCTAGCGGGGATGAGGTTAGCTGAGGGTTAGGCGCTGGGCGTTTGAGGGCCTTCACGGACTCTCAGCTTGTTTCTGGGCAGATCACCGGGAGTACGAAGCTAGGGACCCAACCATGTCCCGATACTTGAGCAAGGTGCAGTCCCAAGCCTCTCGTTTCTCTTACTTCCGCGTCAGCTATATCCCCAGAGCGGAGAATGCCAGGGCCGATGCATTATCCCGCTTAGCCACTTCGGCCGACGGGACGCTGGGAAGAACATATGTGGAGCACCTACAAGCCCGAGCATCGAAGTTGCGGATGAAGCGTTGCCAGTGGAGCAAGAGCCCTCCTGGATGGATGCCTACATCCATATTTGACCGACGGTACTCTCCCAGAGAACCCCGCTGAGGCCAGGCTACTCAGGCGGAGGGCCCCGAGATTCTTGATGATGGACGGGAAGCTTTATCGGAGATCCTTCTCATACCCAGTCCTCAGGTGCGTGGGGCGGCTGAATCAGATTACATCCTCAGGAGATCCATGAAGGCATCTGTGGGAGTCACCTGGGGGGCAGAGCCCTAGCCTACAAGGCCCTGCGACAGGGTACTTCTGGCTGACATGAAGGAGGACGCGGCTGAGCTTGTTAAGAGATGTGATAGCTGTCAGCGTCACGCTAATATCCAGCGACAGCCGACGTCTCACCTGAACCCCCTTGGTAGCACCTTGGCCCTTCGCCCAGTGGGGCATGGATATCCTGGGACCATTTCCCCCGGCCTCGGACAGCGAAAGTTCCTCTTGGTGGCGGTGGATCACTTCACCAAGTGGGTTGAAGCCGAGGCCCTTGCCAAGATTACCGAAAGCAAAGTGAGATCCTTCTTTTGGAAGTCCATCATATGTCGGTTTGGGCTACCGCACACCCTAGTCACTGATAATGGCCGGCAATTTGACAACGCGCCCTTCCGGGAGTTCTGCTCCGAGCTGGGCATCCGCAGAGGTTCACTTCCGTCGGGCACCCTCAGACCAACGGGGCGGCCGAGGTGACTAATCGGATCATTCTCCAGGGGCTGAGATCTCGGCTAGATGACTGCAAGGGGCGATGGGTGGAGGAGCTCCCCAACGTGCTATGGGCCTACCACACAACGCCGCGAGCCCCCACCGGCGAGACGCCATTCAGCTTAGTCTTTGGATCCGAAGCCGTTATCCCGTGGAGGTTGGCTCACCAAGCCCTCGGGTGGAATCATACAGCGAGGAAGGTAACCCTGACCAGCTGCGAGCCAACCTCGACCTGGTGGAGGAGGTGCGAGACCGGGCGCGACTTCGGATGGCGGTCTACCGGCAACGGGCCGCAAATATTACAACGCCCGTGTGCGCCCCAGGACGTTCCTGCCAGGAGACCTGGTCCTTCGACGGGCTGAGGTCTCGAAGCCAGCTGAGGGAGGCAAGCTAGCCCCAAATTGGGAAGGACCTTATCGGATCGCCGAGACACTCCGCACGGAGCTTACAAGATTGAAGAACTTGATGGGAAGCCACTCCCTAGGACATGGAATGCAGATAACCTTCGTCGGTATTATCAGTAATGTATTCCTCCTCTCACATCAAGTATCACCCTGTATTCACTTGGGTTTTCACCCCTCATTCAATATTAACAGATTCAATTTTAGCTACTGAAATCTTTTCACAGAAAAGCCCTGCACCAGCCAGGCATGAAGCCCAGTGTACCACTGGCAGAGTGGTGTACCACCGGCTCTCGGCAACAAAAGCCCGAGTCCAGTAGGGACGGCTCCGGCCGGCCCCAAGCGCCGCACCAAAGCCCTGCACCAGCCAGGCATGAAGCCCAGTGTACCACTGCAGAGCGGTGTACCACCGGCTCTCAGCAACAAAAGCCCGGTCCAGTAGGGACGGCTCCGGCCGGCCCTAAGCACCGACACCAAAGCCCTCACCAGCCAGGCATGAAGCCCAGCCACTAGCAGAGCACCACCGGCTCTCGGCAACAAAAGCCGGGTCCAGCAGGGGCAGCTCCGGCGGCCCCAAGCGTTGGCACCAAAGCCCTGCACCATGAAGCCCGACACCCATCGGCACCCAAAGCCCTGCACCAGCCAGGCATAAAGCCCAGTGTACCACTGTAGAGCGGTGTACCACCGGCTCTCGGCAACAAAAGCCCGGGTCCAGCAGGGACGGCTCCGCCGGCCCCAAGCGCCGGCACCAAAGCCCTGCACCAGCCAGGCATGAAGCCCAGTGTACCACTGGCAGAGCGGTGTACCACCGGCTCTCGGCAACAAAAGCCCGGGTCCAGCAGGGACGGCTCCGGCCGGCCCCAAGCACCGGCACCAAAGCCCTGCACCAGCCAGGCATGAAGCCCAGTGTACCACTGGCAGAGCGGTGTACCACGGCTCTCGGCAACAAAAGCCCGGGTCCAGCAGGGACGGCTCCGGCAGGCCCCAAGCGCCGGCACCAAAGCCCTGCACCAGCCAGGCATGAAGCCCAGTGTACCACTGGCAGAGCGGTGTACCACCGGCTCTCGGCAACAAAAGCCCGGTCCAGCAGGGACGGCTCTGGCCGGCCCCAAGCGCCGGCACCAAAGCCCTGCACCAGCCAGGCATGAAGCCCAGTGTACCACTGGCAGAGCGGTGTACCACGGCTCTCGGCAACAAAAGCCTGGGTCCAGCAGGGATGGCTCTGGCCGGCCCAAGCACCGGCACCAAAGCCCTGCACCAGCCAGGCATGAAGCCCAGTGTACCACTGGCAGAGCGGTGTACCACCGGCTCTCGCAACAAAAGCCCGGGTCCAGCAGGGACGGCTCCGGCCGGCCCCAAGCGCCGGCACCAAAGCCCTGCACCAGCCAGGCATGAAGCCCAGTGTACCACTGTAGAGCGGTGTACCACCGGCTCTCGGCAACAAAAGCCCGGTCCAGCAGGGATGGCTCCGGCCGGCCCCAAGCACCGGCACCAAAGCCCTGCACCAGCCAGGCATGAAGCCCAGTGTACCACTGGCAGAGCGGTGTACCACCTACTCTCGGCAACAAAAGCCCGGGTCCAGCAGGGACGGCTCCGGCCGGCCCCAAGCGCTGGCACCAAGCCCTGCACCAGCCAGGCATGAAGCCCAGTGTACCACTGGCAGAGCGGTGTACCACTGGCTCTCAGCAACAAAAGCCCGGTCCAGTAGGGGCGGCTCCGGCTGGCCCCAAGCGCCGGCACCAAAGCCCTGCACTAGTCAGGCACGAAGCCCGACACCCATCGGCACCCAAAGCCCCGCACCAACCGGGCATCAAGCCCGACCTCGGACGGCACAAGAAGCTCGGGCTTGCTAAGCTTAAAGCCCAACACCCGACAACACAAAGTCCCACCGGTCAGATAAAGGCCGACCCCCGCAGGCACCAAAAGCCACGTGCCTATTTAGCACAAGGTCCAACACTGGGCAAAATGGTGCGCCGATGGTCTCGAGGAGCCCGTCTACCTAACCTCTAACTGCCGGCATTCCAGCTCCGAAAAACCTACCCTCCCTGGTCCCAACTTTCGGGTCTAAACAGCTGGGGCGGAATAGCTCGAGTTGAGAGTTGCCCCCTGGCGCTATCGGGACTAATGGGATCACGGGGCTACGTGTTGTCAATCGACGAAGTTCATGGTAAGCCAGACTGCATCTTGAAGAATATTCTCATTAATTGGAAGAGATTACAAAATGCCGACGTCGTCGGACTTGCAAAAAAGAAAGAACAAAACAACAAGAGTGCGAGCTCATGGCTCTGCTGGTGCGGGCTCATCATCGGAAGGGGCCAAGTCTGACAAACGCTCTAGCTCAACCTCCAGGGCCTGGGGGAAGTTCAGGTCCCTGGCCACCTTCTTCTTCCCATGCTGAAACCCTTCGAGGAACACTGCCGCCGAGGCTTCGGCCAGGTCATCTGTAAAGCGCTCGGACGCCTTGTACTCCTCTATGAGCCCAGCGGCCCGGGCCTTCTCTATGGCGAGGGCTTCCGTTGCAACCCTTTCGGCCTCCCGGGCGCGGCTCACCTCCTCTTTGGACCGGCCGGCTTCCTCCTTCGCCGCCCGCGCCTCTTCTGTCGCCGCACCCGCTCGACCTTCGGCCTCCCGGAGGGCTGAAGTTAGCTCAGAGATGTGTATGTCCCTGGCCATCATAGCATTCTCAGCCTCCGTCATTTGGAGGAGCGCCGCACGCGCACGGTTGGCGTCAATCTCCGCCCGTTCTCGGCGGCCTTTACTTCGCTTGCCCAGGCGCTTCTGGCCGACTCCAGCGCCTTCTCGGCCGCCTCCGCGCGGTGCTGAGCGTCCTCAACCTCCTTCTGCGTCTCCCGCAGGAGGACCTTCCCATCGCGCATACCTCCCTGGCGGCCCTCAGGGAGTGTGCAATCTGCACGCGTAAGCTCCAGGTCAGCCGAAGGAAAAGGATAAAAGGTAAAGGGCAAAAAGATCGCTTACCCTGACGACAGCAGCATAGGAGTCCTGGAAGAACGCGCCCACTTTTTGATGGCTGAGGTCCTCCAGGATCTCGGGAACAAAGACCGGGCCCAGGACTCGCTCAGCCCAGCGACGTCGTTTAAGAAGTCTCGGGGTGGCCCGGGCTGGCCCCCACCCCGCTCCGTCGTTTCAGCTGTCCCTGGCTCGGTGCGTGGGCCACTCCTGGGTGACTTCTCGGGGGGTGGACTCATGGGACCAGATGGTCCCTCACCCCAATCCCTGGTGGCATCCGATGGGGTCAGTCCTCCAGGAGCCGGGGGCTCTTCGGCCAATATGGGCCCCTCTGCGGCTGGCTCCTCAACGGGGACTCCCGCGGTTGCCCCCATCCCTGGCGGAGTGTCGGCCGTGAGATCAACCTCTGGAACAGCCGGGACATCTTGCGGAGCCGGTGGTGGGGAGACTTGAGCCGGTGGGGAGGCCCGAGCCATCGGACGCTTCGGGGCTGGAGCCTGCTGACCCCCAGGTGATCCTTCCCGGGCCCTCTTCTTAGAGGCAGCCCTCAGGAGTTTTGCCGCCGGTATCTTCATAGCTGCGCAGTATCAGTTGGGCTTTTAAAATTTTTTTAAAAAAAGAAGCAAAATTTTTGGCTAAGAGAGGACTTACCCCGTGGGAGATGAGACCCGCCGACTCAAGGTTATCCTCCGACAGCAGCAGGGTGTATCGGGGGATCTCGGCGGCCAACAATAGCCCCAACGCCTCCCGGTCCCCAGGATGGATGGCGACGGCGTTCCCTCGGAGGTCGGGATCTCCCCACTAGGGCCTGACTTGGTCAATATTCGTAAAAAAGAAACGGGATTTCCATCCCTTGATTGAAGAAGGAAGGAGGAGTTTTAGGACCCGATTGGGTCGGGGCTGGAATAGCCACCAACCCTTTTGAGCCCGAAGGGAGTAGAAAGATCGAAAAAGGCTGATTCGTAGGGTAATACTCAGCGATAGCAAAGGATGACAAAGGCGCTGATGACGCGATAGGAGTTTGGAACTAATTGAGAGGGGGTCAAGGAATAGTAGTTGAGAAGTTGACGAAAAAGGACGGAAAAGGTGGGCGGAGACCTGCCTTTAGGCAAATCTCATAGAGGGCCATCCGACGGGTCGGGAGGAGATGACCCTATCGTCGGGAGTTGGCAAGAAAAGCTCAACGTCCCGGGGAACCTGATAACGGCCTGGATTTTTGCCAAATCCAACCGCGTCATCGTGGAGGCCGTCCCCTCTGGGGACCCCTCCGCCGTCGAGGAGGCGCCAGCCTCCGACCGGCGGCCCCTCGATGGGGCTCCACCGGCGACCCGTCGCCGGGCCAGGGGGACGCGGTCCTCTGAATCAGTGGACCACTCAATCGAAGGGGAAGGAGCGGGAGAGGTACGGTACCTCTCGAAAGAAGGACGATTCTCAGAACCGTCCTCCGAGGTCAAGAAGGAGAACTCATGAGCAAAGGGATAGAAGTCTAGGATGGGTGAAGAATTGACCTGAAGGAAGGAAACCAAACGCAGGCCCACAGGTTGCAGGGGAGATCGGAGCGTAGGCACAGGGGGAGACGATGACAAGAGAAGCGGTATGGCGTCAATTCAACTCCTCGCTTGGCTTTATCAGGTTTTCAAATCATCCTTCCTCGTCTCGTCAGCCACATGGCCCCTTGCCATAGGCTGGCTCGCTCGAGGGACACCCAGCGCGTGGTGCGGCACGCCTCCGGCCAATGGTGGGACCCCGCTGACGTCGCCATAATGAGAGGTAATGATGATGCGGCTTTTTGCGCAAACTTCGAAGAGCCAGTTCTCTCTCTCGAGGTCGATCATGGTGGGCATAGTGTACGGAGGGCCGCCATCTTACATTCCCCAGGCCGTCCGCATATAAGATGAGGACGAGGATCAGCCATGTGGAGAACACCCCTTGCGCCTCAATGGTGAGACCCGCTTCACCCCAGGGGTGAGGCGGCATCTGATATGACTGATCCCGCATCGTCAAGATAAAAGGTAACGGCAGTTGATGACCCCAAGACCCCCCACCAGTCTCGGGGTGCACCGGCATTCTCCCCACCCCCGGGACCCCTTCCGGTCTCAGGGTGGGGTCATCATCTCTTGACCCCGAGACCCCCCACCGGTCTAGTGGTGCACCGGCATTCTCGCCACCCACGGGACCCCTTCGGTCTCGGGGTGGGGCCATCATCTCTTGACCCCGAGACCCCCCACCGGTCTCGGGGTGCACCGGCATTCTCCCCACCATCGGAACCCCTTCCGGTCATGGGGTGGGGTCATCATCTCTTGACCCTGAGATCCCCCATCGGTCTCGGGGTGCACCGGCATTCTCCCCACCCCCGGGACCCCTTCCAGTCCCGGGGTGGGGCCATCATCTCTTGACCCCGTGACCCCTCACCGGTCTCGGGGTGCACCTGCATTCTCCCCACCCCGGGACCCCTTCCGGTCTCGGGGTGGGGCCATCATCTCTTGACCTCGAGACCCCCTATCGGTCTCGGGGTGCACCGGCATTCTCCCCACCCCGGGACCCCTTCCGGTCTCGGGGTGGGGTCATCATCTCTTGACCCCGAGACCCCCCACCGGTCTCGGGGTGCACCGGCATTCTCCCCACCCCCGGGACCCCTTTCGGTCTCGGGGTGGGGCCATCATCTCTTGACCCCGAGACCCCCCACCGGTCTTGGGGTGCACCGGCATTCTCCCTACCCTCGGGACCCCTTCTGGTCTCGGGGTGGGGTCATCATCTCTTGACCCCGAGACCCCCCATCGGTCTCGGGGTGCACCGGCATTCTCCCCACCCCCGGGACCCCTTCCGGTCCCGGGGTGGGGTCATCATCTCTTGACCCCGAGACCCCCCACTGGTCTCGGGGTGCACCGGCATTCTCCCCACCCCCGGGACCCCTTCCGGTCCCGGGGTGGGGTCATCATCTCTTGACCCCGAGACCCCCCACCGGTCTCGGGGTGCACCGGCATTCTCCCCACCCCCGGGACCCCTTCCGGTCTAGGGGTGGGGTCATCATCTCTTGACCCCGAGACCCCCCACCGGTCTTGGGGTGCACCGGCATTCTCCCCACCCTCGGGACCCCTTCCGGTCAGGCTGGGGTCATCATCTCTTGACTCCGAGACCCCCCACGGTCTCGGGGTGCACGGCATTCTCCCCACACCGGGACCCCTTCTGGTCTCGGGGTGGGGTCATCATCTCTTGACCCCGAGACCCCCCACCGGTCTCGGGGTGCACCGGCATTCTCCCCACCCCCGGGACCCTTCCGGTCTCTGGGTGCGGCCATCATCTCTTGACCCCGAGACCCTCCACGGTCTCGTGGTGCACCGGCATTCTCCCCACCCCCGGGACCCCTTCTGGTCTCAGGGTGGGGTCATCATCTCTTGACCCCGAGACCCCCCACCGGTCTCGGGGTGCACCGGCATTCTCCCCACCTCCGGGACCCCTTCCGGTCCCGGGGTGGGGTCATCATCTCTTGACCCCGAGACCCCCCACCGGTCTCGGGGTGCACCGGCATTCTTCCCACCCCGAGACCCCTTCCGGTCTCGGGGTGGGGCCATCATCTCTTGACCCCGAGACCCTCCACCGGTCTCGGGGTGCACCGGCATTCTCCCCACCTCCAGGATCCCTTCCGGTCCCGGGGTGGGGTCATCATCTCTTGACCCCGAGACCCCCCACCGGTCTTGGGGTGCACCGGCATTCTCCCCACCCCCGGGACCCCTTTCGATCCCGGGGTGGGGTCATCATCTCTTGACCCCGAGACCCCCCACCGGTCTCGGGGTGCACCGGCATTCTCCCCACCCCCAGGACCCCTTCCGGTCTCGGGATGGGGTCATCATCTCTTGACCCCGAGACCCCCCACCGGTCTCGGGGTGCACCGGCATTCTCCCCACCCCCGGGACCCCTTCCGGTCTCGGGGTGGGCCATCATCTCTTGACCCCGAGACCCCCCACCGGTCTCGGGGTGCACCGGCATTCTCCCCACCCTCGGGACCCCTTCCGGTCTCGGGGTGGGGCCATCATCTCTTGACCCCGAGACCCCCCACCGGTCTCGGGGTGCACCGGCATTCTCCCCCCCCAGGACCCCTTCCGGTCTCGGGGTGGGGCCATCATCTCTTGACCCCGAGACCCCCCACCGGTCTCGGGGTGCACCGGCATTCTCCCCACCCTCGGGACCCCTTCCGGTCTCGGGGTGGGGCCATCATCTCTTGACCCCGAGACCACCCACCGGTCTCGGGGTGCACCGGCATTCTTCCCAGCCCCGGGACCCCTTCCGGTCTCTGGGTGGGGTCACCATCTCTTGACCTCGAGACCCCCCATCGGTCTTGGGGTGCACCAGCATTCTCCACACCCCCGGGACACCTTCCGGTCCCAGGGTGGGGTCATCATCTCTTGACCCCGAGACCCCCCACCGGTCTCGGGGTGCACCGTCATTCTCCCCACCCTCGGGACACCTTCCGGTCTCAGGGTGGGGTCATTATCTCCTGGCCCCGAGACCCCCCACCGGTCTCGGGGTGCACCAGCATTCTCCCCACCCCCGGGACCCCTTCCGGTCTAAGGGGTGGGGTCATCAGCGATTGGCGTGCAGTTCAATCGTCGAAAGAAATGACGACTCCAGGCCACACGGCGCACCCACGTGATTCTCCGTACGCCCAGATTGCACCCCGTTACGGAGGGCCATACCTCATAACGGCGTATGGTACATTGCATGTCCCTGTGCATTGCCATGCCTCGCTACGACGTACGATTCGCTACCACTTGCGACTGTGCTCGGTCATATCAGCCGATGGTGTGCACTGAATGCCTTCGCAGCTGTTGGACACATGAGATATCACGTCGATAGGCAGTACGGGATGTCCCCAGCGTGCGCAGCGATGGTACGACGGTGATCTTCTGAAACAGTAAGATAGGATATTCGGACAGGTATAAAAGCATGTGCTCGCGCTGTAAGTAGGGATCTGAACTTTGGTTTTCTGAGCTTTCTTCCTCCCAGCAAAACCCTAACCGCCTCAGTTCTTTTTCGCTGAGCGGTTCTTTGTCTGAGCCCAGGTGACTGACTTAATCATCGGAGGGTCCCTACCAGTACCGCCAGTCTCGGGGACTTTTCTTGCAGGGCTCCGAGGAGGACGTCCATCTTCCCGGTGTTTGAGGAAAGTGACTTGGCATCATCAGATATCAACTGAACATATTATAGGGATAGATTGAGTTGGCTCAGATAGACATATGCTTCACAACGGTTGCATTTAGAAATGCCATCCAAGTCATGATTTCACAGCCCACACATCATAGCCCTTGGCTTAGATAGGGTGTCAAACATATGCTTCATAACGGTTGCATTCAGAAATGCCCTCCAAGTCTTGATAGCACATCACATAAATTGAGCGTCAAAACAATAAGAAGTCCCTATCATCATTGCCGAATTGAAATGAATAGGCTCAAAAATAATCATAGCCCACACAAGAAAATTTTTTGAAACCATATGAACAAGGCAACATTGGCATGACGGTCTCAGTTGTCCCCGATATCTGACAACTTACTTCAGAAATTGTAAAGGAACATAGATTGAGTTGGCTCAGGAAGGCATCCGAGTCAGGATATAGTCAAAAAATGCCTAACATCATGGCCCTTGGCTTAGATAGGGTGTCAAACATATGCTTCACAATGGTTGCATTTAGAAATGCCTTCCAAGTCATGATATTGCAGCATGTCATCAGCGTTAAAATAAATAATAAGTCCCTATCATCATTACCGAATTGAATTGAGTAGGCTCAAAACTAATCACGGCCCATGATATGTGGCAACATTGGCAACCTATATATAGAATTTGCATCAAACTATATAGCTAAAAGCATTAAGTCATGACATGAAAATATTCTAAGGCCATAAAAATGAAATATAAAAATAAATAAAAATGTGTACTTATCATCCAGGACATACGAGTGCAAACAACAACTAACATTTTTCACATCATCAAACGACAAAGAGCAAATTCAATAAGAAATCCTGAAATGAAAAGGAAGTTCCCATAAAGGACCATTGACATAGTCCTCATTCCACCCCTATTCTCAATATTTGGTGGAACTGGTTGCACTAACTGCATCCTCACTAGAGGGTCGCTCGACATGTCATTAGGCATTTTCTAAACTTCAGGTGTACAGCATCGTTCAAGAAAAGCGGCTTGGGCTTCATGCTATGTATTGTACCTTTTGTGTTCATTGTTTGGAAACCAGCGACCAATGCCTTGCAATCATCCCACTCCCTAACGATTTCTTTTTTGAGTCTAGCGAATACAACATAGAACGGTATTTCGAGGATAAGGCAGCAAACAAAGTGAAACAACTATCGTTTGCTAGGACCTCCATCCGATGTGGATGATCCTGAAGATGATAGAATGATCATTAATTATCATATGGAGCATGCAATCACCAAAATAGTAAGAAAATAATGAGTTTTCGAAACAATCATACTTCTAGATGTAAATTGATTCCACATTGCATTGGCAATACAATCCCTCTTAACCTCACCCCTCCTTGATTCATCTTGACTAATGGGGTTGAAACTTAATTGCTCACTATCATCCTCAATATCGTTGGCATTGAAATACTTATCGTTGCCTTAAGAACCAAAATGATTTTTTTTTGAACTTCGAATCGGTAAGGCAGTGGTGCGAACACCAGGCTCAGGAAGAGGCTTCAACAACTTTAGCTGGATTCTTTATGGATGGAAGATTAAATTAAGTTTTAGTCCTATATTTATTTTTCATTTGAGTAATTGACTGTATTTGTTTGATTGAGTCCTGTTTAAGTTTTTTATTGCAATTGAGTCAAAAGGAGTCCAGCCCAAAAACCCGATATGGTTCAGCATAAGAAGAATGGGTGCATGGTCATGAAGTCACCAACATTGAAGTCATATCATCACGCCACATCAACAAGGAAGATTGCCTAATGAATAGAAAGATTTTGAATCAAGTCAAAGTCCCCTCAACCGTATCTTCTTGGGAACTGCCTCCACAACCACCTCCTCTTATCATGGGACGCCCCACATTCTCCTTTTCGCATATCTCCTCTTGGAAACCACCTCCATAAATCAATGGACGTCCATATTGAAAACTGCCTCCACAAATCATGGGACGCCCACATTGGAAATCGCCTCCACAAATCATGAGACGCCCACATTCTTCTCTTCGCTGGCCGAGATCTTCTTCCTCTAATGATAATATGGTATAAGTGCTTGGTAGTCTATAAAAAGGGCTCTGGCTTTTTGTAAAAGGAGGATGATTAATGAAGTTTTCTTGAGAAAATCCCCTGCTTGTTAGATGGGTCCCCTGTGAGAGGATAGGCGCGAGGCCTGGTGTCTATTTATATCGTCCACATTTTATCCTCCTTTCCCCACTTTGCTTCAAGCCCATTTTTAACCGATCAAGGATCCCCGGCTTCCATGGTTTCGTAGTTGTAGGTTGTTCCCACCATGAATCAAGGTACATAAGCTTACAATATGGTGAAATCCCTTATCATCCTCAAGTTCCTTCTGTGAGTGCATCGATTTTACTTAAGTTTATTAATTGCTGGGAGAACCCTCTTTAAAATCCTTTTAGATATACAATTATTAGATTTACTTAGCCCTAATCTAAGTGGTTTCTTAACCACAATGATCCGCTTCTTTATTACTTTGTTTAAATTCTAAATTCAAACTTTGTTTAGTCTTCTAAGTCCCCTCTATAAAATTTCTAGTTCTTAAACAATGAGTGAATGCATGTGTTATTTTACTTAATCGTTTATTTAATCTTTACTAATTCTATTAGAAATACATCCCACATTGATTATCCCATATCATCATGGTATCAGAGCATGGTTGGTTAGGGCAAAATTTCTAGTTTGCTTGCTCGCTGGATTATCTGAATATTGCAGTATATGGTCTGATGTTTTAATTTTTGCAGCGTGTATAAAATTTAAAATTTTATGATTTTTATTTTTCTAGATTCTTTATAATTCAAAGTATTTTTTATAATTTTCTCAAGCATTATTTTGGACGGTGAATTTTCTGCCAGCCGAAATAAGGTTTGAGAACAGGTTCTGTTCTGTTTTCTGACTTGACTGGGTTCTAGGAACTACCTAGTAAAGCAATGAATTGTAAATTTAATTTTATTTCACCTGGAGTATCATTATTGAGTTAAGAGTGTTCTATAATTTTTTTTGAATTTTTTTGAATATGTTACATAATACTCCCCTGCACATGATTTTAGGATTCATATAAATGTTGCATACATCTCATGATAAGTCAAGTTAAAGGCTTGTGTACCTAATTGCACTGCATGACATAGGTCAGCTACACCCTACCAAATACTAGCTCAATCAAGTGCAACCATGGACCAACATTTTGAGACCTTGATGAAAACCCTGAATGATCAAATGGCCTGACTAAACCAGAATCTGACTGATCAATTGACCCAGACCACCCAAAGCATAACTGATCGAATGACCCATATCACTTTTAGGCTTGACCAATTAGAGGCAGGTACTCCTACAAGAGCCCAGGAGGCCCAAATAGAATTAGAGCCTGAACCAGAGTTAAATACGCCCATCAACCCTAGAAGAGCTCTACACCAAGACCTTTTTCCTGAACCCAATCCTAGAAGGCCTAATCAAGAACCATTGTTTGAGCCAAATCCTAGAAGACTCAATTTTAATCGAGTCCATGACCTGAATCCTAGGAGAGCACTCCATGACCCAGCTTATGAGCCAAATTCTAGGAGACCCAATCAGGACCAAATGGACCAGTATGACTGAACTCTTAGGATATTAGATTAGAAGCACCCACTTTTGATGGAAGTCTAGATCCTAAGGTTTATGTAGATTGGGAGGGTAAGATGGATCAGTATTTTGAGTGGTACGAAATGACTGAGGAAAGGAAGTGCAAATTTGCAAAGCTTAGGTTAGTCCGTCAGGCTCGGTTATACTAGGGAAATGTTGAGAGATTCATTAGACAGAGAGGTGATGCTCCCATAGTAACCTTAGAGAGAAGTACCTTCCCATGTCCTACTACCAAAGACTTCTAGATCAGTGGCAGAGATTGACCCAAGGAACAAAGAGTGTGTTGGCCCAGATGACAACCCAAGAGGGGGGGGGGGGATGAATTGGGTTCTTTAAAAAATTAGCCTTTTTGAATAGTTGGCTTAAGTTGAATGAAGGCAATAGCAAAGTAAATATAATGTGCAGAAATAAGACAGTGATAGAGATAGAGTCAATGTAAGCACGGAAAACACAAAGAGTTTATAGTGGTTCGGTGTATCCAACACCTACGTCCACTCCCAAGATTCACTTGGGTCCACACTATAATCAACCTGATTACAGCTGAGTTGTTTTACAAGCTCACAACTCAAACTTATTGTTTTCCCGGGCGCACAACGAACCCAGCTGGTTTTCAAGGGCTCACCAGCACAAAAACCCAAACACAAGCTTAACCAAGCTTGAACCGAGGTAAGACTACCTCCACTAGTTCAATCCTCCAGATTGAACTAGATACAAACAAATGAAATATGTTTTTCAATTACAAAGCTCCTTAATGAGCAGATAATCAAATAAAATAACAAGTTTAGAAAAGCCTGATTTATAGATGGTTGGCTTTTGAGCTTTTCTTCTTTTCTTCTTTTCTTCTTCTCCTTGCTGGATTGAATCAAGCCTCAGCTCCGATTCTTCACAGTTGAAGCAGTTGAGAAGGGTTGAAAAGCAAGAAACGAATCCTCTTTCTCCAAGTTGGGAAATCCACCAAAACTTTGATTTGAATGCCTTGGATTCCTCTTGAGCTTTTTGGAGTGGAGTGGATTTGAGCTAGAAGATTTTCCTCTTGAGATTCAGGCTCTCTCTTTTTCGGATTTTTGAAATGGGATTTCTTTCCTCTTTGTTTTTCCGATTTTCTTTCTCTTTCGTTCTCTTTTTCCGTTCTTATTTTTGAACAATAGTCTTCCCTTTTTATAGATTTCTTTCAAACCATTTTTGGAAGAAAACTATCCGTTGGAGTGTACCTTGTAGCAAAATATATCCGTTAGAAATAAGGTAAAATAGAAATATTACCGTTAGAGCTGATCTGGCAATTTGATTTTTTGTTCCAGGTGGGTTGGAGTCGACTCTAACTTTTCTGGAGTCGGCTCTAACTCGAAGCACTTTAAAACGTTATTTCGGGAGTCGTCTCTATCTTTTCTGGGGTCGACAAGAAACTTTTCTGGAGTCAACTCTAACTTACCCGGAGTCGACTCTAGGATGGGGCCAGAAAAATCGATGTCTGCTTCTTCTGTGAGAGTTGATTCTAATAGTCTCAGAGTCGACTCTAACTTCCGTGCCAGATCCGGAGCCGGCTCTGTGATTCTCGGAGTCAACTCTAATGTCTGCAATCTTACCTAGACATTAGATTCGATCCAGAACACGATGTAACTCCTGATTTTGATCATTCAAATAGACTTATAATCTGAAACACTTAATCAAAATCATTAGAGCCTCCATTAGTTATACTCAAATAGTTTTGTTAATCATCAAAATCATCAATTGGGTCAACAATCTCCCCTTTTTGATGATAACAAAAACTTTGAGTATATGCATTCAAAAATTCATTCGAACTAAAGATTATAGACATTTTGAAATTTAAAACATTTTTAATGAAGGATTTGATGCCAATATTCAAAGTAAACTTTTAAAATTATGCATGAGTTCAATATAATCCATCAATTATGAATATTTAATCTAAATGTGCAGAAAATTGCAATTGAGCTTTTTGTTAAGCTCCCCTGCATTGAATAGCTCCCCCTATATTTAAGCATCGAATTTTCACTGATTAAAATTTTAAGTCATTTGCAAAAACAATCATTTTGCATAAACAATTATTTCTCCCCTTTCTCTATGCATATTCAACCATCTCTCATTAAAATAACCATCTCTCATTAAAATTTTCAAGTCTTTCTTTCTTTGCATATTCATATTCAACCAGAATCAATCTTTCTTTCTTTGCATATTCAACCATCTCTCCCCCTTTTTTGTTATCAGAAATAAGGAGAGTATTAGATAAAGAAAGTTAATAAGACATAGGGATTCAAGCAGTCAATATTTGAAAATGTGAAATTGCATTTCATAAGTAAGAACCATTACATTAGTTGATTCATGTACATTCCAAAATGAAATACATTAGATATCAAAAATTCCTAAATACAAACTATCAAAATCAAAATCAAGGTTAGATATGTTTGAATACAATTTTCTTCAAATGACCTATGATTTTCATTACATCATCTTTTTGGGATTTCTTAAAATTTTCAAGGCAAGCTTCAATTTGTGAGACTGCAAGGTCAATGTCCTTCTTCAGTTGACCAGTTGCATGAACATAAGATCCCGACCCATCAGCAATACCTTCCATCCTTTCAAAGATTTTGTGAAGTTCAGCACCAAAGGATTCAACAAAATTGCTTATGGTAAAGGAGATCATGTCCAGTCTCGAATTAAGTTCTTCTTTCAACTGATTAAAGTCTTCTTTTAATTGAGTAATTTCATGAGATCTCTGACTATCATACTCAGCAAGCAAAGCTCTCAACTGACCAATCTGTTCATCAAAGAATCTCCCAGAAGCAGCTATAGACTGATGTGGAGGAGAGGGAATGGTACTAGGTCCGGCCTCTGAAGGTCCAGCTGAAGATGGTCCCGCAATAGATGGATCAGGGATAGATGGTCCCACAGTGGATGGTCCAGGGATGTCTTCTACTCTTGTCTCTTCTGCTCTATCTCTTTCTGCTCTTTCCTCTCTTCCTCCTTTCATCCATACACCATTCAACATCTTGAAGCCCATCCATGAATAGTAGAGATGCTATAATAGTCAGTGTGTCTCAATTTTCTTAGGGGTTCATTCTCCATAATAAGCACACCTTGGCTTCTAAAGATTAAAGTCAAAATCATACCATATGGTAGTGTAGATCTTTTCTTTGTAGCCGCCTCTGCCATATATCCAATCATCATGCCAGCTAAGTTGACTGGCCTCCCAGTAATTATGCAATCCATCAAAAGAACATCTCGCTCCGAGACATACTCGAATCTACCAATTTTCGGAAACAAGATTCTTCCACAGATGTTATGTAGTAACCTGAGTTCCAGATTCAATTGATTTGCAAGGATTTCCTCAAACTCAGTTACATCTCTCCCTAACATTCTTGTCAATGCTCCACTTCTATCATCATGTTGATATTCCATTATACCGATTGTGGGCATTTCCAATAAATTTCCAAGTATCTCAGTGGTTATTGTAACTCTTGTTCCTCTTACTATACTGATTAATCCACCTTCTCCTCTACTTAAACCATTGTAAAACTCTCTCACTAAGGCTGGATATGTGGGGATATCTAATGAACAGATCTTTTCCCACCCCATTTCTTTTAAACTTCTTCCTATAGTGAAGCCTTCTGACTCAAAGAAATCAAAATTCACCTTTCTTCCAGTTGTAATGGTCTTACCGGCTAAATGATCAACTTTGGGTGAAGAGGGTGAAGAAGGAGAGTCTTCTTGAGTGGCCGAAGAGGAGGATGGCAAGGGTTGCCTCCGAATAGTGCGTCGCCTTGTGGGAACGAACGCTCTACCGACGAAACCGTGCCTCTTAGGTGCCATTGAGAAGATTGGAAAGATTAATCAAAGGCTTTGAGAAGATTGGGGAAGTTGGAAAGGCTTTGGAGCTTTTTGGAGAGGTTTTGGGAGACGGATGGAATGATTTGGGGTCGACTCCGCCTTTTTATTTTTAACCTAGCTCGACTTAGAGTCGACTCCCGAAAACTGGGTGTCGGCTCTGAACCAGAAAATCTGTCAGCTCTCGAATTAGAGTCGGCTCTATAAAAGCCAGAGTCGGCTCTAATTGCTTAGACAGAACATCAAAAATAGAGGTGTCGACTCCACAAACTGTCAGAGTCGACTCTAACAGTTTCAGAGATAAAAAATCAAGTTTCAAGGATCTGAAACTATTCAAATTAATCATCAAATTCTAGATAAATATTCCTTAGCAATTGGGGAAACAATGAATCAATATCTAGATAGATTTCCTTAATGAATATTGAGATTTTTCAAGAAATTTATGAGATCTAGATAGATGTCCTTAAGAGTTTCAGAAAACTATTCCAAAGGATCACAAACTCCTAATTCTCTTCTAAGATAACAAAATCTCTCTTCACTTAAGGGTTTTGTTAATATATCTGCCAGTTGTTCTTCAGTATTCACATAATCAAGACAAATTTCATTATTGGCTACATGTTCTCTTATAAAGTGATATCTTATTTCAATATGCTTTGTTCTTGAATGTTGAATTGGATTTTTAGTTAAATTTATTGCACTTGTATTATCACATCTTATAGGTGTCTTATCAAGTGTGATACCATAGTCTTCAAGTTGTCTCTTAATCCATAGGATTTGAGCACAGCAACTTCCAGCTGCAACATATTCTGCTTCAGCAGTAGATAATGCAACGAATTTTGCTTTTTGCTAAACCATGAGATTAAGTTACTTCCTAAAAATTGGCATGCACCACTTGTGCTTTTTCTATCTAACTTACATCCAGCATAATCAGAATCAGAATAAGCAATCAGATTTAATGTTGAGTCTCTAGAATACCATAAACCTACATTTTTTGTTCCACTTAAGTATCTTAGTATTCTTTTAACAGCAATTAAATGTGATTCTTTAGGTTCAGACTGAAATCTAGCACATAAGCAAACAGCAAACATTATGTCTGGTCTACTTGCAGTTAAGTAAAGTAGGGATCCGATTATACCTCGATAATATTTTTGATCAACTTTCTTACCTTCTTCATCTTTGTCCAGCTTGCATGAAGGACTCATTGGTGTTCCGAGGGGTTTTATTGATTCCATACCAAACTTCTTTAGAATTTCTCTTGTGTACTTTGTTTGGTTGATAAAGATTCCCTCTTTGCTTTGTTTGATTTGGAGTCCAAGGAAGAAATTGAGTTCTCCCATCATGCTCATTTCAAATTCTCCCTGCATTAACTTAGCAAACTCTTGACATAGAAGATTGTTAGTAGCACCAAATACAATGTCATCAACATAAATTTGAACTACAAGTAAATCTTTATCTTTTCTTTTCAAAAATAATGTTTTATCAACATTTCCTCTAGTAAAATCATTTTCAATCAAAAATTTACTTAGCCTATCATACCAAGCTCTAGGTGCTTGTTTCAAACCATATAATGCCTTGTGCAATTTAAAAACGTGATTTGAAAATTCATGATCTTCAAAACCTGGTGGTTGTTCTACATATACTTCTTCATTTATTAATCCATTTAAAAATACACTTTTGACATCCATTTGAAATAAATTAATGTTCATGTGACATGCAAATGCTAGTAATAGCCTAATGGCTTCTAATCTAGCTACAGGTGCAAAGGTTTCATCAAAATCAATACCTTCTTCTTGATTATATCCTTTTGCAACTAATCTAGCTTTGTTTCTAATTACTATGCCATTTTCATCTAGTTTATTTCTAAAAACCCATTTTGATCCTATAACAGAATGATCTTTAGGTCTTTCTACTAATGTCCATACATTATTTCTGGTGAATTGGTTTAATTCTTCTTGCATAGCTAGCATCCAATTATTATCTTTTTCAGCTTCTTCAATGGTTTTAGGTTCAATTTGAGAAACAAATGCAAGGTGATTACTAATATTTCTCATAGATGATCTAGTTCTTATTCCTTGAGATGGATCACCTATAATCAATTCCTTGGGATGACTATAAGCATATCTCCAATCTCTTGGTAGATCTATATCATTATGATTAGTATTAATATCATCAGCATTAGGTGAATCATTATCTTTAGCTTCTTGTTCATGATCTTAAGATACATCAATATTAAGTTTTTCAAGATTGTTTTCGAGAATGTTTGTATTTCTCATCATCAATCCTTTTGGAACTTGATGCTAAAGATTCATCAAAAATTACATGAATAGATTCTTCAACAATTAGGCTTCCTTTATTGAACACTCTATATGCTTTACTAGTTGTTGAATAACCTAAGAATATTCCTTCATCAGATTTTGCATCAAATTTACCTAAGTTACTTTTACCATTATTATGAATAAAACATTTACAACCAAATGCATGAAAATATTTAATGTTGGGTTTTCTATCATGCCATAATTCATAAGGTGTTTTCTTTAAAATAGGTCTTATTAAGGCTCTATTTAGGATGTAACATGCTGTGTTAATAGCTTCCGCCCAAAAGTATTTCGGGAGTTTGCTTTCACATAGCATGGTACGGGCCATGTCTTCTAGAGTCCTATTTTTCCTTTCAACTACTCCATTTTGTTGTGGGGTCCTAGGTGCAGAAAAATTATGATTAATACCATTTTCATTGCAAAAACTTTCAAATAAGTGATTTTCAAATTCAGTTCCATGATCACTTCTTAGAGACACTATGGTAGTGTTTTTCTCATTTGTTACTTTCTTGAAGAATTTCATGAATATCGAGAAAGTCTCATCTTTGTGAGCTAAAAACATTACCCAAGTGAATCTAGAGTAATCATCTACTATCACAAGACCATATTTCTTTCCTCCTAGACTTGTGGTTCTAGTTGGTCCAAAAGGTCCATGTGAAGTAGCTCTAATGGCCTAGAAGTTGAAACAATATTTTTAGATTTAAAAGAACTTCTTGTTTGTTTTCCAAACTGACATGCATCACATATTTTGTTATTTTCAAAATCTAATTTAGGTAGACCTTTTACTAAATCCATTCTAATTAGTTTTGAAATAAGGTGTGTGCTTGCGTGACCTAATCTTCGATGCCACAACCAACCAATCTCATTCATATTAGCATTATTAGCAACTAAGCAATGATCATTAGTAGACAATTTGTCTAAATCAATCATGTATACATTGCCATTTCTATTTCCAATAAAAACAATGCTATTATCAATGGGATTAGCTACAATGCATAAAGAAGATTCAAAAGATACTTTAAAACCTTTGTCACATAATTGACTTATACTTATTAAGTTATGCTTTAAACCATCAACATAAAGTACATTCTCAATATATGTGGAGGGAGTTATTTGAATGTTACCAAACCCAAGATTTGGCCTTTGCCATTGTCGCCAAATGTACAACTCCTCTCTTTTCTTCAAGGGTGATGAATTCTTCTTTGTCACCCGTCATATGTCTTGAGCAGCCACTATCAAGATACCACTTTCTCTTTGATCTCTTGGCCACAAGACATTCCTGCAATAAAATCAGACTTTATGTTTAGGTACCCAAGCTTTCTTGGGTCCTTCATGGTTAGTAGCAACAAATATTGTTCCTTTCGGAACCCATATTTTCTTCCCTTTAACATTTAGGTTTTTATTAGGTTTCAGAATTTTACATTCATAAGATTTATGTCCTATTTGATTACATTTAAAGCATGTAAAATTACTTTGGCCAGCACGCACAAAAATATTTTTCAGTGATTTTTGTTTTCTTAAAGTGTTATACCCTAATCCGCTTTGTCAAAAACTTCTTTTTGACTATTTAATAACATGTCTAATTTAGTTGAGCTTAAGGTAAACTTATCAACTATGTTCTTATGTTTTTCAACCTCTTTCCTTAGTTTATCATTTTTATTTGAAATTAGTTCTTTTCTTTTACTAAAATCTCATTTTCAGATTTAAATTTCTCAACTTCATTATTAAGATTTTCCTTTTCTTTAATGAAAGTTAAATTTTTATTTTTCAAAATCTTGTATTTCTTTTTCAAAACTTTGAAATCGCTAACAAGTTCATTAAAAGCATCAAACAGTTCATCAAAGCAAATTCATCGCAAGGGTTATCGGAACTTACCTCATCATTGTCGTCCGCCATGAAACATACGTTTGCGACTTCCTTTTGTTCTTCTTCTTCGGAAGAAGATTCCTCGCTGTCACTCCATGTCGCCACATAAGCCTTCTTTTTCTTTTTGTAGGCTTTCTTCAATTTTGGACATTCATTTCTAAAATGCCCCGGTTTATTACATTCATAGCAAGTCAAGGGGTCTTTCTCTTTTTCTTTGTCCTTATCCTTGTTCTTATCCTTTTCTCCTTCCCACTTTGCTCCAAATTTCTTCTTGTGGAAGGGTTTCTTTCTCCTCATAAATCTTTTAAATTTCTTTGCTAAGAGAGCAGTCTCATCATCATCATCATCATCGCTGCTGCTCTCTTCTTCTTTTGCAGCTTTGAGGGCAATCATTTTCTTCTTCTTTGTGTCCTCCTCTACATGCTGCTTCATAGTCAGCTCATGGGTCATAAGAGATCCTAGAAGCTCCTCTAAGGGTAAAGTGTTGAGGTCCTTAGCTTCTTGGATTGCTGTCATTTTTGCTTCCCATGATCTTGGTAATGACCTAAGAATTTTTCGAACAAGTTCAGAGTTAGTATATGTCTTACCAAGACTTTTCAAACCATTTACAATATCTGTAAATCTAGTGTACATGCATGCAATGGTTTCAGATTGTTCCATGCTAAATAATTCATATTTGTGAACAAGAATATTAATTTTGGATTCTTTCACTTGGTTGGTACCCTCATGGGTAACCTCTAATCTATCCCAAATCTCCTTTGCGGAATTACAAGTGGAGATTCTATTAATTTCATTAGCATCTAAGGAGCAATATAATACATTCATGGCTTTAGCGTTAAGCTGTGCCATCTTCCTATCATTATCATTCCAGTCCCTTTCGGGCTTAGGAACAATAGTGCCATCAATAACATGTGTGGGTGTACTAGGTCCATTAATTATAACACCCCAAAGCTCATAATCAGAAGCTTGAATGAATATCCTCATTCTAGCTTTCCAATAAGAATAATTTGAGCCATTAAAGAGTGGAGGTCTATTCGTAGAATGACCTTCAGCAAATGATCCAACTTGTGTTGCCATTTGGAACTTTAGCTCTTGACGTGTGATCAAAATCTAATGAGCACTAGCTCTGATACCAATTGTTGGCCCAGATGACAACCCAAGAGGGGGGGGGGGTGAATTGGGTTCTTTAAAAAATTAGCCTTTTTGAATAGTTGGCTTAAGTTGAATGAAGACAATAGCAAAGTAAATATAATGTGCAGAAATAAGACAGAGATAGAGATAGAGTCAATGTAAGCACGGCAAACACAAAGAGTTTATAGTGGTTCGGTGTATCCAACACCTACGTCCACTCCCAAGATTCACTTGGGTCACACTATAATCAACCTGATTACAGCTGAGTTATTTTACAAGCTCACAACTCAAACTTGTTGTTTTCCCGGGCGCACAACGAACCCAGCTGGTTTTCAAGGGCTCACCAGCACAAAAACCCAAACACAAGCTTAACCAAGCTTGAACCGAGGTAAGACTACCTCCACTAGTTCAATCCTCCAGATTGAACTAGATACAAACAAATGAAATATGTTTTTCAATTACAAAGCTCCTTAATGAGCAGATAATCAAATAAAATAACAAGTTTAGAAAAGCCTGATTTGTAGATGGTTGGCTTTTGAGCTTTTCTTCTTTTCTTCTTTTCTTCTTCTCTTTGCTGGATTGAATCAAGCCTCAGCTCTGATTCTTCACAGTTGAAGCAGTTGAGAAGGGTTGAAAAGCAAGAAACGAATCCTCTTTCTCCAAGTTGGGAAATCCACCAAAACTTTGATTTGAATGCCTTGGATTCCTCTTGAGCTTTTTGGAGTGGAGTGGATTTGAGCTAGAAGATTTTCCTCTTGAGATTCAGGCTCTCTCTTTTTCGGATTTTTGAAATGGATTTCTTTCCTCTTTGTTTTTCCGATTTTCTTTCTCTTTCGTTCTCTTTTTCCATTCTTATTTTTGAACAATAGTCTTCCCTTTTTATAGATTTCTTTCAAACCATTTTTGAAAGAAAACTATCCGTTGAGTGTACCTTGTAGCAAAATATATCCGTTAGAAATAAGGTAAAATAGAAATATTACTGATAGAGCTGATCTGGCAATTTGATTTTTCGTTCCAGGTGGGTTGGAGTCGACTCTAACTTTTCTGGAGTCGGCTCTAACTCGAAGCACTTTAAAACGTTATTTCCGGAGTCGTCTCTGACTTTTCTGGGGTCGACAAGAAACTTTTCTGGAGTCGACTCTAACTTACCTGGAGTCGACTCTAGGATGGGGCCAAAAAAATTGATGTTCTGCTTCTTCTGTGAGAGTCGACTCTAACAGTCTCGGAGTCGACTCTAACTTCCATGCCAGATCCGGAGTCGGCTCTATGATTCTTGGAGTCGACTCTAATGTCTACAATCTTACCTAGACATTAGATTCGATCCAGAACATGATGTAACTCCTGATTTTGATCATTCAAATAGACTTATAATCTGAAACACTTAATCAAAATCATTAGAGCCTCCATTAGTTATACTCAAATAGTTTTGTTAATCATCAAAATCATCAATTGGGTCAACAGAGTGTAATGGAGTACATTGCAAAGTTTGATGAATTTGTGATGAGATGCAATGTCGATGAGTCTGAATCAATTACCTTATCTAGATTCAGAGCCGGATTAAGGGAAGAGATCCAGAAAGAGTTGTTCATGAGAGAAGTTCAAGATTTAGAGCTAGCCTATCAGATAGCACACGATGCTGTGAGATTTCAAAGAGAACCTCTGACTCATAGAGATGATAAGGGCAAAGCACCAGAAGTTCAGAGAAACCCAAACCGGAATGCTTGCTTCAAATGTCATCCGATAGGCCATTATGCGAGCAATTGCCCAAATAGAACTTTGTACATGGAAGGGTTGGAGGAAAATGAGTTTGAATCCAAAGCACCCTTAGATGATTATATCGAGGAAGTATATCAGGCTGAGGATAATCTGGCAGATGAGTATGAAGGTGATGAGGATCTTGTAGACCCTGACCTTTTGGGAGTAGTTAGATGCATCCTTACCCAGACTAAGACCCAGGACGATTGGCGTAGGACTAACATCCTACAAACCTTTGTCAAGTTAGGGGATAAGGTGTGTAAGATAATCATAGATAGTGGAAGTTGTGTGAATGCCATATCTACTAGTGCTGTTAAAACTTTAGGCTTATCCATAGCTTCCCATTCAAACCCCTATAAGGTTTCTTGGATAGACTCCACATCAATTCCTATTAAAAGTAGGTGTCTAGTCCAAATCCAATTACAATCCTATCAGGAGAAAGTGTGGTGTGATGTTCTACCAATGGGAGTGAGTAGTATCATCTTAGGTCGACCCTGGTTATTTGAACATGACGCAACCCTTTTTGGCCGATCTAATTCTTGCTCATTCATGCACCTTGGAAAGAAGTTTGTAATCAACCCTTCACCACCTAAGGATACGGTTAAGAGAGGATCGAGCCACCTAAAGGAGACAAAGACTAGAGTCAATCTGATAACTGCAAAGGAGATTAAGAAAGAACTCACTAAGGGTACACCTGTTTGGATCTTAACCGCTAGAGAAACACAAGAACCTACCCAGAAAGAGCACCCTCAGGAAGTAGTTGAATTATTAGAGGAGTTTAAGGATATATTTCCAAATGACCTGCCTGACCACCTTCCACCACTTAGGGACATCCAACACGCCATTGATTTAGTCCTAGGAGCAACCTTATCAAACCTCCCACATTATAGGATGAACCTATAGAACACCTAGAGTTGCAAAGACAAGTAGGGGACCTCCTTAGGAAAGGATTTGTTAAGAAAAGTTTGAGTCCTTGTGCAGTTCCAGCCCTGTTAACACCTAAAAAGGATGGCACATGGAGGATATGTTTCGATAGTCATGCCATAAATAAAATTATGGTAAAATATAGGTTTTCCATTCCCTACTTGGACAATATGCTAGATATGATGGCCAGTGCAACTACATTTTCCAAGATTGATTTGAAGAGCGGCTATCACCAGGTTAGGATTAGACTAGGGGATGAGTGGAAGACTGCATTTAAGACTAAGGATGGTTTATTTGAATGGGTAGTGATTCCATTTGGGTTGTCCAATGCACCTAGCACATTTATGAGGATCATGACCCAAGTCCTACGTGCCTTCATGGGAAAATTTGTAGTAGTATACTTTGATGATATTTTGATTTATAGTAGGACTAAGAAAAGCTACTTAGACCACCTTAGGCAAGTATGTACAACCCTTAGGAAAGAGAATCTCTATGCTAATTTGAAGAAGTGAGTTCTTAACCCATAGTCACTTTCCTAGGTTTCATTGTCACCCCTGATGGAGTTTCAGCTGATCCTGAAAAGATAAAAGCCATAGTTGAGTGGCCTGTTCCCAAAACTGTTTATGATATTCATAGTTTTCATGGTCTAGCCACCTTCTATAGGAGATTCATACTAGGTTTTAGCTCCATTATCGCCCCAATAACTGATTGTCTTAGGAAGGGTAGTTTTAATTGGACCAAAGCAGTTAATAGAGCCTTCCTAGAGATAAAAGATAGAATGACACAAGCACCTATTTTGAAGTTACCAAACTTTACCAAAGTATTCGAGGTAGCTTGTGATGCATCCGGAGTTGGAATAGACGGAGTTTTAAGCTTAAATATTTCACCTATGATAAAGAACTCTATGCGGTAGTGTAAGCTTTAAAGTATTGGAGACACTATCTTCTACCGCAAGAATTTGTCCTATTCTCTGATCACGAGGCCCTTAGATTTCTTAGTTCCCAGAAAAAGTTGAATCCTAGGCATGCTAAATGGGTAGAATACATCTAAGCCTACACTTTTGTCCTAAAAAACACCATGTCGGAGTTGAGAATAAGATAGCCAATGCTTTGTGTCATAGAACCTTACTTTTACATTCAGTTAGCACTAAAGTTGTTGGATTTGAGAGACTTAAAGATGAGTATGCAACCTGTCCAGACTTTAGTAAAATTTACCAAGCCTTGAGTCAAGGACCATCTAGTGACTATAGTGATTATACCCTTCTAGATGGTCATCTATTTAAAGAGAACAAGCTCTGTATTCCCAAAACTTCCTTGAGAGACTTTCTAGTTTGGGAGACCCATGCGGGAGGTTTAGGTGGTCACCTTGGTAGAAATAAGACCATTTTAGCTATTGAAGACCAATTTTTTTGGCCAGGACTTAAGAGACAAGTTGCCGAGATAGTGGCCAGGTGTCAAACTTGTGCTAATAGCAAGCAGTAGAAGCAAAATACTGGATTACATTGCGTTGATAACCGTGCAAAGGGACTAAGATCAGCCCCATCCCCCCACCCACTACATTACGCCCATAAAGAACGGGCTAACTAATATGGTCCAACGGGTCAAGCTACCCATAGCTCGGTTTCCCCGAGCAACCCATAGCTCGGTTTCCCCGAGCAATTCATAGCTCGGTTTTTTTGAGCAACCCTTAGCTCGGCTTCCCCGAGCGACTCATAGCTCGGCTTCCCCGAGCGACTCAGCTCGGTTTCCCCGAGCAACCCATAGCTCGGTTTCCCCGAGCCACCCTTAGCTCAACTTCCTCGAGCGACCCATAGCTCGGCTTCCCCAAGCAACTCATAGCTTGGTTTCCCCGAGCCACCCATAGCTCGGCTCTCCACGAGCTCCCGATTGGCCGCCCCCGAAGGGACTCCCCAGAGAGATCCTTCTCCTCATTTCTATTAATCGTCGATCCCCATTGACTTGAGCGTCGGAGGGTCTTCCACGGAGGGCCACCCCCAATGCCTCTCGCGTGAGGACTTCTATGCAGGTCTGCCCAGAAGGAAGCCCGATCAGGAGACCGATCGCACCCGAGTCGAAGGACGGATCCCGGCGGCAACAGATTGGCGCTAGAGGAAGGGCCTCAAGTCCCATTAAAACTTGAAAGGAGACAAGGATCTCGATCCGGAAGAGAACCTCTCCAATGGCTAATCGGAGAAGAGCAACTTCTGAAGCCCAGGACCAGGTCGCCTCCTAGAGACCTGATCCGATGAGTAGCGTGGCACCGCAGCCGCCACCCATTGACACCCCGTCGCCGCCAGCCATCCCGATGACCCAGGATCAGTTCGCCACACTAGTCCAGCAGGTCCAAGCCTTGACCCATCTGGTTCAGGAGCGCCTCGCAACTGCCCCCACTCCATGCCTCCCTGAGGAGGCCGCTGCCCCTTTCTCTCCAGCCACCTCTTCTTCTGGTTCGCATGGAGCCACGGACCCCCCGCACCGACCCAAGGAGGACAAACTAGTCCCACGAGGTGGCTACAACAGGGATCCTCCCAGATCTTGGCAAGCCCGGTCCCTCTCTCCGGTGTCCTTCCGTCATGATTCGACACCATCCCCGCGCTCTCCTCGCCCAGCTCCTCCTCTTACATCTGAAGAGGAGATCCACCAACAACTCTAGGAGATGTGTCAGGAGCTGGACGCCGCCAAGCAGGCTCATCCGCCTCAGCCCAAGGCAGAGCAGGGCATCCCTTTCTCCAAAGGGATCATGGAGGAAGTGATTCCCTCCCATGTTAAGCTACCCGCCATCAAGCCCTACCATGGCTCTTCTGATCCGAATGATCATCTCAGTAGCTTCTGGTCAATAATGATGTTCCACGAAGCATCAGACGTGATCCTCTGCCGCACCTTCCCTTCCACCCTCAGAGGATCTGCTCGAACCTAGTTCAATGCCTTGAAATCAGGTTCCGTTGATTCATTCGATGAGCTGAGCCATCTTTTTATTGGCCAGTTTGTCAGTAGCCGCCGTCACCGACGAAGATCCGACTCCCTCTCTGAAGTTAAGCAGAGAGAGGGGAGTCCTTGAGAAATTACCTTGGCCGTTTCAATAAGGCCATGCTGGAGGTGGACCACCTTAATCATGAGGAAGCTATGTCCGCCCTAGCGTGGGGAGTTTAAAGGAGAGCGACTTCTACCTGGTGATGGAAGTCAGCTACCCCCCAAACCTCTCCGATATGATGGCCATGGCCGACAAATACGCCAGGGTCGAAGAATCACAAAGAGCTGCCCACGCCGAGCTGGCAAAGAAGAAAGAGCCTAAAGGTTCGGACAGGCACCGACCAATCCGTCAGCCGAGCCCGCCTCGCCGCCAAAGAGCTCCCCTGCTGCCACCAAGAAATTTCTCCTGGAGCCCGCCCAGGTGATTTGATCGGTACACTCCACTAACTGTACCCAGGGCATAAATCCTCATGGAGATAGAGTGCCAGCTCCTCCGACCAACCCCTCTCTAAGGAACCCAATTCGGAGGGACCCCACCAAATACTACCGCTATCACCGGGAGCATGGCCACAACACTGAGGAATGCTGACAGCTGAAGAATGAAATTGAGAGGCTGATCCAGCGGGGCCGACTGAACCAGTTCAGGAGGGCGCCTGAACCAAGACAAGGGGGTGACCGCCAGCCCGAGCCTCAGCAGCCTCCTCCTCCTCCCAATCCACCCGTAATCGGCCACATTAACATGATTGAAGAGGCCGGTGGCTCGAGCTCCATAAATGATGATGAAGGCTCAGTGCCAAAGAAAGCACGAATGGGTGAGCTCTCCTTCTCCGATGATGATCTCCAAGGGATACAGTTCCCACATGACGATGCACTGGTTGTATCTCTCAATTTAAATAACTACGATGTAAGTCGGATCCTTGTTGATAGTGGAAGCTCCATGAATGTTCTGTACCTTGATGTGTTTGCCAAGATGAAATTGCTTATGGAAAACCTCCGAGCCGTGGACTCCACCCTTATGGGGTTCACCGGCGATGTTATCCCTAGAAGGGATCATAACGCTAACGGTTCGGGCGGGAACCTGGCCCCTTGTGGCCACTGTTCACACGGACTTCTTGGTGACCAAGCTTAGATCGCCTTACAATACGATATTTGGGAGACCCGGCGTGATGTCCCTCAAAGCTGTTGTCTCCGTCCCGCACCTATCTATGAAATTCCCTACCGGACGGGGAGTTGAAGTTGTCAGGGGAGCCAAACCATGGCTCGACAGTGCTTTGTCACCAGCCTTCAGTCCAGAATGCCTGAAGTCGATGGGCTGGACGCTTGGGAGGACTTCGCCGAGCAACGGAGAGAGCCAGCCGAAGAACTGGAAGAAATACCATTGGACGAGGCTCGTCCGACCGAACCATAAAGATCGGGTCGCTGCAGAAAGGCGAATCCCGACGGGAGCTGATCGAATTTCTCCGAAGCAACGCCGATGTCTTCGCCTAGTTCGCCTCCGACATGCCAGGAATCAGCCCCGAAGTTCTTGTCCACCGCCTTAACGTGGACGAGATGTGCTGACCCATCAAGCAAAAGAAGAGGAGCTTTGCCCCAGAATGGCAGAGAGCTATTAAAGAGGAGGTTGATAAACTCATCAAGGCGAACTTCATTCGGGAGGTGAATTACCCATGTTGGCTGTCAAATGTCATCATGGTGAAGAAGTCAAATGGCAAGTGGCAGATCTGCATCGACTTCACCGACCTCAACAAAGCATGCCTGAAGGACAGCTTCCCTCTCCCCTGAATTGATCAACTTATGGATGCCACCTCGGGTCATCAAATGCTGACATTCATGGATGCCTACTCTGGCTACAACCAGATCCAAATGGCCCCCGAAGATGAGGAAAAGACCGCCTTCATAACCGACCGAGGTACTTACTGTTACCGTGTTATGCCTTTCGGTCTTAAAAATGCAGGAGCCACCTACCAAAGGCTGGTCAACAAAGTATTCAAGGAACAGATCAGTCGGAACATGGAGGTATACGTCAACGACATGCTGGTCAAAAGCAAAGAAGCATCACAGCATGTCAAGGATCTCTCGGAGAGCTTCGCGATACTCCGTAAATATCAGATGAAGCTCAACCCAACTAAGTGCGCCTTCGGCATTAACTCCGAGAAGTTCCTCAGCTTCATGGTCTCCCAGCAGGGTATTGAAGCTAACCCCCAGAAGATTCAAGCTCTCCAGTAGATGGCACCCTCGGTGTCTATTAAAGAAGTCCAGCGCCTAATCGGAAGGATAGCGGCCCTTAACCGCTTCATGGCGCGCTCTGCCGAAAGATGCCTCCTCTTCTTCAAAACTCTCCGGTCGGCTAAGAATATCCAATGGACTACCGAGTGCCAAAAATCATTTGAAGATCTCAAGAAGTACCTCGGCTCTCCCCCTCTCCTCAGTAGTCCAAATTCTGGGGAGACATTGTTCCTATATCTGGCTGTCTTGGAAGGTGTCGTTTGCTCGGTGCTGGTCAGAGAATAAAATAAGGCCTAGAAGCTGATTTATTATGTCAGCAAACTGCTCCGTGATGCGGAGACAAGGTATAGCCGGATTGAGAAGATGGTGTTGGCCTTGATCACCTCAGTCCGGAGGTTGCGGCCATACATCTAGGCGCATTCTATGACGGTCCTGACTGACCAACCCATCAAGGCGGTGGTCCACCGCTCGGAGACATCAGGGAGAATGACTAAATGGGCTGTCGAGCTAAGCAAGCACGACATCCAATTCCAGCCTCGCCCAGCCATCAAAGCTCAGGTGCTAGCCGACTTCCTCCTCGAATGTACCATCCCGGAGGACAGCTCCACTCCTGACTCCCCCGAGAAACCAAAATCTGGCGCCCGGTGGCTCTTCCATGTCGACGGGTCATCAACGCTCATCGCTCCGGTGCAGGCTTGGTCCTCACCAGTCCAGAGGGGATGACTTTTGAGTATGGCATCCGCTTCTCCTTCCCAGCCTCCAACAACGAAGCTGAGTATGAAGCCCTGCTAGCCGGTCTCTGGATCGCCCGCAGCCTTAAGGTGGAGAAACTGAATGCCTTCACCGACTCCCAGCTGGTGGTAGGTCACGTTCGAGGGGAGTTTGAGGCTCGATAACCGAACATGATCCGATATCTTCAAGAGGTTCGGAGCCTACTCTCCCATTTCCCCAAATTTGAGATCATTCAGATTCCTAGATCTGAAAATGCCCATGCCGACCTACTATCTCGACTAGCGACTGCGGAATCAATGGACGCCGAATGAAAATTCCACCTGGAGACCTTGGAGAGACCTAGTATCGCGGAAGCTGACCAAGTGATGCAAGTTGAGGCCGAGCCATCATGGCTCGACCCCATCCTGAAGTACCTTAAAGAAGGGTCGCTCCCGACCGATCGGAGAGAAGCCAGAAGGTTAAAGCTACAAGCTACCCACTATGTGTTGATTGATGACCAGCTCTACAAGCGGTCCTTCTCCATGCCATTGCTCAGATGCCTCCGCCCATCTGAAGCTGATTATGCCCTTCGGGAGGTGCACGAGGGGATTTGCGGCAACCATCTGGGGAGCCAGTCCCTGTGCCACAAGGTGTTGCGTCAAGGTTACTATTGGCCAACCATGCAGAAGGATGCAGACGACCTTGTCCGAGCTTGCGACTCATGCCAAAGATACTCCAGTATTCAGAGGCTCCCCTCCGCTAGCTTGGTCCCCATTTCCTCCGCCTGGCCCTTTTCCAAGTGGGGAATAGACATTCTCGGCCCATTTCTGCTCGCCATGGGGCAGCGGAAATTTTTATTCGTCGCCATTGATTACTTCACTAAATGGGTCAAGGCGGAGGTAGTTGCACAAATAACCGAGGCTCGAGTCAAGGACTTCGTATGGAAGTCTATCATCTGCCGCTTCGGCCTCCCGCACGCTATCATCACTGACAATGGCAGACAATTTGACAATCCGAAGTTTCGTCAGTTCTGCGAGGAGCACAGGATCCATCACCACCTTACCTCGGTTGGACATCCACAAGCCAACGGAGCAGCCAAAGTAACCAATCGAACCTTACTCCAAGGGATCAAAGATCGGCTCTCCAGAGCCCAAGGCAGGTAGGCAGACGAGTTGCATCACGTCCTATGGGCCTACCGCACCACCCCGAGAGTGCCCACAGGCGAGATCCCATTTCGAATGGCCTTCAGCACAGAGGTTGTCATCCCTGTGGAGGTAGGACTCCCTTCCCTGCGGGTGGAAAGCTACTCAGAGGAAGCCAGTGATGAGCAGCTCCGCACCAAACTTGACCTGGTGGAAGAAATCAAAGAAAAAGCTTGGATCAGAATAGCCGCCTACCAACAAAGAGTGGCCCGTTACCATGCCTACAGAGTCAAAGGGAAAGCATTCTTGCTCGACGACCTTATTCTCCGGAAAGCATCTGTCTCCAAACCGCTGGAGCAGGGGAAGCTAGCTCCAAACTAGGAAGGCCCCTACCAAGTGGTAGAGGTCGTTGGACCCAGGACCTACAAGCTGTAAGATCTAAGCAGAAGATCCATCCCTCGGACGTGGAATTTGGACAATCTGTGCAAGTATCACCTGTAGGGTACGCCCTCTACAGGCTCGCCTTCTTAAATTTTTGTTGGCATGTTGATTCATAATTCATGACATAAATCACCAAAAATTATATCACCAAAAATCATGAGGAAAAACAGATGCTGCTTACCAATCCTCGGCACGATCGAGTTATATGTTTAAGCAGGAAATCTCCGAACCTCAGCTGGGCCGAGCAACTAATCTCCGAACCTCGGCTGGGCCGAGCAACTATTCTTCAAACCTCGGCTGGGCCGAGCAACTAATCTCCGAACCTCGGCTGGGCCGAGCAACTATTCTCCGAACATCAGCTGGGCCGAGCAACTATTCTTCGAACCTCGGCTGGGCCGAGCAACTATTCTCCGAACCTCGGCTGGGCCGAGCAACAATTCTTCGAATAATATCCCTACTAAATCCCCCCTACTGCTAAGTCCCCGAGCAATATCCTTGCACCTTATTGCCCAAGCGCCTGTCTCGCTCCACAAACGAGACCATGGTTTATCGCGTAAGCCTACGGGACCGCCTAGGTCCCCCTTTGGCTCGAACGGGGACAAACAATTTTTCCTTTTTTTTATGAACCGAACAACGGTCTCAACGGAGAACAAGACGATTGCCAAAAAAGAACTTTACTCTTTATTTATCATAAGGAGAATAAAAAAAAAGAAAGAAAAAAAGGCCTTCGCAGAGGCCTACTGTCTCCCCCTTTGGCCGTGGCCAGAGAAGACAAAGGGGGGGTGGGGAAAACCCCCCCCCCCTGTTAAATTTTTTTTTGGTGGCCTAGCCACCGTGGCCAGGCCACGGCAGCGGCCGTGGCCGGAACCTAGTTTTTTTTAAAAAAAAATTTAAGGAGGAGGGGGGCTTACCTCAGTCGAGAGGGGACACCGCCGGAGTGGGGGGAGCTGCCGCCGGTGGAGAGGACGGGGGGAGCCGGAGGAGCGGACGGCAGCGGTTAGGGTAAGAAGAGGAAGAAGAAGAGAAGCGGGGGGGGGGGGGGGCGACGCAACAGAGGTTATATACTCGCTATTTTTTAAAAAAAATTATTATGGATTAGTGACGCAAGAACGCGTCGCTAATCCATCGCTAATTTGTCTTTTTTATTATTTTATGCAAAACTTAGCGACGTAACAAATTGTGTCGCTAATTTGGCACCAATGTCCGATGTGAAAATTATTTTTATTTTCTGGAAAAATGCATCGCTAATGCGTCGCAATATTTTTATTTGATAATTATACTTAAAGAAAATTATATTTTCTGAAAATAATTATGACGCATATATTGCATCACAATATTTTTTTTTTAATTTTTTATACATTTATTTTTCTAAAAAAACATTGTGACGCAATATATGCGTCACAATATTAAAACTGGTTTTCTCTGAGAAAATTATTTTTATTTTATAGAAAATAATGTCGCTAATGCGTCGCAATATTTTTTTAATAATTATAACTGATAAAAATTATATTTTCTAAAAATAATTGTGATGCATATATTGCATTGCAATATTTTTTTTTAAATTTTTTTATTACATTTATTTTTCTAAAAAACATTGCGATGCAATATATGCGTCGCAATATTAAAAATGGTTTTCTCTAAAAAATTATTTTTATTTTCTAGGAAATTACGTCGCTAATGCATCGCAATATTTTTTAATAATTATAACTGATAAAAATTATATTTTTTAAAATAATTGCGATGCATATATTGCGTCGTAAATTTATTTAATTTTTTTATTACATTTATTTTTCTAAAAAAACATTGCGACGTAATATATGCATAGCAATATTAAAACTAGTTTTCTCTGGGAAAATTATTTTTATTTTCTAGGAAATTACATCGCTAATGTGTCGCAATATTTTTTAATAATTATAACTGATAAAAATTATATTTTCTAAAAATAATTGCGATGCATATATTGCATCGCAATTATTTTTTAAATTTTTATTACATTTATTTTTTAAAAAAACATTGCGACGCAATATATGCGTCACAATATTAAAACTTGTTTTCTCTGCAAAAATTATTTTTATTTTCTAGGAAATTGTGTCGCTAATGCATCGCAATATATTTTTAATAATTATAACTGATAAAAATTATATTTTACTTTTTAATAATTATAACTGATAAAAATTATATTTTTTGAAAATAATTGCAATCGATCCAAGCCCTGATCCCGATCGGCCATGACCGATCTCGGATCGTGGCGATCGGTCTGATCGCCGATGATCCGACGGTTGCGATCGATCCAAGCCCTGATCCCGACCGACCATGACCGATCTTAGACCGCGGTGATCGATCCGATCGCCGATGATCCGACGGTTGCGATCGATCCAAGCCCTAATCACGATCGGCCACGACCAATCCTGGACCGATCGCCGATGATCCAATGGTTGCGATCGATCCAAGATCTGATCCCAATCGGCCACGACCGATCTCGGACTGCGGCGATCAATCCGATCACCGATGATCCAACGGTTGCGATCGATTCAAGCCCTGATCCCGACCGGCCATGATCGATCTCAAACTGCGGTGATCGGTCCGATCGCCAACGATCCGACGGTTGCGATCGATCTAAGCCCTGATCCTGACCGGCCACGACTGATCTCAAACTGTGGTGATTGGTCCGATCGCCGATGATCTGATGGTTGCAATCGATCCAAGCCCTGATCCCGACCGACCATGACCGATCTCGGACCGCGGTGATCAGTCTGATCGCCAACGATCTGACGGTTGCAATCGATCCAAGCCCTGATCCCGACCGGCCACGACCGATCTTGGACCACGGTGATTGGTCCAATCACCGATGATCCGATGGTTGCGATCGATCGAAGCCCTGATCCCGATCAACCACGACTGATCTTAGACCGCGGTGATCGGTCCGATCATCGACGATCCGATGGTTGCGATTGTTCGAAGCCATGATCCCGATTGGCCATGACCGATCTCAGACCGCGGCGATCGGTCCGATCGCCGATGATCCGATGGTTGTGATCGATCCAAGCCCTGATCTCGACTAGCCACGACCGATCTTGGACTGCAGCGATCGGTCTGATCGCCGATGATCCGACGGTTGCGATCGATCCAAGCCCTGATCCCGACTGGCCTCGACCGATCTTGGACCGCTGCAATCAGTCCAATCGCCGACGATCTGATGGTTTCGATCGATCCAAGCCCTGATCTCGATCGGCCACGACCGATCTCGGACCGCGGTGATCGGTCCGATCGCCGATGATCCGATGGTTGCGATCGATCCAAGCTATTGGCCCAGATGGCAACCCAAGAGGGGGGGTGGATTGGGTTCTTTAAAAATTTTAACCTTTTAAAAACTATTGGCTTTAAGATAAATGAAATTAAATGCAATGCAAATATAAAGCACAAACAAGGAGATAAAGATAGAGTTAATAGAAGCACGGCAAACACAAAGATTTTATAGTGGTTCGGTGTATCTAACACCTACGTCCACTCCCAAGACTTACTTGGGTCCACACTATTACAGTCGAGTTATTTTCCAAGATCACAACTCATAACTTGTTGTTTTACCTGGGATTACAACGAACCCAGCCGGTTTTTCGGGCTCACCAGCACAAAACCCTAAACACAAGCTAAACTAGCTTGACCCGAGGTATACAACCTCCACTAGTTCAAACCCCCTGATTGAACCAGCAAAAATAAGAAAGAATAATGTTTAAGATACAAGACAGCTCCTTAAATGAGCAAATATTCAAATAAATGAACAAGGTTTAGAAAAGCCTGTTTGAAGTGGATTGGATTTGAGCTTTTCTTCTTTTCCTCTTCTCTTTGGAGATGTTGAATCAGGCCTCAGCTTTGAATTGTTGCAAATGTTGCAGATGAGAAGTTGGAAAATCTTCAAAACAGAGCTTCTTTCCCTTTTTGTGAATCCTTCGATTTTTCAAATTTGAACGCCTTGGATTCTTCTTTGAGCTTTGTGAAGTGGAAGGATTTGAATTTGAATACTTCTCTCTTGGATTTCAGGCTCAAGACTTCTCGGATTTTTGATTTGAATGTTCTCTCTATTTTTTGTTTCTCTCTTTTGTTGTTGTTTTTCAAACGGGTGTTCTCCCTTTTTATATATTTCTTTAATCCATTTTTCGGAAGAAACTAGCCGTTGGAGTGTACCTGAAAACAAAATATATCCATTAGAAGTTAGGTAAAAAGGAAATATTACCGTTAGAGCTGATCTGACATTTTAAATTTTCATCCCAGACAGGTTGGAGTCGGCTCCAACTTTTTAGGTATCGGCTCTAAGTCGTTTATCCAAAAATAGAAAGTTCTGAGTTCGTCGAGGAGTCGGCTCCGAAAAAGTTAGGTGTTGGCTCGCCATCGTCAGGTGTCGGCTCCATAATACTGTATGTGTCGGCTCTAAGATGCTCAGAAAATAAGCGTTCTATCCCCACATCGGAGTCGGCTGCAGACACTGTAAGTGTCGACTCCGAAACTCTGGGTGCCGGCTTCGAAACGCTAGGTGTCAGCTCCGGACCGTATCAAAAATTAGAAGAATATTTGACAGGCCATGGGGTCGGCTCCAGGAATTCTAGGTGTCGACTCCAGGTTCTGAAACTTTGAAACTTATTATTTGCAATTGATTCAAAACTCATTTCTTAATACCTTTAAATTGATCAAATATTTTTAAGCCCTGAAATACTTGTCAAATCCATTAGTAATCGAATAAATATACTTAATTCCTTTATTAATCATCAAAATCAATAATTGGGTCAACACAACCCCTAATCCTGATCGGCCACGACCGATCTCAGACCGCGGCGATCGGTCCGATCGCCGATGATCCAACGGTTGTGATCGATCCAAGACCTGATCCCGATCGGCCACGACCGATCTCGAACAGCGGCGATCAGTCCGATTACCGAAGATGTGACGGTTGCAATCGATCCAAGCCCTGATCCCGATCGGCCATGACCGATCTCGAACAAAGGCGTTCGGTTCGATCACCGACGATCCGACGGTTACGATCGATCCAAGCCTTGATCCCGATCGGCCATGACCAATCTCAGACCGCAGCGATCGGTCCGATCACTGACGATCCGATGGTTGCAATCGATCCAAGCCCTGATCCCGATCGGCCATGACCGATCTTGGACTGCAGCGATCGGTCCGATCGCTAACGATCCGACGGTTGGGATCGATCCAAGCCCTGATACCGACCGGCCATGACCGATCTCGGACTGCGGCGATCGGTCCGATCGCTGACGATCCGATGGTTGTAATCGATCCAAGCCCTGATCCCGATTGGCCATGACCGATCTCGGACCGCGGCGATCGGTCCGATCGTCGACGATCCATGGTTGCGATCGATCCAAGCCCTGATCCCAATCGGTCACGACCAATCTCGAACCGCGGTGATCAGTCCGATCGCCGACGATCTGATGGTTGCGATCGATCCAAGCCCTGATCTTGATCGGCCACGATCGATCTCAGACCGCGGCGATCGGTCTGATCGCCGACGATCCGATGGTTGCGATCGATCCAAGCCCTGATCCCGATCGGCCACAATCGATCTCAAACTGCGGCGATCGGTCCGATCGCCAATGATCCGACGGTTGCGATTGATCCAAGCCCTGATCCCAATTGGCCATACCGATCTCAGACCGCGGCGATCGTTCGATCGCCAACGATGCGATGGTTGCGATCGATCCAAGCCCTGATCCTGATTGGCCACGACCGATCTCGGACCGTGGCGATCGGTCCGATCACCGATCCAACGGTTGCGATTGATCCAAGCCCTGATCCCGATTGGCCACGACCGATCTCAAACCATGGCAATTGGTCCGATCGCCGATGATCCGACGGTTGTGATCGATCCAAGCCCTGATCCCGATTGGCCACGACCGATCTTGAACTGCAGTGATCGGTCCGATCGCCGATGATCGATGGTTGCGATCGATCCAAGCCCTGATCCCGATCGACCACGATCGATCTTGGACCGTGGCGTTTGGTCCGATCGCCGATGATTCAACGGTTGTGATCGATCCAAGCCCTGATCCCATCGGCCACGACCAATCTCGGACTACGGTGATCGGTCAAATTGCTGATGATCCAACGATTGCGATCGATCCAAGCCCTGATCCCGATCGGCCACGACCGATCTTGGACCGCGGCGATCGGTCCGATCACTGACGATCGATGGTTGCGATCAATCCAAGCACTTATCCTGATCGGCCATGACTAATCTCGGACCACGGCGATCGGTCCAATCGCCGATGATTCGACGATTGCGATCGATCGAAGCCATGATACTGATCGGCCATGACTGATCTTGGACCGCGGTGATCGGTCTGATCGCTGACTATCCGACGATTGCGATCGATCCAAGCCCTGATCCGATCGGCCACGACCGATCTCGGACCGCGGCGATCGGTTAGATCACCGATGATCCGATGGTTGTGATCGATCCAAGCACTGATCCCTACCAGCCATGACCGACTGTGGTGATCGGTTCGATCGCCGATGATCCGATGGTTGCGATCGATCCAAGCCCTGATCCCGACCGGCCACGATCGATCTCGGACCACAGCGATTGGTCCAATTGCCGACGATTCGATGGTTGCAATCGATCCAAGCCCTGATCTCGATCGGCCACGACCGATCTCGGACCGCAACGATCGGTCCGATCACCAATGATCTGACGGTTGCGATCGATCCAAGCCCTGATCCTGATCGGCCATGACCGATCTCGGACCGCGGCGATCGATCCGATTGCTGACGATCTGATGGTTGTGATCGATCCAAGCCCTGATCCCGATCAGCCACAACCAATCTCAGACCGTGGCGATCGGTCCGATCACTGATGATTCGATGGTTGCGATCGATCCAAGCCCTGATCCCGATCGGCCACGACCGATCTCGAACTGCGGCGATCAGTCCGATCGCCGATGATCCAATGGTTGCGATCTATCCAAGCCATGATCCTGATCGGCCACGACCGATCTCGGACCATGGCGATCGGTTCGATCGCCGACGATCTGACTGTTGTGATCGATCCAAGCCCTGATACCAATGGGCCATGACCAATCTCGGACTACGGCTATCGATCCAATTACCGATGATCCAACGATTGCGATCGATCCAAGCCCTGATCCCGATCGACCACGATCGATCTTGGACCGTGGCGATTGATTCGATCCAACGATCCGACAGTTGTGATCGATACAAGATCTGATATCAATTGGCCACGACCGATCTCGGACCGCGGCGTTCGGTCCGATCACCGATGATCCGACTGTTGCGATTGATCCAAGCCCTGATCCCGATCGGCCACGACCGATCTCAGACCGCGGTGATCGGTCCAATCGCCGATGATCCGACGGTTGCGATCGATCCAAGCCTTGATACCGATCGGCCACGATCGATCTTGAACCGCAGTGATCGATCCGATCGCCGACGATCCGATGGTTGCAATCGATCCAAGCCCTGATCTCGATCGGCCACGATCGATCTCGGACCGTGGCGATCAGTCTGATCGCTGATGATCCGACTGTTATGATCGATCCAAGCCCTGATCCCGATCGGCCACGACTAATCTTGGATAGCGGCGATCGGTCTGATCACCGACGATCCGACGGTTGTGATCGATCCAAACCCTGATCCCGATCGGCCATGATCATCTCGGACCGCGGCGATTGGTCTGATCGCCGATGATCCGACGGTTGTGATCGATCGAAGCCCTTATCCCGATTGGCCATGACCGATCTTGGACCACGGCGATCAGTCTGATCGTTGATGATCCGATGGTTGCGATCAATCCAAGCCCTGATCCCGATCGGCCACGATTGATCTCGGACCGCGATGATCGGTCCAATCGCCGATGATCTGACAGTTGCGATCGATCCAAGCCCTGATCTCGATCGGCCACGATCGATCTCAAACCGCGGCGATCGGTCTGATCACCGACGATCCGATGGTTGCGATCGATTCAAGCCCTGATCCCGATCAGCCACGATCGATCTCGGACCGCGGCGATCGGTCCAATCGCCGATGATCCTACGGTTGCGATCGATCCAAGCCCTTATCCCGATTGGCCACGACCAATCTCGGACCGCGCCGATCGGTCTAATCTCCGACGATCCGACGATTGCGATCGATCCAAGCCCTAATCCCGATCGGTCGGTGATGAACGATCTCGGACCATCATGATCGATCCGATCGGCAACGATCCGACGGTTGCGATCAATCGAAGCCATGATCGATCCCGATCGACGATGATCGATCCGATGCATGTACCGAAATTAATTTTTTTAAAACAATTGCGACACATTTCGTTGCGTCGCAATGTTTTATTTTTAATTTTTTATCTTTTAATTATATTTTTATAAAATTTAATTAAGGAATGGCCGTGGAACATGGATTCCATAATTCTAACAACTGGGCTGCAGCTTGAGAAACTCCGTAGGGTTGTTTAATTCTAGGAGCCTAACTTGAGGTCGCCTAGGTCTTTTTAGAAATTACTCCCGAAAGATCTTTAAGGCTTGAAACGCCTTAGGAGTAAGTAATACTAGCCTGGGGATATCCTTAGAACCGTGGGGCCACCGAGCTCCTTTGAAAACTGCCTCGGGCATAGTCGAATACTGGCCCGGGAGTCAGACTCGAGGCCGCCTAAGATCCAAGACTTGAACCACTTCAGGGGTAAGCAACACCAACCTGGGGGTGTCCTTAGGACCGTGGGGCCGTCGAGGTCCTTTGAAAATTGCCTCGAGGGTAGTCGAATACCGGCCCAGTAGTCGAATACCGGCCCGGGAGTTTGACTCGAGGCCGCCTAAGATCCAGGACTTGAACCACCTCAGGAGTAAGCAACACCAACCATGTAATTTTGGTCTACATTATTTTTTTTAAGGAAAATTTTAGTTTCTGAACTGTGATTTGAAGCACATGTTTGTTTTATCTGTTGAAGATGAATTTCTCTCTATCAAAAAAGAATGAACCCCCAAGGGTGGGGGCATCATTCTATGCCTCTCAAAAATATGCATCATTCTATGCCTCCCAGAAATATTTTCACTGTGTGCTGCTTCCTTGTATCATTCTCCAAATTTCTTATATATTTTTGTGATACAATTAAATAGACAGCTACGGAGTTGTGGACAATTTTTTTTATTTTAAGGGGGAAAGAAGATAAATTCTAATTTGAATTTAAGCCGACAAGAATTAATTAGCACCATAATAACAAATTAAAATTATCTTAATATGATATTTATTTGGTACTTAAAAATATATAAAGAGGAAGTACATGGTAAAGATAAAGAGTCATCAATACAGGGGAATTTGAATATTGAATAGAATTGAATCCACGGCAACCAGCTAAACTTCATTGATATCACCTAAAGACAATTACAAAGAAAAAAAGAATGAACCTAATGGTCCTATTCTTTGGAAAAAAAGATAAGAAAAAAGAAAAAAAGAAAGAAAAATTCTATCTACTTGAGGATAGCTCTTACATCCAATTTCATTGCCCCAAAACATATCCTAATCAGAATTCATGAGTCTAGATAATTGGAGCTACTATTATTGCAACTTCTTTGAGAGCTAAAGAACTGAGAAGAGGAGATCATTTCAAGCAAATCCATATCTTTCTTGACTTCATTGGCTGAAACCTCTGAAGCATCATTCTCAACCACACTAAAAGAAGTTAAAGGGGGGCCATTTAGAAGGTAGGAAAGATAAGCATCTACTGCTTGTAGAGAACTGCCACTAGATACAGTAGTATCATGTGAGCCAGTAGTAGGAGGACTAGCTTTCTCATGTAACAAGTTGGGTGCTGGTGGAGTAGCCAAGAGTGTAGTGGCATCCATACCCATGAACTCATCATCATCGCCTTCAATGCCCACGAGGTCAAGCGAATCATGCATACAAGGCTCTTGGATATCCTTGGCATGAAATCCTTCCTCCAGTTCCCTCTTGCCAACTGACTGTTGGCCATGGGATGTGTCAATATAATTTTGCATGGCTAGCATTTCACCTTTCAAAAATCTTGTAGTTGATGCAGAGAAATTGTAAGTAGATAGAGGCTCGGATGGGTATGGGAATGTGAGTTGGAGTTCGTTCGTTGGGGTTGTGGAAGGAGTGGCATTCGTGGTGCTAGTCTCCTTAAAAGTGGTGTTTCTGATGTATTCCAGCAGAATGGAAGGTTGAGATCTTTCATCCTGACTTCCCATATTCTTGATCTTTCTTATTGAGTTTTTCCTTTTCTTGGTGGAATTCCAATGATTTTTAATGGAATTCTCGATTCTACCAGGGATTTGCTTGGCTATCTCAGCCCATCGGCTTCCAACTTTCTTGTGTGTTTCCACTAGTAGCCTCTCTTCCTCTTCACTCCATGAATTCTTCTGAAGAGAGATTGATGGTGCGTCGGATGAATGAACATAAAGATATAACACATGCATCACAAGAGATAATATATACATATAAAGCTTAAGTTAAAAGTAAAAAAATAAAAATAATGAAGGAAAGGTTCCAACTTATAGAGAAATCGTTGAAAGGCATTGTGTTTCATGAATAAAAACAAATATATTTAAAGCAAAGCAAAACAAAAAAAAAAAGAAAAAAGGAAATAATGGAAGCAAGAAGAAAAGTATCACACCTTGATATAAGGGTGTAGATGATTATGCCATCTATCTCGACACTGGTTCCCAATCCTACTCCCCAACTTCTTTGCAATCTGAGACCATTTTCCAACCCCATGCTGCTCCACTAATCTAATCAGCAGACTGGAATAGAAGAGAAATAAACTGATTAAAAAAAGTCATTTTAAAGAAAAGAACTCTTTTTAAGTCCTCTTATCAACATGACACCACACCTCTCTCTTCTCACCTGTCCTCCTCTATCGTCCACTTCCCTTTCACTAAGTTAACACCAACAGCATAAGATGTTGAACTCGGAAAGTTTGTCCTTCCTTTCCCTTCAGTGCACTTCATTCCTCCCCCTACCTCCTTATAATTTCCGCCAACAAAACCTTCATTTAGACCGCAATAGGAGGCGTCTCTGGCCATCAACCTGGATTCATCTAAATGAACACCTGTCGGAAGAACACCTATCGCACCAGGGAGAGCCCCGCAATACTCGTTCGCATGGCTCGATACTACCACCTTGCTTGCTTCTTCCTTCTTCGAAACATGCAACTCCCTTTTGCCAAACAAAAACCTTTCTAATGACGTTAATGGCAGGAGGTAATATGGACTCCTCTTTGAATGTTCTTCGATTATTTGAGACACTTCTTCCATCATGACAGAGGAGGTTGGGTTAGCGAGAGGGAAGGACATGGCAATGAGAGAAGACAAGAATAGAGGGGGAGAGAGAAAGGAGGAGGATACCATACGTAGCAAAGAATTTAAGGCATATTAAACACTCATACATTCATCTTTCAATGTATTCATAGCAGCAATTAATAGCTTTTGCTGCCTATGAGAAAATGTTATTAAGGAAAATCATAAAACGTGAAGAAGAGTAGACTCCTCTCTCTCTATTTAGAATATCAAGGGATATAGACTTGTAGTTTTGATTGAAGATTGTGAATTTTCATGGCAAGTTGGATCAAGAGCTGTTTAAAAGGGCAAGTGTAAGGAGCTACTAGATTATAGTTACAATTGCCACAGTGTTTCCAAATTTCTATGGTACACATCATAAGGGTTGATAATTCCACATGCCAAGCTAAATAGGAGGCCACCGATCATAAGGTTCAAATTGATCAAAAGTGATGTAGTGGTTGGGCTAGCTTGAGCTATTTTATATTATATATATTAAAATATGATTATTATTATTTAATAACATAATATCATGTATTGTGATATATTATTTAAGTAGTATCACAAAATTAAAATGTTACATAGCATAATATATTTTCAAAGATTTGTAATAATCATATTTTATTTATAAGAATATTGTAATAATATTTCAATATAATAAAATATTATTTTAATCATATTATACTATTATTAATTATAATATTAAATTATTATTCTCTTAGTTTGAATATGATCTTAAACGGCTTCTTCATGTTTAGCATTATAATCATTATTATATTATTATATATTTTTATACTATATAAAAGGTTAGATCATTAAAAATACTAAGTAATTTTATTATACATATATTTTTTATTTTTTTATCAAGTACTTCAACATTATTGTTGTTAAACAACTTTTTTTTTATTTTTTAATAAAAAAGCTTTTGCTGACGGTTCCATCAAACCAAACTTATTAAATAATCAAGATTTATATTATATAATTATATATTTTAATCTGATTAGATTGATCAAATAAGTAATGCAACCAATTTGATGTAATTTACATCTTTAGAGCAACTTTTGTAACGGTTAAGTCCAAATATCACAATCCCTTTTAACGAAAAGAAAGTAAAAAATAAAAGCAACTGCTTAATGTCATTACGTCAAATAAAAGTAAATATTAATAATGACTATTTAATGTCATTTTAAAGAGTTTAAATGATAAAAAAAAATTTTACTCGCACCACCGCTCTCTTCTACTGCGGGTTTTATTTCTTCCGCCCCCTCTGCTTCCTAACCCATAGCACGCCCGGTGCCCTCTCTCTCTCTCTCTCTCTCTCTACCTGTAGTACCCAGTTCAAACGAATCAGAATTGGTTCAGATGAACCAGGCTTGGTTCAGATGAACCAAGCTCTTGTCTATTGGGTTTCTCGGACTGACGCTTCACTTCAGATGAAGCGCTTAGTCTTCCGGGAAACCCCCGATCCGAGGCGCTGTGCAGGTGAATAAATAGGGAGGAGAAGGACTTCTTCCTTCACGCTGGCGCTTCATCCATCAGGTAATCCCTGGCTTCTAGAGAGAGAGAGAGACAGCATGTGAGAGAGAGAGAGAGAGAGAGAGAGAGAAAGAGCGCGTGAGAGAGACAGATAGAGATAGACAGGGAGACAGAGAGAGAGAAGAGAAGCGGCCGGACGAACCTTGGTTCAGGCCCGGCGGCGTGCTCGCCGCCGCGCCGGGCCTGATACTTGGCCGGCGACCCCGCCGGCACCGGGGGAGGCATCCGGCGGGGTGGTGGTGGAGAGAGAGAAGAGAGAGAGGGCCAATTGGCCCTCCTCTCGCGCGGTGACGGAAGCCGAACGCCGGTTGGTTCGGGCCCGGTGGCGTGCTCGCCGCCTCGCCGGGCCCGAGCTTGCCCTGTCGCCTCCACTGGCGTCGGGCGTGCGTCCGGTGGAGGTCCGGCCGGCCAAGGTGGCCGGCCGTGCCGCCGGCACAGTGCGTGCCGCGCGGATGTGAGAGAGAATGAGAGAAATTGAGGGAGAGAGAGGAGGTTTGGCGGCCGGCCGCGGCGGCGGCCGGCTCTGGCCCGGCCACCGGCGGCCGGGCCGCCCTCAATTTGGCCGGCGGCGGCCCCGGCCGCCGGCTATGTTCCCGTCCCCTGTTCGGTGAAACAGGGGATCGGGCGGCACTGGTTTGAACCGGGCCGGCTGGGCCGGCCGGTTCAGGCCTTTTGGGCCATGCAGTGAGCCGATTTTGGGCTAGATTTTGGGCCCCGTAACGGGCCAGGATTAGAAAATAATTATATGGCTAGAATCTGGGTGAATTCTAGTTTCTTGGGGTATTTTTACTTCCCCAATTGGGTGTGTGTAGTGGGAGATATTCGAGCCCAAAGTAGGGCCCGTGAACTAGTCTGGGTAGAAATTCTAAGGGTCATTTTAATATTCTTTGCTAATAAATTAATTATGTAAAATGATCCTGTAGGTGCTCAGACATCTGACTAGCTACATATACCTGTTGGATTGCGTACTAAGGTAAGTAAGCCAGTTATCAGTATTTAATAAATTATTCATTATATGAATGTTTAAATTATGAATTGTGACATGAAGAATTGTCATTGGCTAAATTGTAAGTAGATGATATTATGAATACATGGCTGTTTATGTGCTATGATTTCATATGTGGATGCTATGCATGAGAGATGCAGTTATTATGACATTGATGTGATATATTACATGCAATTGTTCAGTAGGTATAATCCACTGTTTATGCAATATTGAGTTGTTATTGATATGATGAGTGCATGTGATGTGAGGTACTGTTATGTGTCGCCGCGGTTCTCCTTTATCATGTCATACCACACACACGTCTAGAGGACGTGTTCTGCTTGTTTATGCCACCTACACGTCTAGAGGATGTGTTCTGCTTGTTTATGCCACCTACACGTCTAGAGGACGTGTTCTGCTTGTTTATGCCATCACACATCTAGAGGATGTGTTTTGCTTGGGTTCGAGATGGCGAGGTGGCATCACACATCTAGAGGATGTGTTCTGCTTGGATCGATGTGGCATCACACATATAGAGTATGTGTTCTGGTGGATTTTGACATGGCGTGACCCTGGTATCTGACCCTTTCAGTAGGGGGATGCTTGTTGGTACACTATTGAGATATTGCAGGGCCGTGGGTCACATTTACAGTTACCATTGAGAGTATAAACAGTGGGTTTACTTACATTGCATGTTTGAGTATTTGTGGAATGTTTAAGCATGCAAATTATTATGTGCTTATTGACTGTTATGCTATGATTTGACTGTATAACGTGGTTTACTTACTGAGTGTAAGCTCATAAAAAATCTTACAATGTTTTTGTCAGAGCCACGAGGTTGAAGATGGATTGGTGGGGTGATGGATCTTCTATTAAATAAAACAAGAACATTATTTTGTTGTAACCCCAGTATTACATATGTGTAGGGCTTGATGCCCAGACTTTATTATTGTGGTGTGTAAGGGTGTTAGCCCAAAACTTTTAGTATTGTATTTGACTTGGTTTTTATATATAATGGTGTTATATGTTAAAATTTTGTGACGCCTTGCGTGCCCGGCACGCGGCGGCTTGTCATCCTAGCCCGATATTTGGGTCTGGGGCGTGACACTACCTCTCTCCAGCTTCTCAACGATCTCATTTCATAGCCATCGCAAAAGTCAATGTGATCTGAGAGTGCCCAAATGCCTTTCCCAGCAATGCGAATTAACGAGAATTTAATTTCAGGCTGTTATCTATTGATAGAGCTACTGATGGAGTTAGCCAGGGTGATGATCATGCAGTTATTGTCACATGAATATTTTTGACATTTTCATTTGGTTAAAATATGTTGCATTTTCCAAAATAACATGCACACATATATTAAATCTATAATTTTAGGAGAGTGATTCATGCCCAGTTACTAAATAAGTAAATAAATAAATACATCATGCCAGCAGTACTGACCTTTAATATGGGTACATATGTGCGGCAAACAGGCCATTTTTTTATTTTCAAAACAAAATAAAAAAAATCAAATACTCATTTTTTTCAAAATTAAGAATGAAAGATGTATCTTAAAAACCTTTGATTCTTTTAGTACAAGCAATATTGACCTTAAATATAGTTACTAACGTGTGACAAACCGGCTCTTTTTTAAAATTTCAAAAGAAAAGTCGAGTAGTTATACTCTTTTGAAATTAAGAATGGAAGATGTATCTTAAAAACCTTTGATTCTTTTATTACATGCAGTACTGACCTTAAATATGGTTACTAATGTGCGACAAACTGGCTCTATTTTTGAATTTTCAAAAGAAAAGTCGAGTAGTTATACTCTTTTGAAACTAAGAATAGAAGATGTATCTTAAAAATCTTTGGTTCTTTTAGTACAAGCCTATGCGGACATGCATTTATTCATCCTCAAAAAGTGATTAGATGAATTATTAAGAGTAAAATTTATTTTAAGATGTGATGTGGCTGATGAAGCCACGTGGATAATCATGATAAAATTAGGCGCGGCCACATAAACCGAGGCCTTGGCTCCTCCTGCATCTGCCCTGGCTCCTCCGTATTGGCTCTGGCGGCCCTCGTTGGCCCCGGCCTCTCCAGATAAGCCGAGGCGGCCCCGACTTCTTCAAGTTGGCCCCGCGTCAGCCCTGGCTCCTCCGCGTTGGCCCAGGCCCTGGCTCCTCCGCATTGGCTCTGGCGGCCCTCGTCAACCCCGGCATCTCTAGACAAGCCGAGGCGGTCTTGACTTCTCCAAGTCAGCCTCAGCAGTCGACCTAACCAACTTTCTGACTTGCGCAGCCTGACACAGCCAGGCCCACCTGTGCCTGGTCACACCGTCGATGAGACCGGGCCCACCTACCAACTGGCCCCACCGACCAATGGGACCGGCCCACCAACCATCGGCTCCCCCACTCCGATGGGACAGAACCTACCAGCTAGCCCAAATTCACGTAACTTCCACATGTTCCGTAGACATCTCTCCCTCATGGAACTTCACGGGGCCAATCCCCATGCAGATGTGAAATGCCTATAAAAGGGTAAGTCAATTGGAAACCCAGGTATGTGAACTCAAGTGCTTACTTGCACTACCACCCAGAAAAACTCTAACTTCTAAAGTTCTTTCTTCCCTTAAGGAGCTCTCTCGAGCTCCCCTTCGGCCATGACCTCGGTTGCTAACTTGGGCCTCGGAGGGTTCCTACCAGAGCTCCCTCTGGTCTTGGGACTTCTTGCAAATTATCTAGCTTGGCAAGGACCTCGCTGGCAAGCAGATTCACTTTCCCTGCGCTCAAGTCCGGTGATATGGCATCATCAGATTGGTGCGCCAGGTAGGGAGAAGGAGAAGGAAGACTAACCTTACAGCATCCACTCGCAAAAGCTCCCCCTCTATACACTAAGAAATGGTGGTGACACGGGCTCAAGATACTTCCCCATCTACCCTGAAGGGCATCCCCCACCGGCTAGGCAACAGGAAGTCAACGTTCCTACCGCCGATCCTCCCATCATTGGCCCACTGCCAGATGCAAATAAATTTGTTTAATTGGCAAATATGCCTTCAAGGGATAACTGGAGGGATAATCAGCTATTCCTGGGTCCCTAGGAAATAAGTTCAGGTTATAGCTTTTGGGGATAAGAAAGGATATCTAGGGAATATCCCCCCTTATCCCCCATATTAAAAACTGCTTTAACACCTTGGTCTGCATTATTTTTTTTGAGGGAAAATTTGGTTTCGCAATGGCACAAAATATGTTTGTTTTATAGATGAATTCCTTTACCAAAAAAGAAGGAACCCCTAGGGGTGGGGGCATCATTTTATGCCTCTCAGAAATATTTTCAGTGTGCTGCTTCCTTGCATCATTCTCCCAATTTCTAGTGGACCAGTTGTGGATATTTTTTTTTCAATTTTAAGGGGAAGAAGATAAATTCTAGTTTGAATTTAAGCCGCCAAGAATTAATTAGCACCATAATAACAAATTAAAATTATCTTAATAGGTATTTATTTGGTACTTTAAAAAATATATATATACGGAAGAAGACAAAAGTCTCTCCACTATGTACATGGTAAAGATAACGAGTCATTAATGCAGTAGCCAAAAGCCATAAGGGGAATTTGAATAGAATAGAAACTGTAAAGAAAACGCTAAACTTGCCTTCATTCATATCACCTAAAGACAATTGCAAAGAAAAAAAGAATGAACCTAATGGTCCTATTCTTTGGGAAAAAAGAAAAGAAAAAAAGAAAGAAAAATTCTATCTACTTGAGGATAGCTCTCACATCCAATGACATTGCACCAAACATATCATAATCAAAATTCATGGGTATAGATAATTGGAGCTACTATCACTGCAACTTCTTTGAGAGCTAGAAAACTGAGAAGAGGAGATCATCTCAAGCAAATCCATATCTTTCTTGACTTTATTGGCTGCAACCTCTGAAGCATCATTCTCAACCACACTAGAAGAAGTTAAAGGCGGGCCATTTAGAAGGTAGGAAAGATAAGCGTTTTGAGAGCTAGAAAACTGAGAAGAGGAGATCATCTCAAGCAAATCCATATCTTTCTTGACTTTATTGGCTGCAACCTCTGAAGCATCATTCTCAACCACACTAGAAGAAGTTAAAGGGGGCCATTTAGATGGTAGGAAAGATAAGCGTATGCTTGTATATAACTGCCACTAGACATAGTAGTATCATGTGAGCTAGTAGTAGGAGGACTAGCTTTCTCAAATAACAAGTTTGGTGCTGGTAGAGTAGCCAATAATGTAGTTGCATTCATACCCATGAACTCATCATCATCACCTTCAATGCCCATGAGGTCAAGTGAGTCATGCATACAAGGCTCTTGGATATCCTTGGTATGAAATCCTTCCTCAAGTGCCCTCTCGCCAACTGACTGTTGGCCATGGGATGTGTCAATATAATTTTGCATTGCCAGCATTTCACCTTCCAAAAATCTTGTAGTTGATGCAGAGAAATTGTAAGCAGACAGAGACTTAAATGGGTATGAGAATGTGAGTTGGAGTTCATTCGTTGGGGATGTAGAAGGGGTGGGGTGTTTCCGATGTATTCCAGTAGAATGGAAGGTTGAGATCTTTCACACTGACTTTCCTTTTTCTTGATCTTTCTTATTGAGTTCTGCCTTCTTAGTGGCATTCCTATGATTTTTAATAGAATTCTCGATTCTACCATGGATTTGTTTAGCTATCTCAGTCCATCGATTTCCAACTTTCTTGTGTGCTTCCACAAGTAACCTGTCTTCCTCTTCACTCCATGAATTCTTCTGAATAAAGATTGATAGTGTGTCAGAAGAATGAACATAAAGATATAACACACATGTATCACAAGAGATTATATATATATATATATATATATATAAAGCTTTAGTTAAAAGGAGAAAAATAAAAATAATGAAGAAAGGAAAGGTTCCAACTCATAGAGAAATCATGGAAAGCAGTGGAAGCATTGTGTTTCTTGAATAAAAACAAATATATTTAAAGCAAAGCAAAATAAAAAAAAGAAAAAGATGGAAGCAAGAAGAAAAGTATCACACATATCAGGGTGTAGATAATTATGCCATCTGTCTCGACACTACCTCCTAATCCTACCCACCAACTTCTTTGCAATCTGAGACCATTTTCCAACACCATGCTGCTCCACTAATCTAATCAACAGACTGCAATAGAAGAGAAATAAATTGGTTTAAAAAAAAGTCATAAAAAAAAAACTCCTCTTTTTGAGTCCTCTTATTAACATGTCACCACACCTCTCTCTTCTCAGCTGTCCTCCTCTGTCGTCCACTTCCCTTTCACTGGGTTAACACCAACAGCATAAGATGTTGAACTCGGAAAGCTTGTCCTTCCTTTCCCTTCAGTGCACTTCATTCCTCCCCCTACCGCCTTATAATTTCCACCAACAAATAGACCACTAAGAATTTTCCCGTATACTCTTTCAGGACCTGGGTCATGATTCTCATGAATGTTCTAGGTGCATTTGACAGCCCAAAAGGCATCATGACCCACTCAAACAGACCATCTATAGTCTTAAATGCAGCCTTTCAATCATCCTCTGGTCTAATTCTAACATGATGGTAGCCACTCTTAAGGTCTATTTTGGAAAAGATAGTGGCACCCGCCATCATGTCCAACATGTCATCTAGTCCGAGGATAGGGAACGTATACTTGATAGTGATTTTGTTGATGGCCCTACTGTCCATGCACATTCTTCAGGTACCATCCTTCTTAGGGGTTAATAGTGTAGGAACTGCATAAGAACTTAAGCTCTCCCTAATGAAACCTTTCCTAAGTAATTCTCCCACTTGTTTACGTAGTTCTTGATGCTTAGTAGTGTTCATCCTATAATGGGAAAGGTTTGGGAGGGTGGATCCTGGGATCAGGTCAATGGCATGTTGGATGTTTCTCAGGGGTGGTAACTGATCAGGCAATTCTTCAGGAAAAACATCCTTAAAGTCCTCTAGGATCTCAATTACTTCTGGGGGTTGTTCCTTTTGGACTAATTCATAGATCTCTTTAGTGGTCAAAATTCAAATAGGATTACCCTCAGTGATGTTCTTTTCTAATTCCTTAGCTTTAATCAGATTAACTCTTGGCTTGCTATCCTTAAGGTTGCTAGATCCTTTCTTGATTGAATCCCTAGGTGGAGTTGGATGTATCACATACTTGTTCCCATTGTGTTTAAAAGAGCAGATGTTGGATCGACCAAACAAGGTGGCATCGTGATCGTAAAGCCAAGGTCGACCTAATATAATACTACTAACACCCATAGAAATTACATCGCACCAGACCTTTTTCTCATAATTTTGCAATTTGATTAGTATTTGGCACCTGGACTTGATTGGGATAGAGGTGGAATCTACCCACAAGACCTTATAAGGACTAGGATGGGGAACTGTGGTCAATCCTAATGACTTAACTATATTGGTAGAGACGGCATTGACACAACTCCCGCTATCCACTATGATCTTGAGCACCTTATCCCCTATCTTAACAAAAGTCTGTAGGATGTTAGTCCTATGCCAATCTTCCTGGTCCTTAGTTTGAGTCTGGGTCAAGATACATCTAACCACTCCTAGTAGGTCTTCAGACTCAAATGTTTCCTCCTATCCATCATACTCATCTATCAGATGGGTATCAGCCTCAAAGACCTCTCCCTAATGCTCAACTAGGGACTCAGATTTAGTCTCAGGTAACTCATCTATATGAAGGGATCTGACTGGGCACTGGCTGATCATATGTCCCGATTTGTTGCATTTAAAGCATTTGATTTGGGGGTTAAAATTTCTTTGGACCTCTACTAATTTGCCCTTATCCTCTCTCTGGGGTATAGGGGTACTATTCTAGGGTTGACTCAACTCAGTTCGGCTTGTTCTAGGTCGGCTAGTGTTGGGTCGACTCGGGAAAGTCTGACGGGGTCTGAGTACTGGGTAGGTCTGGGACGACTAGGATAGGCCTGGCTAGATCCTGGATATGGGCTAGGGCTCTTGGTAGCCTTCGATCTACGATAGGGTGGCCCTTTCTGAAAATGTTCATAATCCCTAGCAACTTGGTAAGCTTCTTCTAAATCGTGTACCCTTCTTAAGTAGAGTTCTCTTTAAATATCTGCTCTCAGGCCATACCTAAACTTGGATAAGGTGACTTTCTCAGACTGAACGATATTACACCTCATGGTATACTCTTGGAATGTAGCAATGTATTCATTCACAGTTTTACTACCCTTAATTAATCCCTGTCATTGGTCCAATAGGCTCCGTTCATACGATGTGGAGACATAATTGGACCTAAGTCTAGCCTTCATGGCATGCCAGGTGACTATGGGGTCTCTTCCCTCTAATAATTTCCTTCGCTCTAAAGTGGCCCAGTATAACCTAGCCTATCGTACTAACTTGAGCTTGGCTAACTTAAACTTATGCTCTTCAAACATGTCGTACCAGTCAAAGTACTGGTCCATCCCTTCCTCCCAATCTGGGTAGTCCTTAGGGTCCATAGAGCCATCGAAAGTAGGTGCTTCAACTCTGACACTTCTAAGGGCTCTTTCTTCTTGGTCTACTACCTCATGATTGGGTCTTCTAGGGAGGACATCCAGGACTGGATCTGGTCGAAGTGGTCTCCTAGGGTTTGGCCTTATGTAGAGGTCAGGCTATTGGGCTCTCCTAGGATGAGGTGGGATCTCATGATTAGACTTAGTGTGGGGCTTACGGGCTTCTTCTACGATGCCCAACCTAGTTTCGACTTGATCGAACCTGGACCCTAATCTAGCCTTAGATTGCTTGATGTCTTGGTTCATTTGGGCTAGTTGTTCAGTGATGATCCTTAATTGATCATCAATGCTTTGATTAGCCATGGGTTCAGCCTATAATGGAGGTGGTGATGGGCAAAAAGATGCTCCTGATCTAGTGCACATGCTAGCACAATCAAGCATACAAGACTCAGACTGACTCGGACTACAATATGCTAGACCTAGTCATCCAGAGTAAAGGATTTGGCTTAATGCAAGCCAATCTAACAGTAACTCTTCAATAGCCAATTGGGACAGGTGGAAGGAGGGAGGCTAGTCCCGCAAATTGCAGGTGCCTAATTAGAATAACCCCAACACTCCATTTAAGTTGTTTGACATTTGACCTCCCTTCTAAACACCAATTTCAGAGCACACGCCAGATTGATTTGTACTAGTCTCCTCGAGTACACTAAACCAACTGTTGGTGTCCCTAGCCCTCTAGGGCCTTAATCCCTCCCTTATCTGACATCAATGAAAGCCCTTAAGAGTAATTTAATGCAGATGAATGTCATATAAAATACAAACCCTAATCCAGAAATCTATAAATAGCAAAACATCTAAGAATTTTTTTTAATCACAGATCAAATTAAATTCTTAAAAAATAATGAAATATACTTTAAATTATAATGAATCTAGAGAAATAAATTTTATAATTTTCTAATGTGTATGCAGGTAGAAATAATTTAATTAATAGATAATATACTGATAATAACGAGAATCAAAATTAAGCCCTAACTATGCTCTAATACCAAACTGATGCCGGACTGATTCGCATGCAAGTAAGTTTTTTTTTTTTTTTAATGAATAATAATTGTAGTTGATTATTCTCCTAAAGTAATAGCTTAAGAGGGATTCAAAAAAATTCACAGTAAATCCACACGCAAAACAGTTCCTAAAAAATAAGAAAGAAGGACCGCCGAGGCTAAGAAGTCCCGGTAGGGCTTGCTCTCCTATAATAAAGTTACTAGTAGATTAGAGAGGTGTACCTAGCAAGAGGGGGAAGATCAAAGTGTTGAAGGGGTTGCTCTGCCTGGCGGATACACCCTAGATGACCAAGCCTTGAGCCCATGGATCTGCGACCAAGTATCCGCTGATCTGGATGATGATCACCTTGAATCCTAGATTCATGGCTACTGAGGGATCTACAAGATCACCATACAAGGGTTAAAGAATAATAGAGAAAATTTAGAATAGAGGCAAAGAGACAAGGAAGGAGTATAGAAAAGGGGAGGCTGGCCAAGGGCTCTTGGGCATCCACTATTGGAAGACAAAGGTGGCGGCCAGGGTTTCTCTGGAGACTTGGGATGTTGGCACGTGTAGAAGGAGGGAAACAAGAGCACCAGAGAACCAATTAACAAAAATCATAATAACTCAAAACTTGGATTGATTGATTAATAATAAAAGATACATCATTCATACAAGAGGGTCTCTTTTATAGAGCAAGAGACTTGGGGCTCAAGAAAATACAGATATGGGAAGAGAGAAAGAAAAAGACACCCTAATCAAATTTGGCATGAAATCTATAGCATCCAGATGAGGAAGGTGATCTTCTAGATGCAATCAGCGGCAACTGGATTTGGCATAAAATCTGTGGTGTCCAGATGAGGCAGGTGATCTTCTAGATATGATTGAGATGCAATCAGTGGCAGCTTAATTTGGCATGAAATCTATAGCGTCCAGATGAGGAAGGTGATCTTCTAGATGCAATCAGTGGCAGCTGGATTCGGCATGAAATCTGTGGCATCCAGATGAGGAAAATTATCATCCAGATTGGGAAGGTTGCTTGCTCTGCTAGGTGGCATGTGGGTTGCTTCAAGTAGGTGTGGCACCAACTTGAATTTAGCAGCTGCTCTATCTAACAGTGATGGCCTTGTCTTCTGCTCCAATACTGATGTCTCTTCTTGTAAGCTAATGAACTTACTATAGGACTCACATTAAAATAAATCGAACCAAATAGGACTCAATTTAGAATAAAATGAACTGGACGAGACTCAAAATAAACTAAACTTTATTTTCCAACTCAAGACTTGAATCATAACTAATCAGATATCCATAGAGAGTTAAGAATCCTTTGCTTGATCTTGATGCCCGCACTAATTCTCCTAGGGTGGGAAGAACTCGACCCCGTCAAGTATGGGTCATTCTGGCTCTGGTATCTCTCTAGTAGGTCTGGATCAAGGTGTTGCAAGTCCTCTCAAGTAATCCATGAATCGTCAGATTCGGGCCAACCCTGCCATCGGACCAGGTAGCGTTGATAACTACAGTTCTAGGTTGTAATGGCTTGATCATCTAGGATACACTCGATCCACTCTCCTTGCTCAGGTAAAATTAGTGGTGGACACTCTTGGGTAGGTTCGTTCATGAAAGGAGGGTTAGGTCCTGTTGCTGCTGAAATCCGTCCTCTGACTCGGGTGCAATCGGGCTGCAGTGTGGGCTCTCTCCTGGGTGAACTTGCAAAACAGTCCTCATGCAAGAGGCATTGGGGGTGGCCCTCTGCGGAAGACCCTCCGACGCTCAAGTCAGTGGAGATCAGCGATCAACAAATGTGGGAAGAAGGATCCCGCTGAAGAGTCTCTCCAGGGTAGCCTCTCGAGAGCTCTGAGCAGAGCGTTAATGGTGGAAAAAAGGGGAGGGAGCAAGTGTGCGAGAGATGGCCTTACCTGAGGGGGATCTGAGGTTGTCATATTTATAGGTGTTCACCTGGTTGCCTGGAGACGTCGTGGGTCTAAAAGCCGTTGAGATCCGGATCAAGTTTGTTAGGATGTCAGTAAGATTCGCATCTTATTGGTTAGAGGATCAACGGCTGGGAGAGGTGGTTGATGTCTTGAGATTCGACTATATAGGCTCTAGGGCTCTAGGCCACTCTCGGGTATGATTTCTTTTTGGAATCTTGTTAGTCTGGATGTATTCCGCAGAGGTGTTTAAATACCTCGGCTGGGCCGAAGTATGGAAGATGGAGGAATCCGCCGAAGTATGATGAGATCCATCGCATCGGGGTATGGGATAACTCGGCCGTTCGAGGTACAGAATGGCTCGATCATCCGAGATATAATGAGACCTAGGCTACCGAAACATAGGATGGTTCGACGACGGTAGCTCGGTTAAGACCAAGAGATGTTTTAGCTCGGCTAGCGATGTCGAAAGACAGAGATAGCTTAGCTAAGGCCGAGAGATATTATAGCTCAACTAAGACCAAGAGATGGCTCGCTGAGGTGGGAAAACAAGGATAACTCGGCTGAAGCCGGGAGGTGTGAGGATAGCTCGGCTGGCGAGGCACAGGGATCGCCCAGACTGGGACCGAAGCATAATGGATAGCTCAGCTTGTGGGGGTATGTTCACAACTTGATCAGCCGAGGTATAATAATAGCTCGGCCAACTGTTATACGAGTGTCGGCCGAAGGGTAGCCTACTCATTGCTATCTTTTGGGTGGGACAGCTACGTTGACGGGCATATGGGCTAGCCTTAGCCCAATGTTGTGGGTCGCACGAACATTAATGCATTGATATTTTTACCCCTCATCACATGCCCCCCACTCCCTAGTCTGGAGTGTAACTTCAGATTTAGGGAGTAAAATTTAGTGCAATCCTATCTAGAAGGATTTGAAAGGCGCAACGATGGCTCCGAAACTGACGGGCCATCTGTTCACCATCATTATTTGCCAAAACACAAGGAGGAAAATTCTTCGGATTTAGTGAGCAGTGATTGGGGGAGTTTTGCTGCATGGCAAGGTCTCCGTGTTCTTGACGCCCATTGCATGAGCCTTAATGTTTAAGGCAACTTCTCGAAGTGCCGTTTAAAAAGGGAGAGAGAAGATCAGGGTGGTGTTTTCCCGTAATACTTTTTCATCCCTTCCATAGAGACCCTACTCTTTTTCCCCTTTTCCCTTTCCACAGATTTGCTAGTGTTTCGATCCTTGGCTGGGGAACATGAGGGGTCCAAGAGATACCTCAGAGATCTCCTGGAGGACTTGGAGAGGATCCACCGGCTTTACAGAATCCCCAGAGATGTAGTCCTATACGTGCCGAAAGCCAATGATAGGGTTTCAACCAAGTTAAGTCTGGGAGCTTTCTTCTATGAGGAAAGTCTCAGGGCTGGCCTTCGATTTCCTCTTCACCCGTTGGTACAAGAGGTGATGAGGTTCTACAACATTTGTCCAACAATGGTGGCGCCCAACAGCTGGCGCAACCTTATCGGGTTTATTTTGCTCTATAGCTGCACTGGAGTGACTGCGACTCTTTCCATGTTCCGCGTTTGCCACAATCTGGTTTCTGGGAGGGGTTCTGAGTGGTCGTATATTGGTCCCCGGAGATCGTTCAAGATGATCACCGATAATCCATCCTCAATAAAGGAATGGAATCCAAATTTTTTATTTCCGATGGGAACCTTGGCTCGGATTTTCAAGGGGATGGCCGGCTATGTGAAAGATCCAGGGGCGCACCCGGAGTTGAGCGAACAGGAGAAGAGGGATTTGGTGACTCTCCGTGGCGGCCGGGTGGTGTCGGCTAGTACCCTATTATCAAAGGATGCCCTCTTCGCCGCCGAACTTAGTCCTATTGATCCATAGGGTGAGTATAGTTTTCATCTTTGGTCATGTTGACCAGCGTGTCCGATTGTCCCTATCCAATTAACCCGTTTGATATGTTTTCAGCTGAGAGATCAGAGTTTGTGGGCCAGATGAAGAAGGAACTGGGCAAGAGCCACAGGGGTTCCAGCTCTGGAGAGAGGCACAAATCTGAAAAGAGGTATCGCCCTTCCGGGTCTCACCCAAAGGGGTCGAGGAAGGATGGATCCAGCCGCCTTTCTCCCATTCCGATAGGAGAGGAAGTAGGGGCGGATCAGGGCTGAGGAGTCCCCTCCACCTGAGAGGCAGAACGGTAGAGGAAGCGGCTGGGGGAAGTTCGGAGGGAGTTGTTGGGGTTTCTCCCATCAATATTCTGGTCGTAATGGATGACACAGAGGATACGTTGCCTGTCAGCTGGCGGTTCCCCTACAAGAGACGCTTCAGTTATCAGCGGTGAGAAGCTCACCGTGCGCAGAGGAGACCCTCGTCCAAATAGTGGGGTCAATGGGGGCAGCGGCGGTTGCCGAAGTTCTAATGGGACCACCCGCCGAGAGGCCAGTGGAAGCTGTGATACCTTCTGTTGAGGATCTCCCTTCCGTGGCTCCTGAAGACATCACGGGTGAGGTCGAGCTCGAGCGAACTTAGCAGGAGGTGGAGTGTGGATAGAAGAGGAGGAATAAGAATTGCAAAGTGAGGGGGATGCTCGGACCGAGGTTCTTCCAGCCAAGTCCGAGGTATTCGAGGCTAAGCAGATTAGAGTTTTGAGAGAGGAGGCTGGGTGGACGATTCCTCAAGTCAGGGCTCCTCAGGCCAGCTCTTCGGTGATGGGCTCTCCAAACCACAGCTCGGAATGGGATGACATGCTCACCACCTTGATGAGGTCCATTTTGCACAAAGGGGAGGATTCCTCCACGGATGAGTCTGTGGTTGAGGCCATCATCGATGTGGCCTTCCGCCGGCTTGGGGCACCGAAGGATGCTTTCCTTCTCCCGAAGATCTGTGATGCCACTCTCATGACGATAGCTTCAAATTACGCTGCTCGGGTAAGCCATTATTCGGGGCTTGTGACCCATGGTAGGTCAGACTATAGCCTCTCACTTGTATTTTCTTTGCAGAATTCTTTAGTTATAAGGGCGCTAATTTGGCACCTAAGCTTGGCCGCTGGGGCTTGTGTTCAGGCCAGGAAGGAGGCGGCCGATCTTCGGGCGAGGGTGCAGCCTATCGACTCGCTTTCCAATGCCTTGGCGCTCAACAGAAGAATCTCGATAGGGTGACCGAGTCTTTTCGTTTGGCGACTGAGAGAGCCTCTCGGCTCGAAACTCAGGTCAAAGAGCTCCATGGCTTTTGCAAGCAAGCGGATAAAGCTTATCTGGAGCTATCCCAGCTTAAAACAGAGCATGATAACAAGGTCAGGACTATGCAGCAATACTTTGAAAAGAGGTGGGACCAACTGAAGGCCAGCCATGCTGAAGATAAGAACAATTGGAAAAGGAGGCTTGAGGAGGTGGAGCGCAAATGCCAGCAACAGCGAGACCAGCTCACTGGTTTGAATAAAGAGATCGCCGAGATGGATAATTGGCTGAAATGGCTGAATGGAAAGGTTGCTCGGCTTACCGATGACCTCGACCACACACAGCGGGAAATTGGGGACAAACAGTCCTGGATTGATGACCTCAAAGAGGGTTTTCATCAAAATCAATCAGCTAAGTCGAAGGCCTTGGAGAGGGTACGAGAGCTAAGCAGCGAGCTGGTTCGGCGAGAAGAAGAGGTATGGTGTCTCTTTTTTCGTTTGCCATTAGCGTTTTTATTTCATCCATGAGTTTGAGTGTTCTGATGTTTTGTAGATGAGCGAGATTGAGCTCAAGGCACAGGAGCAAGTTAACGCCTTGGAGGTGGAGCTGTCCACAAGTCGGCAAACAAACCTTGAGCTTCAAGATCGGCTAGCTAAAGCCAATGGCCGAATTGCCTTGGCCGTAGAGGAATATAAAGGTTCTGCTCAGTTTTTAGAAGAACGTAGAGAAACTTGTGCCGATGCATTTCGGTTCAGCGAAGAGGAGATCCAAGCAAAGATATCTCGGGAGCATCCCGAGTGGGATTTATCCTTTTTGGATGCCAAAACTCTTGAGGTTTGCACCCCTGGTGCTGAAGAGGCTGAGTATGATGACATTTCAGACATCGATCTTGACGCTATTCTGGGTCCTGGCGAGGTTGCGGCTCTCGAAGGACCCTCGCAGCCTGCCACTGAGGAAGCATGGATACTTGAGGTGGGCAAAGCAAGTCAAACTCCTTGAACTGTTACCGAAGAGGCTGCTGGGACTGACCCAACCCATACTCTTAGGAATCACTTGTGTCTTATTCCCTTTTCAGGCTTGTAACTTGGCTGAAATTTGCAGTGAAATAGCATTTTGCTTTTACTTGCTTGCCTTTTTGGCTGATCCTTATGTCTCAAGTTTTCTTTCGGTTGTGAACAAGTTAGGACTCATTCACGCTCTTTGGTCGATTTAGTTTGGATATAAGCAAACGTCTCGGCTAAGACCGAGGCATAGGGATAGCTCGGTTTGTCCGAAGTAAAGATTTTGGCATGCTTCGGCCGAGGCATAGAATAGCTAGGCGCTACTGAGGAATATGGTTTCGGTCCCGCTCGAAGCATAGGATAGCTCAACTTGAGATGACCAAAAATTTGCAGAAGTACCCTGATTATAGCCGAAACTAGATAGCTCGGCCTGCAGGGGTGAGCGTGCTTTTGGTCGAGGTTTCCAGTCTGGCGTGTAGATTCGGACGTAGGGAATGTAGCTCCGGTGACAAGCTTCGAATGGAGGGGGTTTGGTCCCAAAGAAAGGTGTTTGTCGAATACCTCACCACGACTCATTAATCCTTCTTGGTAAAGGGGGGCACGACTCTTAGTTTCCTGTGAGCGGCCACCAAGGCGATGATGCATGGCGAGCTTTTATGGTAATGGCGGTGGAGCTAATGGCTCGGATGATCGTGATGCTCGCCAGAGGTAGTTTAAATACGTGTAGGGGGCACCATTGTTAGTCATCTCTTCAGTTGATTTCCCATGATTTTTAAATATTGAGATGGCCTCCGGAGGTGAGGGGCGATCATCAAGCAGCGGCGTTGGTGGCCGTGGGGGGCCCATTGGGGCCGCACCACAGTAACTGTCGATGGGGAGCTTTTAGCGTCACTGTTGGTGGACCGTGAACATATCCGAAAGATATCTGAACATTTGGCTGTCTCGACAAGAGAGATTGAGCTCCTCCACGAAATTAACAGCTGGCTGAGGGGCAAGTGGCGTCCCTTCAACAACAGGTGGGCGAGCTAGCTTTGCGGCGGGGGGAGAGCTCAGCGGCACCTGAAGAAAGTGATAAGTCCCTGTGAGGGCTAATGTATTTTTTCCTTTTCCTTTTGTTGCTCTTTTTGTGATGAATGAAAAGGAATTTTTGCAATTTCTGTGTTTCTGTCACCATCTCCGAAATGTTCTTATTATGCAAGTTTTGCAAGCGAACCACCCCCTTGGGGGATCCTTGGCGATCTAGGCAAGCCTTAAGGTATGGTGCACCTATTTTAGCCGAGGTAAGGGGACTTGCGAGTTCCAACCGGAGCGTTGGGTATCGCCTGGCCGTGCCAAGGCATAAGGAGTGCTATGTTATCGTTGAGACGAGAGTAGCTATCTCGACCTAGATCGAAGCATGAAATAACGCTTGGATATATTGAACCGAGAGGAGATCCTTCAGTTTATTCCGAAGTATGGCAGCAATCTTGGCCTTGAGTCGAAGCATAGGGTACCGTCTTGGTTTATGTCGAGACACAATGGGTAGTTGAGCCGAAGCAGAGGATATTAATGCACCTTTTTTCGAGGAGTACTTGACTTCTGCGCCTTTTTATTATTCTGCTAGCGCCTTATTTTTTCCAAAGCAACTGACCTTCTCTTTGCCAAAACAGATAATACGGCTTTGTACCCTGCAAAAGGTTGTCTCTGTGTTTTCTGGGGTCATTCATCATGTCGACTTTTTCCAATGTGGGTTATTTTAACGTACGACTCAAGCATTGTTCGCCATTGGAGGGTGTCATTTTCACTGGGCGATTTCCTAGGCCTGCCCGTATCTCAAGGGCCAGCGGGCGATCTTTAGCCTTTAAGGCTCTTGATTCAAAATTAGGGGGAAATCTTTTGGCATGCATCATGGCTCAGGCAACGCATTTGGCGTGCATCGAAGAGCACTCTTTTCATCCTGGAAGGCACGTGGCAGTGTAGATAGGTCATTTTGAATCTCGGGGCTTTCTGCTTTAATAACTGCTCCCATTCCATTGGCCTATAAAATGAGAGGAGGAGGTCGTGCTAGGTTGTCTCCCAAGACACTCTTTTCTGTGAGTTGTGAAAGTGTTCATGATGTATGCGCCCCTGAGGTTGAGAGTGGGGGGATTGAGTTTTCCTTTCGCAAGTCGCCTTCCTCGGACAGCTGGGGTGATGAAGGAGTCGCTGGAGAGCAGCTCATCTTCAAGAGAGGAGCTTCGGAGATCATATGGAGAACGCACGGGAGGTCCGTAGAGATCGCATGGAGAGTGCATACATGCGCTTCCTATGTGTCCTTTGTGGTTTGCTGGGGGTCGCAGGGTAGAAGTGCACATGTACCCCCATAGAATGCATGGACTTTTCCTTCTCCCTCTGGCTGGATGCTTAGCCCCTCCGCGCGGAGAATCTTTTGAGGGGGGGGGATGGTGTGTTGTTTGCTAGTACATTGCCTTTTGACTTTGGTGGTGACTAGCAGACTAACATCCGGCCTGGTGTAAGGATCAACAGGTCTTTTGACCTGGTTATGATCCTTCAACATATCCGTCCGGGGGATCGGTGGATGGGTTGCCTTGCTCAATAGGGCTCATCCACTCATTCTGATTTCTCTGATATCTTGGGTCGGACGCCGAGATATCATTATTAACTGAAGCTGGTCGCAACAGTCAGGCCGAGCCATTTATTCATCTTTATTTCTTGTGCTATGATGCACTTGGAACACCTCTTAGGAGGTTGTAATTCCTTTCATTGATAAAGAAATAAAGAAAGTTTCATTCTTTCTTTTTTAGCATCTGCTTCTTTTTGATGTGATCGTGTTTGAGAGTTTTATGTCGTTGCATGCTTCGGCAGTGTTGTTGCTGCTTTGTTTTTGCTAAGACCAATGTTTGGTCCTCAGTGGAGAGAAATGTTCATTCCCGTTTGAGTCAAAGGAAGACCTGGGTGGTCCTGTGGACTCCTATGGTAAGCATGATTTCATTTGCATAATGAATCAGGTATTTCTTCGGAAGGAGACAGCTCGTAGCATGTCTTTATTGTTGAGTAGAAGGAGGTTGTTTACCTCCATCGAAGTATCATGGGCTGTTCCCGTTATCTTGGAACATCTGATAAGTCACTTGGTCCAATCAAGGCTTCACAAAATACTTCACTTGGTGTGACCAAGGTGTGGAGATATCGTTCAGTTTGGCCGAGGATTCAGATAACATTTTACTAACGCAGCTAAAGGCGGGGGAATATCACTCGGCTTGACCGAGGATTCTTCACTGTTTAGTCCGGTCGGGGCTTGTAAGCTGCCTGAATCATGAAGTCTTTTGATATTTTACTTGGCCCTGCCAAGGTACGAAGATTTAGCTCAAGGCTCGGCCCTGCCGAGGTTCGAAGATTTGACTCGAGGCTCGGTCCTGCCGAGGTTTGAAGATTTAGCTCGAGGCTCGGCCATGCCGAGGTTCGGAGATTTGAGTTAAGGCTCGACCCTGCCAGGTTCGGAGATTTAGCTCAAGGCTCGGCCCTACCGAGGTTCAGAGATTTAACTCGAGGCTTGGCCCTGCCAAGGTTTGGAGATTTGATTCGAGGCTCGGTTGTGCCGAGAATGGATACGCAAGCAGCATCTGTTTTCTATTACAACTTTTTCAAAAAAACTATTGTAGCGGTCATGCCGCGGATAATAAAAACAAAATGTCAAAGCTGTAAATGGGGCGAGTCTATAGAGAACGTACCCTACTGGTGGTATATACGGAGATTGTCCGAATTCCACATCCGGGGAATAGATTTTCCATCCAGATCCTGGAGCTTATAGGTGCCAGGTCTGATGACTTCCACTACTTGATAGGGGCCTTCCCAATTTGAGCCAGCTTTCCTTGTTCCAGTGGCTTGGAGATGGACACTTTTCGGAGAACAAGATCGCTGGGCGAGAAGGATTCCCTTTGACTCTAGAGGCATGATAGTGAGCCACTCTTTGCTGGTACATAGCTACTCTGATTGAGCTTTCTCTCTGATCTCTTCCACCAGGTCGAGATTGGTGCAAAGCTACTCGTCGTTAGCTTCCTCTGAGTAGCTCTCCACCCGCGAAGGGAGTCCTATCTCCACAGGAATGACCGCTTCCATGCCGAAGGCCATCCGGAATGGGGTTTCACCAATAGGGATTCTTTGGGTGGTGTGGTAGGCCCATAGGACATGGTGAAGCTCATCTGCCCATCTGCCTCAAGCTCTAACGAGCCGAGCTTTGATCCCTTGGAGTAGGGTCCGATTGGTTACTTCGGATTTTCCATTGGCTTGTGGATGCCCTACCGAAGTGAGGCGGTGAATGATGCCATAATCCTCGCAGAACTCCCAGAACTTGGGATTATCAAACTGCTTCCCATTATCGGTGATGATGGTGTGCGGGAGGCCGAAGCGACAAATGATGGACCTCCACACGAAGTTCCTAGCCCGAGCTTCAGTTATCTGGGTAACTGCTTCGGCCTCGATCCACTTGGTGAAGTAGTCGATGGTGACAAACAAGAACTTTCTCTGTCCGGTGGCGAGGGGGAAAGGGCCTAGTATGTCCATCCCCCACTTAGAAAAGGGCCAGGCGGAGGAAATAGGGACTAAACTGGTGGAGGGGAGTCTCTAGATGTGAGAATGTCTCTGACAGGGGTCACAGGCTCGGACGAGTTTGTCAGCATCCTTCTGCATGGTGGGCCAATAGTATCCCTGGCGCAACACCTTATGGCATAAAGATCGGCTCCCCAGATGGTTGCCACAAATCCCTTCATGCACCTCCCGGAGAGCATAATCAGCCTCAGATGGGTGAAGACACTTGAGTAGTGGCATGGAATAGGACCGCTTATACAGCTAGTCGTCGATCAGCACATAGTCGGTGGCTTGCAGCTTCAGCTTTCTTGCTTCTTTTCGGTCAATTGGGAGTGACCCTCTTTAAGATACTTTAGTATGGGGTCAAACCAGGATGGTTCGGCCTCGACTTGCATCACTCGGTCGGCCTTCGCGATGCTAGGCTTTTCTAAAATCTCCAGGGGGAATTTCTGCTTGGCATCCATTGACTCCGTGGTTGCTAGCCAAGATAATAGATCGGCACGTGCATTCTCGGATCTTGGAATCTGAATGACTTCAAATTCAGGTAAGTGGGAAAGTAAGCTTTGCAACTCTTGGAGATATCGAATCATGTTTGGCTCCCGGGCCTCAAACTCGCCCTGCACGTGACCAGCTACCAATTGAGAGTCACTGAACGAATTTAACTTCTTCACTTTGAGGTCACGAGTGATTCGAAGTCCAGCAAGTAGAGCTTCATACTCAGCTTCGTTATTGGAGGTTGGGAATGAGAAGCAAACACAATACTCTAAGGTCGCCCCTTCTGGGCTGGTAAGGATTAGGCCAGCACCTGAGCCATTGGCATTGACGATCCGTCAACTTGGAGCAGCCACAAGTCATCAAATTTTGGTTGCTCAGGGAAGTCTAGAGTGGAACCATCCTCCAGGATAGTACATTCAAGGAGGAAGTCAGCTAGAACCTGGGCCTTGATGGCCGGGCAAGGCTGGTACTGGATGTTATGCTCGCTTAGCACGACGGCCCATTTAGCCATCCTTCCTGATGTCTCCGGGCGATGAACCACCACCTTGATGGGTTGGTCGGTGAGGACCATCACAGAATGCGACTGAAAATATGGCCGTAGCCTCTGAACTGATGTTACTAAGGCCAACACCAGCTTCTCGATCCGAGTATACCTTGTCTCGGCGTCTCGGAGCAGTTTGCTGACATAATAGATTGGCTTTTGGGTCATGTTCTCTTCTCTGACCAACATCGAGCAAACTGTGCCTTCTGAGACTGCCAAGTATAGAAATAGCACCTCTCCCGGACTCGGACTGCTGAGGAGGGGTGGAGAGCCGAAATACTTCTTGAGGTCTTCGAAGGATTTCTAACATTCAGGGGTCCATTGGAAATTCTTAGATGATTGAAGAGCTTTAAAGAAAGGGAGACATCTCTTGGCCGATTGAGCCACGAAGTGGTTGAGGACCGCATCCTTCTTGTTAGGCGTTGGACCTCTTTGACGGACGCCGGGGGTGCCATTTGCCGGAGAGCTTAAATCTTCTGCGTGTTGGCCTCAATGCCTCGCTGAGAGACCATGAAGCCTAGAAACTTTCCGAAATTGACACAGAAGGCACACTTAGTCGGGTTGAGCTTCATCCGATATTTTCAGAGCATCGCAAAGCTCTCAGAGAGGTCCTCAATGTGCTGGGATGCTTCTTTGCTTTTGACCAGCATGTCGTCGACATATACCTCCATGTTTTGGCTGATTTGCTCCTTGAAGACCTTGTTGACCAGCCTTTGGTAAGTTGCACCTGCATTCTTCAGACCAAAAGGCATGATACGGTAGCAATATGTACCTCGATCGATTATGAAGGCGGTCTTTTCTTCATCCTCGGGTGCCATTCGGATTTGATTGTAGCTGGAATAGGCGTCCACGAAGGTTAGCATCTGATGCCCTAAAGTAGCATCTACAAGCTGATCGATCAGAGGGAGAGGGAAGCTATCCTTCGGGCAGGCTTTATTGAGGTCGGTGAAGTCGATGTAGATCCGCCATTTGCCATTTGACTTCTTTACCATGACGATATTGGACAACCATCTTGGATAGTTTACCTCCCAATGAAGTTTGCCTTAACAAGTTTGTCGACTTCTTCCTCAATCGCCTTCTGTCGCTCAGGGGCGAAGCTCCTCTTCTTTGCTTTATGGGCCGGGATATCTCATCTACATTAAGTCGATGGACGAGGACATTCGGGCTGATTCCCGGCATATCGGAAGCAGACCAAACGAAGACATCAGCATTCCTTCGGAGAAAGTCGATCAGCTCTATCCGAGGTTTCCATTTTAGCAGTGACCCGATCTTTATAGTCGGTCTGGCCGGGCTTCATTCAGCGACACCTCCTCCAGCTCTTCAGTTGGTTCTCTTCGTTGCTTGGCAAAATCCCCCCGAGCGTCCAGCCCGTCAACCTCGGGCAGCTTGGTTTGAAGGCTGGTGACGAAGCATTGCTGAACTATAGTTTGGCTTCCGCGGACTATTCCTACTCCTCGCTCGGTAAGGAACTTTATAACCAGATGTGGGATGGAGACGACGGCTCTAAGGGACATTAAGCCAGGTCTTCCAAAGATAGCATGTAGGGTGACCGAAGCTTGGTCACCAGGAAATCGATATGAATAGTGGCCACGCATGGCCAAGTTCCTGCACGGACCGTCAAGGTCACGACTCCTTCTAGGATGATAACATCACTGGTAAACCCCATTAGGGTGGAGTCCGCTGCTCGAAGATTCTCTATAAGAAATTTCAACTTCACGAACACATAAAGGCACAGAACATTGACGGAGCTTCCACTATCAGTGAGAATTCTGCTTACATCATAATTGTTCAAATTCAGAGATACAACCAATGCATCATCATGCGGGAACTGTATCCCCTGGAGATCATCATTGGAGAAAGAGAGCTTATCAGTCCATGTTCTCTTTGGCGCCGAACCTTCTTCATCACCCCGCCAGCTCGACGGACCAGCGACCGCCTCGATCACATTGATGTAGCCGGCAACCGGAGGATTCGGAGGAGGAGGTTGCTGAGGCTCAGGTCGGCGATGCTCAGGCTGACGGTCACCCCCATCCCTTGGCTCGGGGGCTCTCCTGAATTGATCTAGTCTACCTCGCTGAATGAGCCTCTCAATTTTATTCCTCAACTGCCAGCACTCTTCAGTGTCATGGCTATGGCCCGATGGTAGCGGCAGTACTTGGTGCGGTCTCTCTGGGCCGCATTCCCTCGGGGAGGAGGCGGTCGAGGGAGTTAGCACTCTATCGCCATGAGGATCTCCTCCCTCGGGGCAGTGAGCGGGGTGAAGCAGTGGAATCTCCTAGGTGGGCTCCGAGTGCGATTCCTTGGCGGCGGCAAAGGAAACCTTTGGCAGTGAGGTGGGCTCGGCTGGCAGGCAGGTCGATGCTTGTCCGAGCCCTTGGGTTCCTTCTTCTTTGCCAGCTCGGCACGGGCAGCCCTTCGAGATTCTTCGACTCTGGCATACTTATCCACCAGGGCCATTATGTCAGAGAGGTTGGGAGGGTAGCTAACCTCCATTGCCAGGTAGAAGTCGCTCTCCTTCAATACTCCGCCCACAAGGGAGGACATAGCCACCTCATGGTTAAGGTGATCTACCTCCAGCATGGCCTTATTGAAACGGCCAAGATAATTCTTCAGGGACTCCCCCTCTCTCTGCTTAACTGAAACAACCAAGATAATTCTTCAGGGACTCCCCCTCTCTCTGCTTAACTTCAAAGAGGGAGTTAGATCTCCATCGGTGATGGCGGCTGCTGATGAACTGGCTGATGAAGAGGCGGCTCAGCTCATCAAATGAACTAACGAAACATGGTTTCAAGGCATTGAACCAGGTTCGAGCGGATCCTCTGAGGGTGGAAGGGAAGGCGCATTGGGATCGAAAGATCCATGGAACATCATAATCGACTAAAAACTGCTGAGGTGATCATCGGGATTGGAAGATCCATGGTAGGGCTCGATGGAAGGCAGCTTGACATGGGAGGGAATCATTTCCTCCATGATTTCCCTGGAGAAGGGAATGCCCTGCTCCACCTTATGATGAAACGGATGGGCCTGCTTGGCGGCATCCAACTCCTGATGCATCTCCCGGAGTTGCTGGCAGATTTCCTCCTTAGGAAAAGCAAAAGGAGCTGGACGAGGAGAGTACTGAGATGGTGTTGAGTCATGATGAGAAAACTTCGGAGAAAGGGATCGGGCCTGCCAAGATTTGGGAAGATCCTTGCTGTAGACTCCTTGCGGGACCGGCTCAGCTTCCTTAGGGCGATGAGGGGGGTCCGCACCCATGCAGACCGAAAGAGGAGATGACTGGATGAGCGAGGGCCGCGTTCTCCTCAGAAAGGTGAGGATCAGGAACGGCTGGTTAGGGAGCTTCAAAGCGCCCCTGAATCAAGTGGGTCAGAGCCTGGACTTGCTGGACCAGTAAGGTGAACTGGTCCTGGGTCACCGGGGCCACCGGTGGCAATGGAGTCTCGACTGGCAGCGGTGGCGGCACAACACTACTCACCGATTAGGTCTTTGGGAGGCAGCCTGGTCGCGGACTTCGAAAGTAGCCTTCCTTCGATTGGCCATTGGAAAGGTTCTCTTCCAAGTTGAGATCCTTATCTCCTGGATCATAAGTTTATGGGACTTGAGGGCCCTTCCTCTAGCGCCAATCTGTTGCTGCTGAAATCCATCCTCCGACTCAGATGCAATCGGGCTGTAGTGTGGGCTCTCTCCTAGGCGGACCTGCAAAATAGTCTTCACACGAGAGGCATTGGGGGTGGCCCTCTGCGGAAGACCCTCCGACGCTCAAGTCAGTGGAGGATCAGTGATCAAGAAATGTGGGGAGAAGTATCCCGCTAAAGAGTCTCTCTAGGGTAGCCTCTCGAGAGCTCTGAGCAGAGTGTTAATGGTAGAAAAAAGGGGAGGGAGCAAGTGTGTTAGAGATGGCCTTACCTGAGGGGAATCTGAGGTTGTCATATTTATAGGTGTTCACCTGGTTTCCTAGAGACGTTGTGGGTCTGAAAGCCGTTGAGATCCGGATCAAGTTTGTTAGGATGTCGTAAGATTCGCATCTTGTTGGTTAGAGGATTGACGGCTGGGAGAGCTGGTTGATGTCTTGAGATTTGACTATATAGGCTCTAGGCTCGAGGTCACTCTTGGGCATGATTTCTGTTTGGAATCTTGTTAGTTTGGATGTATTCCGTAGAGGTGTTTGAATACCTCAGTCGGGCCGAAGTATGGAAGATGGAGGAATCCGCCGAAGTATGATGAGACCCATCGCATCGGGGTATGGGATAACTCGGCCGTCCGAGGTACAGAATGGCTCGGTCATTCGAGATATAATGAGACCTAGGCTACCGAAACATAGGATGGTTCGGCAGCATAAGCTCGGTTAAGACCAAGAGACGTTTTATCTCGGCTAGCGATGCCGAAAGACAGAGATAGCTCAGCTAAGGCCGAGAGATATTATAGCTCGCTGAGACCAAGAGATGACTCGCCGAGGCGGGAAAACAAGGATAACTCGACTGAAGCCGGGAGGTGTGAGGATAGCTTGGCTGGCGAGGCATAGGGATCGCCTGGACTGGGATCGAGGCATAATGGATAGCTCGGCTTGCGGGGGTATGTTCACAACTTGATCAGCCGAGGCATAATAATAGCTCGGCCAACTGTTATACGAGTGCCGGCCGAAGGGTAGCCTACTCATTGCTATCTTTCGGGTGGGATAGCTACGTTGACGGGGCATATGGGCTAGCCTTAGCCCGATGTTGTGGGTCGCATGAACATTAATGCAATGATATTTTTATCCCTCATCAGGTCCAAAGTACTCACTAGGAATCGCTGCCGGTTCCCTATATTCTACTAGGTCTGTAATATTGAAGGTAGAGCTAATGCCCCAATCCGAGGGCAGATCTAGCACATAGGCATTGGGTCCTACCTTCTCTATTATTTTAAAGGGACCAACTCTGCGAGCGTGAAGTTTCTTAACGGTACCTGGTGGGAACCGTTCAGACCTAAGCCTAACCATGACATAATCCCCTACACGAACTCTTTGGCTCTTCTTCGGGAGTTAGCCAGTCTTTTATAAGTTTCATTACTTAGATTTATTTTCTGGCTAATGTTCTTATGCAAGTCTTTGATATGCTGTGCAAATGCTTGTGCGGACTCTGAGACTCATGTATGGAGGGGTAAAGGAATTAGATCAAGTGGACGATTAGGCTTGTACCCATGGACTATCTCAAATGAACTCTTGCCCATGGATCTGTTTACTAAGCTATTGTAGGCAAACTCTGCACGAGGCAGTAATAAATCCTACGTCCCTAGGTGTTCGCCTACAAGGAACCTAAGAAGGTTTCCTAGACTACGGTTCACCACTTCAGTTTTCCCATCCGTTTGGGGGTGAAAAGGCTATGGAAAAATTAAGTTTGGTCCCTAACAGATGCCATAGCATTTTCCAAAAGTAGCTGGTGAACCTAACATCCCTATCAGAAACAATGGTCTTAGGTAGGCCATGGAGCTTGACCACACTGTCTAAGAAAAGTTGGGCTACCCTAGATGCGTCAAAGGTTTGCGAACAAGGGATGAAATGAGCCATCTTAGAGAACCTATCGACCACTACAAAGATGGAGTCGTGCTTCTTCTGGGTTTTAGGTAATCCTAGAATGAAGTCCATACTGAGGTCTTGCCAAGGACGATCAGGCACTGGCAAAGAGTATATAGACCGGTGTTCTGCTTCTGCTGTTTTGCAATGGCACAAGTTCAACATCGGGCTATTATCAGGGCAACGAGCCTTTTTAATCCTGGCCAGTAAAATTGGTCCTCTATCGCTAGAATAGTCTTATCTCTTCCAAAATGACCAGCTAATCCCCCAGCATGCATTTCCTAGACTAGGAATTCTCTAAGTGACGTCCTAGGGATACAAAGTCTATTGCCCCTAAAAAGGTAACCATCCTGGATGGTATAATCTCCATTGGTACTGGATGGCCCTAGCTGAAGGATCTTATAAATTTCAAAGTCCAATAGGTCAAATGACAGGTCATCATACTCTTATCTCATGACAGGTCTCATACTCATCTTTTATACAGTCAAATCCTATAACTTTGGTGCTAACAGTACTCAACAACAAAGACTTACGGCTTAGGGCAACTGCTACCTTATTTTCTATACTGGCACGGTGTTTCAGGACAAAAGTGTATGCCTGAATGTATTCAACCCATTTGTCGTGCCTAGAATTTAGCTTCTTTTGGGAGTTCAGAAATCGAAGTGCCTCATGATCAGAAAATAAGACAAACTCCTGCGGTAGTAAGTAATGTCTCCAATACTTAAGGGCTTGTACTACCGCATAGAATTCCTTATCATAGGTGGAATATCTAAGTTTAGCTTCATTTAGTTTTTCACTAAAGAAAGCTATGGGGTGATTTTCTTGGCTTAACACTCCACCTATGCCTACTCCCGACGCATCGCACGCAACCTCAAACACCTTAGAAAAGTCTGGAAGTCTAAGTATGGGTGCATGAGTCATCCTATCCTTAAGCTCTAGGAAGGCCTTATTAGCTGACTTAGTCCACTCAAAATTATCCTTCCTAATACAATCAGTGATGGGTGCGAGATGGTACTAAATCCCCTAATGAATCTCCTGTAAAAGGTTGCTAGGCCATGGAAGCTGCGGACATCGTGGATGTTCATGGGTACCGGCCACTCTACGACCGACCTAACCTTTTCAGGATCCGCTGAAACGCCTTCTAGGGTTACCACAAAACCTAGAAAGATAACCCTATGCGTCATGAAATCACACTTCTTAAGGTTTGCATATAGGCTATTCTCTCTAAGGGTCTGACAGATTAATCTGAGATGGTTAAGATGGTCCTCTTTGGTCTTGCTATAAATTAATATATCATCAAAATAGACCACTAAGAATTTTCCCGCGTACTCTTTCAGGACCTGGGTCATGATTCTCATGAATGTGCTAGGTGCGTTTGACAGCCCAAAAGGCATCACGACCCACTCAAACAGACCATCTCTAGTCTTAAATGCAGTCTTCCACTCATCCCCTGGTCTAATTCTAACCTGATGGTAGCCACTCTTAAGGTCTATTTTGGAAAAGATAGTGGCACCCGCCATCATGTCCAACATGTCATCTAGTCTGGGGATAGGGAACCTATACTTGATAGTGATTTTGTTGATGGCCCTACTGTCCATGCACATTCTCTAGGTACCATCCTTCTTAGGGGTTAATAGTGCAGGAACTGCACAAGGACTTAAGCTCTCCCTAATGAAACCTTTCCTAAGTAATTCTCCCACTTGTTTTTGTAGTTCTTGATGCTCAGTGGGGTTCATCCTATAATGGGAAGGTTTGGGAGGGTGGATCCTGGGATCAGGTCAATGGCATGTTGGATGTTTCTCAGGGGTGGTAACTGATCAGGCAATTCTTCAGGGAAGACATCCTTAAACTCCTCTAGGATCTCAATTACTTCTTGGGTTGTTCCTTTTGGACTGATTCATAGATCTCTTTAGTGGTCAAAATCCAAACAGGATTACCCTCAGTGATGTCCTTTTCTAATTCCTTAGCTTTAATCAGATTAACTCTTGGCTTGCTATCCTTAAGGTTGCTAGATCCTTTCTTGATTGGTCCCTAGGTGGAGTTGGATGTATCACATACTTGTTCCCATTGTGTTTAAAAGAGCAGATGTTGGATCGACCAAACAAGGTGGCATCGTGATCGTAAAGCCAAGGTCGACCTAATATAATACTACTAACACCCATAGGAATTACATCGCACCAGACCTTTTCCTCATAATTTTGCAATTTGATTAGTATTTGGCATCTGGACTTGATTGGGATAGAGGTGGAATCTACCCACGAGACCTTATAGGACTAGGATGGGGAACTATGGTCAATCCTAATGACTTAACTGTATTGGTAGAGACGACATTGACACAACTCCCTCTATCCACTATGATCTTGAGCACCTTATCCCCTATCTTAACAAAAGTCTGCAGGATGTTAGTCCTACGCCAATCTTCCTGGTCCTTTGTTTGAGTCTGGGTCAAGAGACATCTAACCACTCCTAGTAGGTCTTTAGACTCAAATGTTTCCTCCTCTCCATCGTACTCATCTATCAGATGGGTATCAGCCTCATAGACCTCTCCCTCAGGCTCAACTAGGGACTCGGATTCAGTCTTAGGTAACTCTTCTATATTAAGGGATCTGACTGGGCACTGGTTGATCATATGTCCCGATTTGTTGCATCTAAAGCATTTGATCTGGGGGTTGGAATTTCTTTGGACCTCTATAGATTTTCCCTTATCCTCTCTCTAGAGTATAGGGGTACTATTCTGGGGTTGACTCAACTCAGTTTGGCTTGTACTGGGTCGGCTAGTGTTGGGTCAACTCGAAAAAGTCTGGCGGGGGTCTAAGTACTGGGTAGGTCTGGGATGACTAGGATAGGCCTGGCTAGATCCTGGATATGGGCTAGGGCTCCTGGTAGCCTCTGATCTACGATAGGGTGGCCCTTTCTGAAAATATTCATAATCCCTAGCAACTTGGTAAGCTTCTTCTAAATCGTGTACCCTTCTTAGGTAGAGTTCTCTTTGAATATATGCTCTCAGGCCATACCTAAACTTGGATAGGGTGACTTCCTCAGACTGAACAATATTATACCTCATGGTATACTCTTGGAATGTAGCAATGTATTCATTCAAAGTTTTATTATCCTGAATTAATCCCTGCCACTGGGCCAATAGGCTCTGTTCATACGATATGGGGACATAATTGGACCTAAGTCTAGCCTTCATGGCATGCCAGGTGACTATGGGGTCTCTTCCCTCTAATAATTGCCTTCGTTCTAAAGTGGCCCAGTATAACCTAGCTTGTCGTACTAACTTGAGCTTGGCTAACTTAAACTTATGCTCTTCAGACATGTTGTACCAGTCAAAGTACTGGTCCATCCCTTCCTCCCAATCTAGGTAGTCCTTAGGGTCCATAGAGCCATTGAAAGTAGGTGCTTCAAGTCTAACACTTCTAAGGGCTCATTCTTCTTGGTCTACTACCTCATGATTGGGTCTCCTAGGGAGGACATCTAGGACTGGATCAAGTCAAAGTGGTCTCTTAGGGTTTGGCCTTATGTAGAGGTTAGGCTATTGGGCTCTCCTAGGATGAGGTGGGATCTCATGATCAGACTTAGTGTGGGGCTCACGGGCTTCTTCTAGGATGCCCAACCTAGTTTCAATTTGATGGAACCTGGACCCTAATCTAGCCTCAGATTGCTTGATGTCTTGGTTCATTTGGGCTAGTTGTTCAGTGATGATCCTTAAGTGATCATCAATGCTTTGATTAGCCATTGGTTCAGCCTGGAATGGAGGTGGTGACGGGTGAAAAGATGCTCCTGATCTAGTACACATGCAAGCACAATCAAGCATACAAGACTCAACTGACTTGGACTATGGTATGCTAGACCTAGTCATCCAGAGTAAAGGATTTGGCTTAATGCAAGCCAATCTAACAGTAACTCTTCAATTGGCCAGTTGGGACAGGTGGAAGGGGGGGAGGCTCATCCCGCAAATTGCAGGTGCCTAATTAGAATAACCCCAACACTCTGCTTAAGTCATTTGACATTTAACCTCCCTTATAGACACCAATTTCAGAGCATATGCCAGATTGTTTTGTACTAGTCTCCTCCAGTACACTAAACCGACTGTTGGTGTCCGTAGCCCCCTAGGGCAAATGTCAATTAAGTTGCTTCTCAGTTTTAGATTAGAGGCTTGGGAAGGAATGCACGGATGGTTATTTTGGGCCAAGGAAGGGGCCTTAATCCCTCCCTTATCTGACATCAATGAAAGCCCTTAAGAGTAATTTAATGTAGATGAATGACATGTAAAACACAAACCCTAATCCAGAAATCTATAAATAGCAATAAATCTAAGATTTTTTTTATCACAGATCAAATTAAATTCTAAAAAAATAATAAAAAATACTTTAAATTATAACAAATCTAGAAAAATAAATTTTGTAATTTTATGATGTATATACAGGTAGAAACAATTCAATTAACAGATAATATACTGATAATAATGTGAATTATAATTAAGCCCTAGCTATGCTCTGATACCAAACTGATGCAGGACCGATTCGCATGCAAGTAATTTTTTTCTTTTTCTAAATGATTAATAATTACAGTTGATTATTCTCCCAAAGTAATAGCTTAAGAGGGATTCAGAGAAATTTATAGTAAATCCGCATGCGAAACAGTTCCTAAAAAATAAGAAAGAAGGACCGCCAAGGCTAAGAAGTCCTGGTAGGGCTTGCTCTCCTACAATAAAGTTACTAGTAGATTAGAGGGGTGTACCTAGCAAGAGGGGAAAGATCAAAGTGTTGAAGGGATTGCTCTGCCTGGTGGATGCATCCTAAATGACCAAGCCTTGAGCCCACTGATCTGCGGCCAAGTATCTACTGACCTGGATGATGATCACCTTGAATCTTAGATTTGTGGCTACTGAGGGATCTGCAAGATCACCATACAAGGGTTAAAGAATAATATAGAAAAATTAAAATAGAGGCAAAGAGACAAGGAAGGAGTAGAGAAAAGGGGACGCTGGCCAAGGGCTCTTAGGCATCCACTATTGGAAAGGCGGCCAGGGTTTCTTCTAGAGACTTGGGATGTTGGCATGCACAGGAGGAGGGAAACAAGATCACCAAACAACCAATTAACAAAAATCATAATAACTCCAAACTTGGATTGATTGATTAATAATAAAAGATACATCATTCATACAAGAGGGTCTCTTTTATAGAGCAAGATACTTGGGGCCCAAGAAATTACAGATATGGAAAGAGAGAAAGAAAAAGGCGCCCTAATCAAATTTGGCATGAAATCTGCAGCGTCCAGATGAGGAAGGTGATCTTCTAGATGCAATCGGCGGTAACTGGATTTGGCATGAAATATGTGGTGTCCGGATGAGGTAGGTGATCTTCTAGATATGATTGAGATGCAATCAGTGACAGCTTAATTTGGCATAAAATCTACAGCGTCCAGATGAGGAAGGTGATCTTCTAGATGCAATCAGCGGCAGCTGGATTCGGCATGAAATCTATGGCATCGAGATGAGGAAAATGATCATCCAGATTGGGAAGGTTTCTTACTCTGCTAGGTGGCATGTGGGCTGCTTGAAGTAGGTGTGGCACCAACTTAAATTTAGCAGCTGCTCTGTCTGACTGTGATGGCCTTGTCTTCTGCTCCAATACTGATGTCTCCTCTTGTAAGCTGATGAACTTACTATAGGACTCACATTAAAATAAACTAAACTGGATAGGACTCAATTTAGAATAAAATGAACTCGAGAGGACTCAAAATAAACTAAACTTTATTTCCCAACTCAAGACTTGAATCATAACTAATCAAATATCCACAGAGGGTTAAGAATCCTCTGCTTGATCCTGGTGCCCACACCAGGTATATTCTTTAAATGTCAAAGGAATGATGAACTTAATTCTCAGCTTGGTATGAAGCTATATAACAAATGTAGAAATGTATAATAGTCAGCTTGTCTCACTTGCAATGTCTAGTTATTGCTCTGTGTTTCTTTATCATATTCTTATTATCTTGCAAAGATAGAATGCTGAAAAAATGGTGAAGTAAGGTTTATTCTCATTCACTTGATTCTGATAAAATAACCATTGCTGTAGAATAAATATTGTATTGAGTTCATGACAACTGGAAATAATTCTGAATTTATTTTATTTATATGAATATATGATATTGTTATACTTTTTAATTTCTGTAGTCCAAGCCTTGTGAACTTTCTTCACATCCCCCTTTCTTGGTACTAGCTTTCCATCTTATCACTATGCCTGCTCTACGTGTTTCAGCATTATGGAACTTGTTACCTTCTATTGAGTAGGCTGTATGTAGGTTTAACATGAATTATGGCTGAGGCTGAGGACATTCAACCCCTTGTCTGCAACAATGGAACGGGAATGGTGAAGGTGAGAAATATGTTTAATTTCATATTGTGTGGATGATATTTAGAAAAGTATGTAGGAAGTTGCACCTAATGTTTATAGTGTATCATATTCCACTAAATTCCTTGAATCTTTCTCTGCAATAGGTTGGATTTGCTGGAGATGATGCCCCCAGAGCTGTTTTCCAAGTATCGTGGGCCGGCCTCGCCACACTGGCATCATGGTTGGGATGGGACAGAAAGATGCATATGTTGGCGATGAGGACCAGTCCAAGAGAGGTATTCTGACTTTGAAATACCCTATCGAGAATGGAATTGTTAGTAACTGGTATGATATGGAGAAGATTTGTCATCATACCTTCTACAATGAGCTCCGTGTAGCACCTGAAGAACATCTAGTTGTTCTCACAGAAGCTCCTCTGAACCATAAGGCCAACAGAGAAAAGATGACACAGATAATGTTTGAGACATTTAATGTCCCTGCCATGTATGTTGCTATTCAGGCTGTCCTCTCCCTTTATGCCAGTGGACGTTCCACAGGTATGTTTATTTATATTCTTTATATGAATGATATCTTATTGAATCTGAGCTGATAAGGTACTTGGACTTGGCTTTTCTATGTGTCGGCTTATTGCCGCTGAAATCCGTCCTCCGGCTCGGGCGCGATCGGGCTGCAGCGTGGGCTCCCTCCTAGGTGGACCTGCAAGACAGTCCTCACGCAAGAGGCGTTGGGGGTGGCCCTCTACGGAAGACCCTCTGACGCCCAAGTCAGTGGAGACCAGCAATCAACAAATATGGGGAGAAGGATCCCCCAGGAAGAGTTCCTCCGAGCTCTCGTGGGAGCTTTCATGGCGGAGTGTGAGAACTGCGAATGAAAAATGGGCATAGAATAGCCGTACCTGAGAGGCTTGAGGGTGGTTGTATTTATAGGCGGTCACCTGACTTCTTGGATGTGCTCTGGATGAGGTCTGAAAGTTGTTGGGATTTGAAATGGATTCGAATCAGGTTGTTAAAGGGCCGGTAGGATCCATATCTGGTTAGTTAGAGGATCGACGGCTGGGAGGCAGGGAGAGCTGGCTGATGGCTCGAGACTCAGTGGCTGCGTGGTCCCTAGGCCACTATTGTAGGTCCTAGGCCACGTTTTGGCATGATTCCTTATTTGGAATCTTATTCTGTTACAGTGAATTTGAACTCTCCCGCGCTAGATTCCGCAAAGGTGTTGTGGTTCAGTCATCATGGCTGGCGAGGCTCAGCGGAGGTAGGTGCCGAGGCATAAAGGGCGAACGTGGCAGCCATAAATGCCTTAATGCAGGGAAAAAAATAAGGCATTGAATGCCTTAAAGCAGGTGGATATATGTGGCCTTTATGAGGTCATAAATGCCTTGATGCAAAAGACATAGCGTGGTTGCGGAGGCAGAACTATATTTGCCGAACTATATTTGCCGAGGCATATTGGCCGAACTATATTTGCCGAACTATATTTACCGAGGCATGTTGGCTAAACTATATTTGCCGAGGCATGTTGGCCGAGCTATGTTGGCTGAGCTATGCTGAAGCTGGCTGATGCTGAGGCTGGCCGAGCTATGCTGGCCGAGCTATGTTGGCCGAGCTATGCTGAAGCTGGCTGAGGCTGAGGCTGACCGAGCTATGTTGGCCGAGCTATGCTGAAGCTGGCTGAGGCTGAGGCTGGCCGAGCTATGCTGGCCGAGCTATGTTTTCCGAGGCATGTTGGCCGAAGTATGCTTTCTCCTCTCTTTTTATTCCATTAAATGCTGGCTAAGTCATTATGACAGTTTCTACACCATTAAATGCTCCAGCCTATTGATTTGACTGCCAGATATTAATGAGGGGGCCCTTGGGAGAACCCACGCACATGACGTGGCCCTTTTTTTTTCCCTCTTGTTCTCTTTCTTCATTATGAGGAGACTCTTGTTGCTAGAATGTCGTGCTAGCCGACCAGCTGGCAAGCAGGGCATTTGGACTGGGCGCGACCCCATCGTCGATGTGAGTGGTCAACAATGCAATGATGATTTTACCCCTCATCACATGCCCCCCACTCCCTAGTCCGAAGTGTAATTTCGGATATAGGGAGTAGAATTCTGGAGCAATCTTATTTAGGGGACGTGTCATTCGATCCTCTGTAGAGGAAGTATTTATCTCTGTGTAGGTTAGAGAAAGGCCTGGGTGGCCCTCTTACTGAAGTAAAATAAGGTGCTTTAGTTGCACTAGAGTGTCCGAGAATTATCCGGCTGGGACGAAGCTTTAGTGCTGTATCACTCGGATTGGCCGAGGCTGCAGAAATATATCACTCAGTCTTTGGCTGAGGATTTTGATAATAAGAGATGCACTCCGGCTCTGGCCGGGGCTTTTGAAGATCAATAAGAGATGCACTCCGGCTCTGGCCGGGGCTTTTGAAGATCAATAAGAGATGCACTCCGGCTCTAGCCGGGCTTTTGATAATAAGAGATGCACTCCTGCTCTGGCCGGGGCTTTTGATAATAAGAGATGCACTCCGGCTCTGGCCAGGACTTTTAATAATAAGAGATGCACTCCGGCTCTGGCCGGGGCTTTTAATAATAAGAGATGCACTCCGGCTCTGGCCGGGGCTTTTTATGACTTGCTTCTCATTGTAACTTTCAAAGAGAGTTATAAAAATTTCGCAGGCCTTTTAAAAACTAAACTTAATTCAATGAATAAAAATGGGTCTAGAAAGAGCGTACTTTTATGGATGAATTTATTACTCGGTTGTTGCCGAGCCTTCAGAAATATATCACTCGGTCTTTGGCCGATGCTCTGGGAATTTATTACTCGGTTGTTGCCGAGCCTTTAAAAATATATTACTCGGTTGTTGCCGAGCCTTCATAAATATATCACTCAGTCTTTGGCCGATGCTCTGGGAATTTATTACTTGGTCGTTGCCGAGCCTTTAGAAATATATTACTTGGTTGTTGCCGAGCCTTCTCAAGATGCTACTCGGTTGTAACCGAGGCTTCAAATAATAAAATACTCGATGTTGCCGAGCCTTCCAAGATGCTACCCGGTTGTAACCGAGGCTTCAAATAATAAAATACTCAGTGTTGCCAAGCCTTCCAAGATGCTACTCGGTTGTAACCGAGGCTTCCAAATAACAAATTACTCGGTGTTGCCGAGCCTTCAAAGATGCTACTCGGTTGTAACCGAGGCTTCAAATAATAAAATACTCGGTGTTGCTGAGCCTTCCAAGATGCTACTCGGTTGTAACCGAGGCTTCCAAATAATAAATTACTCGGTGTTGCCGAGCCTTCCAAGGTGCTACTCGTTGTAACCAAGGCTTCAAATAATAAAATACTCGGCATTTCCGAGCCTTCCAAGATTATATTTTACTTGGCAGCCAAGGTTCGAAGACCGTTACTCGGTTGTAGCCGAGCTTTCAGGATTATATTTTACTTGGCGCTGCCAAAGTTCGAAGATTTATTGCTCGGCCCAGCCGAGGATTTATATGACCTGCTTCTTATTACAGCTTTCAAGGAGAGTTATAAGAATTTCGCAGGCCTTTAAAAACAGAATTTAATTCAATGAATAAAAATGGGTATAGAAAGAGCATACTTTTTGGATGAATTTATTACTCAGTTGTTGCCGAGCCTTCATAAATATATCACTCGGTCTTTAGCCGATGCTCTGGGAATTTATTACTCGGTTGTTGCCGAGCCTTTAGAAATATATTACTCGGTTGTTGCCGAGCCTTCTCAAGATGCTACTTGGTTGTAACCGAGGCTTCCAAATAATAAATTACTTGGTGTTGCCGAGCCTTCAAAGAATTACTCGGTGTTTTCGAGCCTTCAAAGATGCTACTCGGTTGTAACCGAGGCTTCCAAATAATAAATTACTCGGTGTTGCCGAGCCTTCAAATAATTACTCGGTGTTTCTGAGCCTTCAAAGATGCTACTCGGTTGTAACCGAGGCTTCCAAATAATAAATTACTCGGTGTTACCGAGCCTTCAAATAATTACTCGGTGTTTTCGAGCCTTCAAGATTATATTTTACTTGGCGCTGCCAAGGTTCGGAGATTTATTGCTCGGCCCAGCCGAGGATTTATACGACCTGCTTCTTATTGCAGCTTTCAAGGAGAGTTATAAGAATTTTGCAGGCCTTTTAAAAACTAAACTTAATTCAATGAATAAAAATGGGTCTAGAAAGAGCGTACTTTTATGGATGAATTTATTACTCGGTTGTTGCCGAGCCTTCAGAAATATATCACTCGGTCTTTGGCCGAGGAATTTATTACTCGGTTGTTGCCGAGCCTTTAGAAATATATTACTCGGTTGTTGCCGAGCCTTCATAAATATATCACTCGGTCTTTGGCCGATGCTTTGAGAATTTATTACTCGGTTGTTGCATATTACTCGGTTGTTGCCGAGCCTTCTCAAGATGCTACTCGGTTGTAACCGAGGCTTCAAATAATAAAATACTCGGTGTTGCCGAGCCTTCCAAGATGCTACTCGGTTGTAACCGAGGCTTCAAATAATAAAATACTCGGTGTTGCCGAGCCTTCCAAGATGCTACTCGGTTGTAACCGAGGCTTCCAAATAACAAATTACTCGGTGTTGCCGAGCCTTCCAAGATGCTACTCGGTTGTAACCGAGGCTTCAAATAATAAAATACTCGGTGTTGTCGAGCCTTCCAAGATGCTACTCGGTTGTAACCGAGGCTTCCAAATAATAAATTACTCAGTGTTGCCAAGCCTTCAAAGAATTACTCGGTGTTTCCGAGCCTTCAAAGATGCTACTCGGTTATAACCGAGGCTTTCAAATAATAAATTACTCGGTGTTGCCGAGCCTTCAAATAATTACTCGGTGTTTCCGAGCCTTCAAAGATGCTACTCGGTTGTAACCGAGGCTTTCAAATAATAAATTACTCGGTGTTGCCAAGCCTTCAAATAATTACTCGGTGTTTCCGAGCCTTCAAGATTATATTTTACTTGGCACTGCCAAGGTTCGGAGATTTTGTTGCTCGGCCCAGCCGAGGTTCGGAGATTTTTACTTGGCCCTGTCGAGGTTCGGAGATTTCCTGTGCAAATAGGCAACTCGGTCGTGCCGAGGATTGGTGAGCAGCACCTGTTTCTTTTCGCAATCTTTGGCAACATAATGTGTGATGATTCACGTTGCAAATTACGAAAATACGTGCCGACAGGAAGGTATAATAAGGGATATCAAAATGGACTTATAGAGGACATACCCTATTGATAAATCTCCGAACCTTGGCAGTGCCAAGTAAAATATAATCTTGAAGGCTCGGCTACAACCGAGTAACGGTCTCCGAACCTTGGCAGCGCCAAGTAAAATATAATCTTGAAGGCTCGGAAACACCGAGTAATTCTTTGAAGGCTCGGCAACACCGAGTAATTTATTATTTGGAAGCCTCGGTTACAACCGAGTAGCATCTTTGAAGGCTCAGAAACACCGAGTAATTCTTTGAAGGCTCGACAACACCGAGTAATTTATTATTTGGAAGCCTCGGTTACAACCGAGTAGTATCTTTGAAGTCTCGGAAACACCGAGTAATTCTTTGAAGGCTCGGCAACACCGAGTAATTTATTATTTGGAAGCCTCGGTTACAACCAAGTAGCATCTTGGGAAGGCTCGGTAACACCGAGTAATTTATTATTTGGAAGCCTCGGTTACAACCGAGTAGCATCTTTGAAGGCTCGGAAACACCGAGTAATTCTTTGAAGGCTCGGCAACACCGAGTAATTTATTATTTGGAAGCCTCGGTTACAACCGAGTAGCATCTTGGGAAGGCTCGGTAACACCGAGTAATTTATTATTTGGAAGCCTCGGTTACAACCGAGTAGCATCTTGGGAAGGCTCGGTAACACCGAGTAATTTATTATTTAGAAGCCTCGGTTACAATCAAGTAGCATCTTTGAAGGCTCGGCAACACCGAGTAATTTTTTTGGAAGCCTCGGTTACAACCGAGTAGCATCTTGAGAAGGCTCGGCAACAACCGAGTAATATATTTCTAAAGGCTCGGCAACAACCGAGTAATAAATTCCCAGAACATCGGCCAAAGACCGAGTGATATATTTCTGAAGGCTCGGCAACAACCGATTAATAAATTCATTCATAAAAGTATGCTCTTTCTAGACCCATTTTTATTAATTGAATTAAATTCAGTTTTTAAAAGGTCTGCAAAATTTTTATAACTCTCCTTGAAAGTTACAATGAGAAGCAGGTCATAAAAAGCCCCGGCCAGAGCCGGAGTGCATCTCTTATTATCAAAAGCCCTGGCCAGAGCCGTAGTGCATCTCTTATTATCAAAAGCCTCGGCCAGAGCCGAAGGGCATCACCTATTAACAGAAACCTCGGCCAAGACCGAGTGACATGTCAGAACCCTCGGCTAAAGCCGGAGGGAATTTCTTATTGATCATAAAAAGCTCCGGCCAGAGCCGGAGTGCATCTCTTATTATCAAAAGCCCCGGCCAGAGTTGGAGTGCATCTCTTATTATCAAAAGCCTCGGCCAAAGACTGAGTGATATATTTCTGCAGCCTCGGCCAATTCGAGTGATACAGCACTAAAGCTTCGTCCCAACCGGATAATTTCTCGGACACTCTAGTGCAACTAAAGCACCTTATTTTACTTCAGCAAGGGGGCCGCCCAGGCCTTTCCCTAACCTACACAGAGATGAACACTTCCTCTATAGAGGATCGAATGACACGTCCCCTAAACAAGATTGCTCCAGAATTCTACTCCCTATATCCGAAATTACACTTCGGACTAGGGAGTGGGGGGCATGTGTTAAGGGGTAAAATCGTCATTGCATTGTTGACCACTCACATCGGCGATGGGATCGCGCCCAGTCCAAATGCCCTGCTTGCCAGCTGGCCGGTTAGCACGACGTTCTAGCAACAAGAGTCTCCTCATAATGAAGAAAGAGAATAAGACGGAAAAAAGGGCCACGTCATGTGCGTGGGTTCTCCCAAGGGCCCCCTCATTAATATCAGGCAGTCAAATCAATAGGCTGGAGCATTTAATGGTGCAGAAACGGTCATAATGACTTAGCCAGCATTTAATGGAATAAAAAGAGAGGAGAAAGCATACTTCGGCCAACATGCCTCGAAAAATATAGTTCGGCAAATATACTTCGGCCAACATAGCTCGGCCAGCATAGCTCGGCCAGCCTCAGCCTCAGCCTCAGCCAGCTTCAGCATAGCTCGGCCAACATAGCTCGGCCAGCATAGCTCGGCCAGCTTCAGCCTCAGCCAGCTTCAGCATAGCTCGGCCAACATAGCTCAGCCAGCATAGCTCAGCCAGCATAGCTCGGCCAGCCTCAGCATCAGCCAGCTTCAGCATAGCTCAGCCAACATAGCTCGGCCAACATGCCTCGGCAAATATAGCTCGGCCATCATAGCTCGGCCAACATAGCTCGGCCAGCCTCAGCCTCAGCCTCAGCCAGCTTCAGCATAGCTCGGCCAACATAGCTCAGCCAGCATAGCTCTGCCAGCTTCAGCCTCAGCCAGCTTCAGCTTAGCTCGACCAACATAGCTCGGCCAGCATAGCTCGGCCAGCTTCAGCCTCAGCCAGCTTCAGTATAGCTCGGCCAACATAGCTCAGCCAGCATAGCTCGGCCAGCATAGCTCGGCCAGCCTCAGCATCAGCCAGCTTCAGCATAGCTCAGCCAACATAGCTCGGCCAACATGCCTCGGCAAATATAGTTCGGCCAACATGCCTCGGCAAATATAGTTCGGCCTCCACAACCACACTATGTCTTTTGCATCAAGGCATTTATGACCTCATAAAGGCCACATATATCCACCTGCTTTAAGGCATTCAATGCCTTATTTTCTTCCCTGCATTAAGGCATTTATGGCTACCACGTTCGCCCTTTATGCCTCGGCACCTACCTCCGCCGAGCCTCCGCCAGCCCTGATGACTGAACCACAACACCTCTGCGGAATCTGGCGTGGGAGAGTTCAAATTCATTGTAACAAATATTCCAAACAAGGAATCATGTCAAAACGTGGCCTAGGACCTACAATAGTGGCCTAGGGACCACGCAGCCATTGAGTCTCGAGCCATCGGCCAGCTCTCCCCGCCTCCCAGCCGTCGATCCTCCAACTAACCAGATACGGATCCTACCGGCCCTGTAACAACCTGATTCAAATCGTTTCGAATCACAACAACTTTCAGACCTCATCCAGAGCACGTCCAAGAAGTCAGGTGACCGCCTATAAATACTACCACCCTCAAGCCTCTCAGGTACGACTATTCTACGCTCATTTTTCATTCATAGTTCTCATACTCGCCATGAAAGCTCCCACGAGAGCTCAGAGGAACTCTTTCTGGGAGATCCTTCTCCCCATATTTGTTGATTGCTGGTCTCCACTGACTTGGGCGTCGGAGGGTCTTCCGCAGAGGGCCACCCCCAATGCCTCTTGTGTGAGGACTGTCTTGCAGGTCCGCCTAGGAGGGAGCCCACGCTGCAGCCCGATCGCGCCCGAGCCGGAGGACAGATTTCAGCGGCAACAAATCCCAACAAGAGGCCAGATATTTCGTGTTCTGTAACTCAACTACGGGTCCTCTCTCTCCCAGCACTGATCATGAGACGGTGATGCAAGAGGATGAAAGTTCCATCACACGATTGCCATTTTTCATGGGTTCTATAGTTGGAGGACTTATTTTGATTGCATGGTGATATGTTTATGATGCAAGAGAGAAGATGAGAAATTTGAAGGACTTATTATGGGCTCTTTAGTCTTCTAAGGTAGTGTTTGAAATAGGAAATAAGAGGGAATAAGAGGGGATATCCCCTCTTATTCTCATAGCCATAACTATAAAGGATAGTTGGGAATAAAGTTAACCAAAGGGATAATCTATGGTTAACCATGGGTTATCCCCTCAATTTATTTCCTAGAAAATGTAGGAATAGCTGATTATCCCTACAAATAAGAGTAAAAAAAAAGTTATCCTATGGATTTATCTTTTTGCATTTGATATGATCAATGGGATAGCGAAAGGATATCCCTAGGGATAGCCAGAGGATAAACTCTATCACGTACACTTATCAATGGATAATATTTTTTCTATCAAACACTACCTATATCCAGATAACCACAGTTTGGTAGACATAGTATTCCATACTCTAGGCTGTGTTTGATTCCAAAAACACTATCCCTGGATAAATGTGTGGGATAGTATTTTTTCAAAGGATATCCCCTGGTTATCCCATGAAAGATATCAAATGCAAAATAATTTTTTAAGGGATAACTTTTTGTTATCCCCTTTGCTGTATTTGATTGGATGGATAAAAGAGAGGATATCCCCAAATATAATTTCCTAAACCCCAAACTACCCCCAAGTCACCCACGAGCCCCGTATGCCTCTGGGTTTGGCCATCGCTATCGAATCCTCTTCTTCTTCTTCCCCTCGTTGGAGGAATCCAAAGAGTGGAGAATGGCTTGGAGATCAAACAGCTCTATCGCTTCACCGGCTTGGAGATCGAACTGCTCGGCGTGCGTTTCCCTTCATTCCCCTGACCTCTATTTATTAGTTCCCATTTGGAAGGAATCAAGCATAGAAACCCTATGAAACAAGGAACAGCTCGGTCTTTGTTGATGACTGACTTTGTGAATATCCTTTTGGCTTAGGTGGTCTCTGATTGCTGGAAGGATTCCTGGAAGAACGGCTAAAGAGATTGAGAAGTACTGGACTTCGAGATACTTGAATAGTGAGTAAGGACGGGTATTTCTCTCTGTGCTACTTCATTGGGCAAGGGCAGTTCTTCCGTAATACTTCAGAGGGCAAGCAATCTTGGGTTGTATCGTAGTGTTTCAAAAATTTCAGCTTGCATGCATGTCTGTGTAAAATAGGTTTTGGGTCATGATAGGTTTTGTTGTTTATTGTTATTTCAGTTGCTAAGATGGAAGGAAATATTATGTTTCCATGTCACTATTTTGTACATCAAGGTCTGGTCTATAATTGAGAATTTAATGAAGTGCTATGGATTGTTACTGAACTACATGGCACTGAGATGAACTTATGCCATCCTACTGGAATCTTCTCTGTCTCAACCATTTCTTGCACAAGAGGTGGATGAAACTATGCCTGAGACAGAAGGCATTAGAAAAAAAAAGGATGTAGCAGGTGATTGGTGTTTGTATAAATATTAGATATTGTTGGGGGGTAAAATCATCATTGCATCAATATTCGTGCGAGAAGGCTAAGGCCGACCCCGTCCCTCTGCCCGCCATGATGCTCCCGAGCTTCCCGTAGCTCGATTTCCCGAGCTTCCCATAGCTCAGCTTCCCCAAGCTCCCATAGCTCGTCTCCCTCGAGCTTCCGCAGCTCGCTCCCCCGAGCTCTCATAGCTCGTCTCTCCCGAGCTCCCATAGCTCGTATCCCCCGAGCTCTCATAGCTCGTCTCACCCAAGCTCCCATAGCTCATCTCCCTCGAGCTTCCGTAGCTCGTCTCCCCCGAGCTCTCATAGCTCGTCTCCCCCGAGCTCTCATAGCTCGTCTCTCCCGAACTGTCCGTAGCTCAGCTTTCCTGAGCTCCCATAGCTCGATTCTCTCCGAGTTTCCATAGCTCGGTCTTTCCCATAGCTCGGCTTCCCCGAGCAATCCATGATCCGATAACTCACCCCTGCGGAACCTGGCGCAGGAGAGCCTAAGCCTATCATAACAGCATCTCAGGCAAAGAATCATGTTGAGAAGTGGTCTAGAACCTAATACGACCATCTAGGATCTACGCGCCTACCAGATCTCAAGCCATCAAGGAGCTTTCCTAGCCGTCGATCCCTTAACAAACAAGATACGAATCCCAACGGCCCCACAACGGCCTGATTTGATCCGTCTTCGTATCCTAACAACCCTCGAACCTTCCAGAAGGCGCTCAAGATACAAGTGACAACCTATAAATATGATATTCCCAGATTCCCTCAGGTATGCGCTCACTCTCACACTCTCCCCTGCTGCTCGTCGGCGCTCTCCCTTTTTTGTGAGCTCCCGATAGGCCGCCCTTGGAGAGACTCCCCGGAGAGATCCACCTCTCTGTTTTCTGATTGATCGCCAATTTTCCCCTACTGACTTGAGCATCGGAGGGTCTTCCGTGGAGGACCACCCCCAATGCCTCACGCGCGAGGACTTCTGTGCAGGTCCGCCCCAGGAGATCGACCGCGCCCAAGTTGGAGAACGGATCCCAGCGGCAACAGATTGGCGCTAGAGGAAGGGCCCTCAAGTCCCATTAAAACTTAAAGAAAGGAGATAAGGATCTCGATCTGGAGTAGAACCTCTCTAATGGCCAATCGGAGAAGAGCAACCTCTGAAGCCCAAGACCAGGCCACTTCCTAGAGACCTGATCCGGCGAGCAGTGTAGCGCCACAGCCTCCACCAATTGAAACCCTGTCGCCGCCAGCTATCCCGGTGACCCAGGACCAGTTTGCCTCGCTAGTCCAACAAGTCCAGGCCCTGACCCACCTGGTCCAGGAGCGTTTCACAGCTCCTTCCGCTCCTCACCTTCATAAGGAGGCCGCGGTTCCCTCTTCACCGGCACTTCCTCCTCCGATCCGCATGAAGCCGCGGATCCCCCATATCGACCTAGAGGGGACAGACCAGTCCCTCGAGGGGGTTACGATAGGGATCCATCCAGATCTCGACGGGCTCGGACCCCTCCCCAATATCCTCCCACCATGATTCGACGTCGTTCCTGCGTTCCCCTCGCCCAGCTCCTCCCATGACTACCAAAGAAGAGATCCGTCGGCAGATCCAGGAGATGCGTCAGGAGCTGGATGCTGCCAAGCAAGCCCATCGCCTCAGCCCAAGGCAGAGCAGGGCATCCCTTTCTCTAAAGGGATTATGGAGGAAGTGATTCCCTCCCATGTTAAGCTACCAGCCGTCAAATCCTACCACGGCTCTTCTGACCCGACGACTATTTCAGCAGCTTCCGGTCAATAATGATGTTCCACGGAGCATCCGACATGATCCTCTGCCATGCTTTCCCCTCCACTCTTAGAGGATATGCCTAAACCTGGTTCAACGCCTTGAAGCCAGGTTCCATTGATTCATTTGACAAACTGAGACATCTTTTTATTGGCCAGTTCGTCAGCAGCTGCCACCACCGACGAAGATCTGACTCCCTCTCCGAAGTCAAGCAGAGAGAGGGGAAGTCCTTGAGAAATTATCTCAGCCATTTTAATAAGGCCATGCTGGAGGTGGACCACCTTAATCATGAGGTGGCTATGTCCGCCTTGGTGGGGGGAGTCTCAAAGAAAAGCGACTTCTACCTAGCGATGGAAGTCAGCTACCCTCCTAGCCTCTCTGATATGATGGCCCTGGCGGACAAATATGCTAGGGTCAAAGAATCGCGGAGAGTTGCCCGCGCCGAGCTGGCAAAGAAGAAGGAGCCCAAAGGCCCCGATAGGCACCATCCTGCCTGTCGACCGAGTCCACCTCGCCGCCAAAGAGCTCCCCCACTGCCACCGAGGAATCGCTCCCGGAGCCCACCCAGGCGGTTTGATCGCTACACTTTGCTACCGTGCCCCGGGCATAGATCCTCATGGAGATAGAACGCCAGCTCCCCCAGCCAGCTCCTCTCTGAGGGAACCCAACCCGAAGAGACCCTGCTAAGTACTGCTGCTACCACCGAGATGGCCACGACACTGAAGAATGCTGGTAGCTGAAAAATGAGATCGAGAGGCTGATCCAGCGGGGGTGTTTAAATCAGTTCAAGAGGGCACCCGAGCCAGGACAAGGAGGTGACCACCAACCTGAACCTCAACAACCTCCTCCTCCACCAAATTCGCCCGTGATCGGCCGCATTAACATGATCGAAGAGGCCGGCGGGTCGAGCCCCAGGAACAACGGCGAGAGATCAATGCCAAAGAAAGCGCGGACGGGCGAGCTCTCTTTCTCTGACGATGATCTCCAAGGGATACAGTTCCCCCATGATGATGCATTAGTTGTATCCCTCAATTTAAATAACTATGATGTAAGCCGAATCCTTGTTGATAGTGGAAGTTTGGTGAATGTTCTGTATCTCGATGTGTTTGCCAAGATGAAACTACTCATGGAGAACCTTTGAGCCATGGATTCCACCTTAATGGGATTCACAGGCGACGTCGTCATCCCGGAAGGGGTCGTCACCCTGACGGTCCGTGCAGGAGCTTGGCCCCTTGTGGCCATCGTCCACACGGACTTCCTAGTGACCAAACTCAGATCCCCATACAACACAATATTTGGCAGGCCTGGCCTAATATCCCTCAAGGCAGTTGTCTCCATCCCACACTTGTCCATGAAATTTCCCACCGAACAGGGAGTTGGAGTTATTCGAGGAAATCAAGCCATGGCTCGGCAATGCTTCGTTACCAGCCTTCAGTCCAAAGTGCCGGAGGTTGATGGGCTAGACGCTCGCGAGGACTTCGCCAAACAGCGAGGAGAACCAGCAGAGGAGCTGAAGGAGGTGCCGTTGGATGAGGCTCACCCCGACCAAACTATAAAAATTGGGTCGCTACTTAAGGGTGAACCTCGGCAGATTGATCAGGTTTCTTCGAAGCAACGCTGACATCTTCGCCTGGTCCACCTCTGACATGCCGGGGATCAGCCCCAAGGTTCTGGTCCATCGTCTCAACGTGGACGAGATGCACAGGCCTATCAAGCAGAAGAAGAGGAGCTTTGCCCTGGAACGACAAAAGGCCATTGAAGAAGAAGTAGATAAACTCATTAAGGCAAACTTCGTCCGAAGGTAAATTATCCAAGCTGGCTATCGAACGTCGTCATGGTGAAGAAGTCGAACGGCAAGTGGAGGATTTGCATCGACTTCACCGACCTCAACAAAGCCTGCCTGAAGGACAGCTTCCCTCTCCCCCGGATCGACCAGCTCGTGGACGCCACCTCGGGTCACCAAATGCTGTCATTCATGGATGCTTATTCAGGCTACAATCAGTTCCGGATGGCCCCTGAGGATGAAGAAAAGACCGCCTTCATAACCGACCGAGGTACTTACTGCTACCGCGTCATGCCCTTTGGTCTTAAAAATGCAGGTGCCACCTACCAAAGGCTGGTTAACAAAGTATTCAAGGAGCAAATCGGCCGGAATATGGAGGTGTACATGGACGACATGCTGGTCAAGAGCAAAGAAGCATCACGGCATGTCGAGGACCTCTCAGAGAGCTTCGCAACACTCCATAGGTATAGGATGAGGCTCAATCCGACCAAATGTGCCTTCGACGTTAATTCTGGGAAGTTTCTCGGCTTCATGGTCTCCCAGCGAGGTGTCGAAGCCAACCTCCAGAAGATTCAAGCTCTCCAACAAATGGCTCCCCCGGTATCTATTAAAGAGTCCAGCGCCTGACTGGGAGGATAGCGTCCCTCAACCGCTTCATAGCGCATTCAGCCGAGAGATGCCTCCCCTTCTTCAAAACCCTCCGGTCGGCAAAGAACTTTCGATGGACCCCTGAATGCCAAAAATCATTTCAAGACCTCAAGAAATACCTCGGCTCGCCCCCACTCCTCAGCAGTCCAACCCATGCAAGACCCTGTTCTTGTACCTGGCTATTTCAGAAGGTGCCGTCTGTTCGGTGCTAGTCAGAGAGGAAAGCAAGGTCCAAAAGCCGATTTACTACGTTAGCAGGCTGCTCCGCGATGCGGAGACAAGATATAGCAGGATTAAAAAAATGGTGTTGGCCTTGATCACCTCAGTGCGGAAGCTGCGGCCGTACTTCTAGGCACATTCTGTGACGGTCTTGACTAACCAACCCATCAAGGCGGTGGTCCACCACCCCGAGACATCAAGAAGAATGACCAAGTGGGCCGTCGAGTTGAGCGAGCATGACATCCATTTTCAGCCTCGCCCGGCCATCAAAGCTCAGGTGCTGGCCAACTTTCTCCTCGAATGTACCATCCCGGAGGATGGTTCCACCCCGGACTCCCCAGAGGAACCAAAATCTGGAGCCCGGTGGCTCCTCCATGTCGACGGATCATCCAACGCTCATCGCTCCGGTGCGGGCCTGGTTCTCACCAGTCCGGAGGGGGCAACCTTTGAGTATGGCATCCGGTTCTCTTTCCCGGCCTCCAACAATGAAGCCGAGTACGAAGCCCTGCTGGCCGGTCTTCGAATTGCCCGCAACCTGAAGGTGGAGAAGCTTAACGCCTTCACCGACTCTCAGCTGGTGGCCGGCCATGTACGAGGAGAATTTGAGGCTCGGGAGCCGAACATGGTTCGATATCTTCAAGAGGTGCGGAGCCTGCTCCCCCATTTTTCCGAGTTTGATATCACTCAGATTCCCAGATCCGAGAATGCCCATGCCGACTTACTGTCCCGATTGGCAACCGCGGAGTCAATGGACACCGAACAAAAGTTCCACCTGGAGACCCTGGAGAAACCCAGCATCGCGGAAGCCGACCGAATAATGCAAGTCGAAGTCGAACCATCATGGTTCGATCCCATCCTGAAGTACCTCAAAGAAGGGTCACTCCCACCCGACCGGAGAGAAGCTAGAAAGCTAAAGCTACAGGCCACCCACTACGTGCTGATCGACGATCAGCTCTACAAACGATCCTTCTCCATGCCACTGCTCAGATGCCTCATCCATCCAAAGCAGATTATGCTCTCCGAGAAGTGCACAAAGGGATTTGCGGCAACCATCTGGGAGGCCGGTCCCTATGCCACAAGTTGCTACGATAAAGCTACTACTGGCCGACTATGCAGAAGGATGCGGACGATCTTGTCCGAGCCTGTGACCCATGCCAGAGGCACTCAAGCGTTCAGAGACTCCCCTCCGCCAGCCTGGTTCCTATATCCTCTGCTTGGCCCTTTGCCAAGTGGGGGATGGACATCCTCGGCCCATTCCCGCTTGCCGCGGGGCAGCGAAAATTTTTATTCGTCGCCATCGACTACTTCACTAAATGGGTCGAGGCGGTAGCACAAATAACCGAGGCACGGGCCAGAGACTTTGTATGGAGGTCCATCATCTGCCGATTCGGCCTCCGCATACCATAATCACCGACAACGGCAAGCAATTCGACAACTCTAAGTTCTGCCAGTTCTGTGAGGAGCACGAAATCTGTCACCACCTCACCTCGGTCGGGCATCCACAAGCCAACGGAGTAGCGGAAGTGACCAATAGGACCCTCCTTCAGGGGATCAAAGCTCGCCTTTCCAGAGCCCAAGGCAGGTGGGCGGATGAGCTGCACCATGTTCTGTGGGCCTACCGCACCACCCCAAGAGTCCCAATAGGTGAAACCCCATTCCGGATGGCCTTTGGCACGGAGGCCGTTATCCCCGTAGAGGTAGGCCTCCCTTCGCTGCGAGTGGAGAGCTACTCAGAGGAAGCTAGCGACGAACAGCTCCGCACCAACCTCAACTTGATAGAGGAGATCAGAGAGAAGGCCCGGATCAGAGTGGCTGCATATCAACAAAGAGTGGCCCGCTACCATGCCTCCAAAGTCAAAGAGAAGGCCTTCCTACCCGGTGATCTTGTTCTCCGAAAAGCCTCTGTCTCAAAACCATTGGAGCAAGGAAAACTGGCACCAAACTGGGAAGGCCCATATCAAGTGATGGAGGTCATTGGACCAGGAACCTACAAGTTACAAGATTTGAATGGGAAGTCCATCCCCCGGACATGGAACTCGGACAATCTCCATAAGTATTATCAATAGGGTATGTCCTTTATAAGCCCATTTCGATATACTTCACTATACCTTCCTGTCAGCACATGTTTTCATGATTCGCAACATGAATCGTCACACTTTATATTGCCAAAAGTTTGCGGAAAGAAACAGGTGCTGCTCACCAATCCTCGGCACGACCGAGTCACCTATTTGAGCATGAAATCTCTGAACCTCGGCAGGGCCGAGCAACAAAATCTCCGAACCTCGGCAGGGTCTAGCAACAAAATCTCTGAACCTCGGCAGGGTCTAGCAACAAAATCTCCGAACCTCGGCAGGGCTGAGCAACAAAATCTTCGAACCTCGGCAGGGCCGAGCAACAAAATCTCCGAACCTCGGCAGGGTCGAGCAACAAATCTCCGAACCTCGGCAGGGTCTAGCAACAAAATCTCCGAACCTCGGCAGGGCTGAGCAACAAAATCTCCGAACCTCGGCAAGGCCAAGCAACAAATCTCCGAACCTCGGCAGGGCCGAGCAACAAATCTCCAAACCTCGGTAGGGCCGAGAACAAATCTCCGAACCTCGGCAGGGCTGAGCAACAACATCTCCGAACCTCGGCAGGGCCGATAAATAAATCTCCGAACCTCGGCAGGGCCGAGCAACAAATCTCCGAACCTCGGCTGGGCCGAGCTATAATTCTTCAAACTAAAGTCCCGGCAAAAAACCAAAGTGCGCAGGCCCCGATTAAAGCCGAAGGACTTCCAAATAGTCCCCAAAACTTCGGCCAGTTTGAAAAAAGCACACTGTGCAAAAACCATCAACGGACACAAAGAATGCGCCTCCAGCAAACCCCTAAAGGGTTCAACAAGCCCTACATGACCAGCCATGAACCCCAGGAAAAGCCAGGAAATTCCCCCTTTTTGCTGCTAAAATCTCTGGGCAATGCCCCTATAACCTGCCGAACAAAATGCCTATCTCAAACGAAGCCATGACTCAGCGCGTGAACCAATGGAGCCACCCAGGCTCTCCAACTATTCAATCGGATACGAATGGTTCTTCTTTGAACTAAAATCTCAGGAAATAAGAGGTTGTCAAAAAAGGCCTTTTTCATTGATTGTAAAAGGAAAATACAAAAAGAGAAATAGAAGAAACAAAAAGAAAAAGAAAAGAGGAGAAGAAGCCCTCGCTAGGGCTCACTGTCACTCCCAGAAGCCAGCAAGTCCTCCAGGCGTTTGGTGAGATCGGCGACTTGCTGGCGGAGTGACGTTATCTCCTCCTTCTGCCGGTCCACCACTCGGCGAAGTGTCTCCACCTCCCTCGTAGTAACATCAACATATTCTTCCACGACCCTCTCGACCTGTTGGTGGCTCGCGAGGGTCGACGCCAGGCCTAGCCCGTCGATAGTAATCGTGGGGCGGCCCCTCGCTGGATGTAACAGGCCATTGATTGACGCCCTTAGTTCGTCGGACGATCGCTCTCCTCCTTGAGAAGCCATGACAAAAACTATTTAGAGACTGAATCAGAGGGGTGGCGAAGACCAGCACCCTCCGGTCGTATTTATACTTGTCATGCGAGTATTTCGATCAGTCAGGCCGTAACCACCGACCTATGAGAACTCATCACATATCATCGCTTTAATTAACGCCTGCAGAATCCGAAGGGTCGTGCCCCATCCCGAGTAAAATTGGTAATGCGGGCGGACTGTTCGGGAACCCCCCTGAACAGAGTATCTCCCGATCTGCCGGCCCCCCCATAATAAATGCTCCCGACACTTCCCCAAGCTCTTTTAAGCTGGCCGCCTTTCGGAAATGCAAAAAAGAAAGAATTCCAGCGCCTGGCAGTAATTCGTCCCCTCGGGAGGGGTAACGTCATAAATGGAGAACGTGACCCTGCACCGCCCGTTCCGCCTTGATGCCCCTCACCGAACGCCGCAGGGACCTAGCATTGTGACTCATGGTGGCGACTAAGTCACTTCTCTAAGCCCCAAGTCTCTGAACCTTGGTAGGGCCAAGTAACAAATCCTTCGAACCTCGGCTGGGCCGAGCGATAGATTCTCCGAACCTTGGCAGGGCCAAGTAACAAGTCCTCTGAACCTCGGCTAGGCCGAGCTACAGATTCTCTGAACCTTGGCAAGGCCAAGTAACAAATCCTCCGAACCTCGGCTGGGACGAGCGACAGATTCGCCAAACCTTGGCAGGGCCAAGTAACAAGTCCTCCGAACCTCGGCTGGGCCGAGCTACAGATTCTCCGAACCTTGGCAAGGCCAAGTAACAAATCCTCCGAACCTCGGCTGGGCCGAGCTACAGATTCGCCAAACCTTGGCAGGGCCAAGTAACAAGTCCTCCGAACCTCGGCTGGGCCGAGCTACAGATTCTCCAAACCTTGGCAAGGCCAAGTAACAAATCCTCCGAACCTCGGCTGGGCCGAGCGACAGATTCGCCAAACCTTGGCAGGGCCAAGTAACAAATTCTCCGAACCTCGATCGGGCCGAGTGGTAAATTCTCCGAACCTCAGCAAGGCCGAGCCATAAACATTCGGGCTCCAATAGGGACGAGGCATAAATCTCCGAGCTTCGGACCAAGATAAGGAGCATATTCTGCCGAACAATCTCCAAACCGCCATCTAAGCCAGGGTAGTTTGCAAACCCCCGACTAGTCCAGATAGCGCGGGATCCTCACCTAAGAACGAATGGGACGTCTTTGTACCCCACGACCAGTAACAACAAACTCGGCACGAAAGAAATGGAGATTGAGAAATAGAACAAAACTCTCTTTATTTCATTGCCATCAAACCAATTACAAATGCCTGAGAGGCATTACAAGAGCATTGAAATGCATAAAATAAAGACAAGTACAAAACTCGGGCAACTGCTCCAAAGCAGACCTGGGCAACTGTGATGCTCCAGCATCCGGACCGACGAGCTAGATAAGCTGCAAATAGTCAGCTCGCGCCGATAATGGGCGGGCGACTTGGACCAATAGTTGCGGCCAGCTTCAATAAATAATGATATCTAGGTGACCCAACCGAGATATCAGGGCGATCGGAAAGGATGGACGGGATATTGCCCCAGACCACCCAACCAAGAGGCCCCCCGGCGAGTAGGTAGGAAGCCCACGGACCCTAGCGCCAGAACGCTCTCCCAAACCGAGTGCGTACCATCCCAACTTGCCCAAACTCAAAGGCAAGGTACCTGCGGGCAGCACGCTGTCGCCCCCTCCCCATGTGGCGAAAGATTTCCTAGGCGGACGAGCCCAGGAATCCAAATCAGGGGAGGAGGCGAAATTCACATAACCCATGGGGAGACCGCGTGCACTTCCTACCGTACGTTCCTAAAGGGGAACCACAAAGGTCACACTGGAAGCGCATATGTGCGCTCTCCATGTGATCTCTGCGCCCTCCCTGTGCGCTCTCCATATGATCTCCGGGTCTCACACCTAAGGGCGAACCACTCTCCAGCGGCTCCTTCGTCGCCCCAACTGTCCGGAGGCGAAGGGCTTATGAGAGGAAAGCTCGATCCTCCCACTCGCAGCGTCAAGGAAATAAGCATGGTGGAAACGCCAAAGGGGAAGGAAACTTTGAGAATGGCCTAACACGACCCCTCTTCCCCCTTTTTATAGGCAAAAATGAACCGGGAACAGCTATCAAGGCCGGAAGCCCCGAGATTCAAACACCTGGCCCATGCCTCCACGTGGCCTCCCAGGATGGATGCAGCGCCCCATTGCGCGCCGAGCCCACCGCCTAAACTATGACGCATGCAAAGATTTCCTCTTGGTCCCGAATCACGGTCATTAAATGCAGAGAATCGCCCACAGATCTTACGAAAACTGGTAGGTTCAGGAGATCATCCTATGAAAGTAATATCCTCCAATGGTAAACGGGTGTGTGCGCCGTACGTCAAAACGACCCGCGTGGGAAAAGACCAATGCCCTAAAAACCTTCCGAAAAGCACCTGAACAGCTTTGTGTTCCCCACAGTGCCGTATCATCAACTTTGGTGAAATAAAAACCGATTTACCTATAGAACGGTAAGGCGCTGGCAGGACAGCAAAAAGCATGAAAACCGATTGTTTGCTGATTGCTCCCCAAAGAAGTTAAGTGCTCGAAGAACTTGTGCAATAAAATTGAGCATCTCAAAACAAAAATGAGCGCGAAGGCTACACAAACCATTCTTTTATTCACCGAAAAAGGGAGTGACAAAACAAACAAAAAATACATCAGCCCTCACAGGGGCTCACCATTATCTCCAGGAACCGCCGACCGTTCTCCCTGACCCGCCGTAGGGCTACCTACCTTGCCGTTGGCCCTAGCCGACCTACTTTGCCATCGGCCCTAGCTGACCTACTTTTCCGTCGGCCCCAGCCGACCTACCTCACCCATTGGCCCTAGCCAAATTATCTCGTCTGTCGGCCTTAGCCGACCTACCCTATCCGTCGGCCTTAACCGACCAATTCCGTTCCTCAAGTTTTAATTAACCTGTTGCATCATTCAAACATGAACCGAACCCGATCGTCTCTCGGTTCACCAGTCAAGGCTATCACCCCGCCTTGGGCCCAGCCAATGCGTTCCCTCGATCCCGAGATAAAGACGACCAAACAGTGCCAACGAGCCATAAGTTGCTTACGATTGGGGCGAAATTTGGAGCGAAGGACCATCCAAGAAAAAACACTCAAATGGAAGCAGAAAGTTCATTCATTAAAAAACGTTAGGCAGAGCTACAGCTCGGAAAGCAAAACTTAGAAGTGACTTTTAAAGATCGGGAACCATGCCAGCTCCAGGGGAACCCCCAGTTACATCTGCAGGGCCATGACTTGATTCACCCTTCTCGAGTATCTTCGCCTCCTTGGCGATGGTCTGCGAATGTCCTCCAGAAGCTGCGGCCTCGTGGGACCTGGGGCGGCACCAGGATCGGTATCCGAAGTGTCGATATACTCATCCTCCTCTTCGCCTCTGGAGTCATCGGCATCAGGAGCTTCAGTATCCAGAAAAGAGAGATCCCATTCCGGATGCTCGCTGGATATCTTGTCTTTGCACTCTTCCACTCCGAGTTGGAAGGCGTTAGCGCCGATTACGTCCTATTCCCCCTTGAGCATGGCAAGTTGCATCTCAGCCTCGGCCATTTGGCTCTGTGATAGAGCAACCTGTCTCTCAGCTTCCGCGACCTGAGCCCGTAGAAAAATTGTTTGCTACTCGAACTCGCCGGCCCATGCCTCGAGTTCCGAACTTCTGCTTCGGCTTGATGCAAGCTCACCTTGCAAGGCCCGATTATCCAGCCCTAACCTTGCCATCTGCGAAACATAAACCAGTCGACACCATGAGAAACCAACAAAGGAAGCTAAAAAAGGGGGGGGGGGGGGGGGGGGGGAATAAGATCGTACCTCCTCCTCTTGTCGGGCCAACCTTTTGGTCAGCTCCTCGGCCTCACCCCTGGCCCTTGCTCTATCGGCTCCAACCAACTCGACCCTCTCCTGGAGAGCGTTAATTCTCGACTGCTTATTTTTGACTTCTCCCCGGGCTTGGGATAGCTCGTCACTTAGCCGGGCTATCATCCCTTCGTGCCATTTAGCGCTGACTCTCAAGTCAGCGACTTCACCATCGCACCGCTGTAGCTTCTTCTCTACTTCATTGAGCATTATGGCCAGGCGCTTTCTCTCATCGGCAGCCTCCTTCCCTAGCCGGCCCAAACTCTCATTATGTTCCCGCTGCATCGCCGCAACCTCCTCGGAATGCTTTGACTTAACTCGAGCCAGCTCCAAGCACGCGTTGTCATTCTTCGCCAGGAGCCCCTGCAACTCCTCCACTTTGCACTTTTGCTTAGATGCTTCCGCTAGAGCGGCCTGATACGACGCCTTCATCCCGTCAAGCTTTTGTTGCTAGCGACCAGGAGTTCCTCGAACTTCTCAGACGCCTCTGCTCGCGATCGGAGTTCGGCTCTGGCTCTCCTGGCCTGAACGCTGGCCCCTATCACCAAACTCAAGCGCCAGCACATCGCCTGAGAAAGCAAAACACTCTACAGGATAAAAAATGAGTAAGAATATGCAATCAAGTCGATCGGGAAGTACTTTTTGCCCAAGAACGGTAAGTCACTAGAGAGGCGTAGGCCCGTGTCATCTTCATAAGGGTCGGATTGTCTATATTGGGGAGAAGATGGACACTTTTGGCCATGCCCTACTGCCCGAATGCAGCATCAACCAACTTCAGGTCCGCAAACTTGTCCACCGAAGGATTCGCTCCCGGGTACAAGACCGACCTCATTAAAGCAAAAAACGCTTCCTCAACACCCACGTTCGAGCTACTAGGCTGGCCATCTCCACCCGAGGAACCAACCCAGGCGACCTCCGGCTGAGAGGCCTTTAACTTCCCAGCCTCTTCTATCAGAACCCTTGCTTGGGCTTCTTCGAACAATTTGGCCAACCCAAGCGCCATCCTCCCCAAAATCTTTTTGGAGGAGTCTCCGTTGCAGAACTCCTATATCCCTGCGACCCGTCTCCTTTGGTCACAACCACCTGCATCTTTTCTGCAGGCTCCGCCGAGACCTCTGTCCGGCTTGCTTCTTGAACTGCTGCGGGCAGTCCAACGTCGCTACCCCCGGACTCTCCTGCAAGAGGCCCAAGAGGGGGCTCCTCCGGAACCTCTCCACCAGCGGCCGCTCTCCCTTGCTCTCCTGCTAGAGTCGGGAGTAAACCCGCGGTGGCGAAAGGCCCCCCAGAAATGACAACTTCCGCCGAATCCATCATCGGCTCATCTTTCAAAGGGGAGGCAGCTGGAGGAGCCGATGGAATCTCATCCGAGCTATCTGATAGCTCCACCACGGGAGGACAAGGGATCTCAGCTGCCCGCCTCAAATCCTCTTTCGCTTCTGACGCTCCTATCGTGGTCGCTCCGGCGTTCGGCAAGCTTCTTACGGAAGTATGAGCCCTTTTCTCGGGCCTACCTCTCTCTACGCCACTGCTCTCCCCTAGGCGCTTGCCCCTCTTCCTCTTAACGAGACTCGACAACGCCGACCTCTTGGCTGCGAGAGCAGAAAGTATGCAATTAAATCCTAACACGTCCGCCCGAATAAGAAACAGCGGATAAGACAAAAGGGAGGACTCACCTTGCGGGTCCAGAGGACTAAGCCCGGCCGCGAAAAGGGCCCCCTCCAATAGCAAGTCGTTGGCCGAGAACACCTAGCCATTGCGGAGGATATCCAAATCTTTCTCCTCCCGCCCGAACAAAACTGGATGCGTCTCCGCATCCCGGACGAAATTTCCTCATCTCCGAGGGAAGCTAGAACCAATGTTCCCCTCGGCGATGATAAATCGACTCTTCCATCCCTTTATGAAGGACGGCTTATCCATAATCGTGTTGAAGGACCTCCGAGGTCCAATGTAAGGCCACTCCGATTTCCTCCCAGGTATTAGATGATAACAGGCGCGGAAAAGAGGGAGAGTGGCGACGATCTGAATCTGATGGCACATCGAGATAAATCTGATAATACTCCGCCAACTGTTCGGGGCCACCATCGCCGGACAGATGTTGTAGTGTGTCATGATTTCCTTCACCAAGGGATGAAGAGGAAGCCGGAGGCCTGCCTTCAAACTGTCTTCGTAGAAGAAGACCCCATGATCCAGATCTCGCGAGACCCTATGCTCAGGCCCCGGCAATCGTAGGATAACATCTGGGGGTATGCCGTATCTCTGGCGAATCTTTCTCACATCCTCGGCAACGATCTCTGAAGCTACGTCGTCGGGGCTCATCGTCATCTTAGCCAGAAAAAGCACCAGGAAAAACGGCAAACATTGCAGAGGATGGAACTCTTTAGGAAACAGAATGAGAGAATATCGCAAATATATATAGCACTGCTATCGCTTTGCCTCCCCCCTAAGGAAGCCATCTTGAGAAGACGAGGCGCCTCACCTGAGGCGTCCAAAACCGCCTCGACAAATGCCGCATTAATCAGGATTTACTACGTGACGTTTCCCCAACCGTCACCCCGGGAGGAGCCTTACCCACGAAGGCATGATGACCTCACCGCATTAATTAAGGCATCATTGCGTAGGCAATCAGGTACGCGCACCCAAATATAGGTCACGCCGCCTAGGCCTATACTCCTACGCCCGAACCTACGCTTTGAACTAGAGAGTGGAGGGCATGTGTTGGGGGGTAAAATCATCATTGCATCAATATTCATGCGAGAAGGCTAAGGCCGGCCCCGTCCCTCTGCCCGCCATGATGCTCCCGAGCTTCCCGTAGCTCGATTTCCCGAGCTTCCCATAGCTCAGCTTCCCTGAGCTCCCATAGCTCGTCTCCCCCGAGCTTCCGCAGCTCAGCTCCCCCGAGCTCTCATAGCTCGTCTCTCCCGAGATCCCATAGCTCGTATCCCCCGAGCTCTCATAGCTCGTCTCCCTCGAGCTTCCGTAGCTTAGCTTCCCCGAACTCCCATAGCTCGTCTCCCCCGAGCTTCCGTAGCTGGCTCCCCCGAGCTCTCATAGCTCGTCTCTCCCGAGCTCCCATAGCTCGTCTCCCCCGAGCTTCCATAGCTCGGCTCCCCCGAGCTCTCATAGCTCGTCTCTCCCGAACTTTCCGTAGCTCGGCTTTCCCGAGCTCCCATAGTTTGATTCTCTCCGAGTTTCCATAGCTCGGCTTCCCCGAGCAATCCATGATCCGATAACTCACCCCTACGGAACCTAGCGCAGGAGAGCCTAGGCCTATCATAACAGCATCTCAGGCAAAGAATCATGTTGAGAAGTGGTCTAGAACCTAATACGGCCATCTAGGATCTATGCGCCTACCAGATCTCAAGCCATCAAGGAGCTCTCCTAGCCGTCGATCCCTTAACAAACAAGATACGAATCCCAACGGCCCCACAACGGCCTGATTCGATCCATCTCTGTATCCTAACAACCCTCGAACCTTCCAGAAGGCGCTCAAGATACAGGTGACAACCTATAAATATGGCATTCCCAGATTTTCTCAGGTATGCACTCACTCTCACACTCTCCCCTGCTGCTCGTCGGCGCTCCCTCTTTTTTGTGAGCTCCCGATAGGCCGCCCTTGGAGAGACTCCCCGGAGAGATCCACCTCCCGTTTTCTGATTGATCGCCGATTTTCTCCTACTGACTTGAGCGTCGGAGGGTCTTCTGCGTAGGGCCACCCCCAACGCCTCACACGCGAGGACTTCTGTGCAGGTCCGCCCCAGGAGATCGACCATGCCCGAATTGGAGAATGGATCCCGGCGGCAATATATATAAAAATAAACTTCAGTCGGTATCAAGATGGATTGGAGCTGTCTATGGAGCATCAGATTGGAGCTGTCTATGGAGCACCAGATGGATTGTATCACTACATGCACGATAACATGCAAGAATTGCCTCTTCATATGTAAGCGGAAGAATTACTTTGGAGTACAGTAGCAACTTCCGTTGACTGAGAAGCCTCTAGGATACTGTTGAGTATGGTAGTTAACAACTATCTTAGATTACATCAAAAAAAAGTTGTCATAGGTTTTCTTGTCATCAGATGGACCTAAAGAATTATTGCGGGAGCTGTTTTAGGAAATTTAATTCATAGACCTTAAAGCTCTCATTTGGTTGTGGATATATTTATGGTTTTGGTGCATGGTCTTTTGCTTGTTAAATGCTGATGGCCATGATTTTTGGTCTGTTGGCTATTGCATACTTGAGATGTGTTCTCAGTGACTGCAACTGGTCTGATCAGTTAAATTAGAGAGAATTGTGCTTAAATTAAAGTGATTGATTTCTGGGATGCCCTATAAATTTGGCTTGTGGGCCTTATAGAGCACTTCCCTGTTTAATTTGCTTCTCTCAAGTTTTGCATGGTAGAACCCAGTTTTCCATTTTGATCGGCGAATTCTTGTTATCAAATGAACTGCACCATGACTTGAGGGACTGGCTGGCTTATTTGGTAGTAGGGCCTCTTTACTTCAAAAAATTTCCACCCAGGCTCTTTCATCAGATATAATATCCTCTTCTAAAATGTGTTAAATATCTCACTGTTGTTGCAAGCAAGCCATTGCTGTTGCCATAATAGCAGCAATGGTACTATTGCATTATTGCAATGCTTGATTAATTCTAGTATTCTTGCCAAAATATAATGTTATCAGTGCTTGATTGCTGCATGGATCTCTTCCTGGATTAATTGAAGATGCCATTTTGCCACGTTTAAAGCTCAAATAAATGAAAGAAGCAAAGTGTGGGACGACTTCGTAATAAGTTACTATTCTTTAGTAGTCCTAAATAGCTCGAGAGAAGCAAATTAAACAGGGAAGTGCTCAATTTCTGAGAAGTGCTCAATTCTGGGTACCAGCAGGGTTGTCTTGGTGGGGTTATTTAGCAGCCTTGAAGACAAGAAGAAAAGACCATTCACCTGAATCCCATGGCATTAGATTTATGAGAGACATAAGGGCGCTATTTGATGCAGCACAAATATAGGTTGCTTCTTCAGAACTCATGAAAAGAACAACGGAATGGATCTTTGTTTTTAAAATGAAATTTTGCACATTAGAAAGATAAGAGCATGAGTCTCCAAATTATCACAGTTCACTGGAAAACTGAATTCATTTTAGTTTACAATTGCAAATAGCTAGAACAAATAAGGTCATAATTTGAAAACTTGAATGAAGTAGCATATATTACAAACTGAAATAAGAGGCATGAAACAATACTAGCATAAAAGACATCCTTAGTTTTCTTTCCACATACATGATCCAATTGACATCTGAAAACGATAGCAGTTTGATTGATCTTCTCATCTTCCTCGAGGATTCACAAGCTATGAAAATTTGCCGCACTAACTGCAGCATCTTCGGCATCATCATCAATGCCAGTACCTGAGTTTGCTCCCTAAACCATGCTCACACTGTTATCAAAAGGTTCCATCTATGGTAGTATGATACCAGGAATGCTCTTTAATCGGAACATGCCCTATTCACAGCCCACATAGCAGAAAAAAAAAACCAAAAAGAGAAACTAAAGACCGATTAACCAGTTTTTGAAAGCAACATAATCCTTTTGCTTAGCAGCCTGAACTCCTTATCGGACTTACTTAGCAACATGATCCTTTTGCTTGTGCCACTGTAACTAACAAATAACAATTGCTATAGCAAAATAGATATCAATTGAACACATTATAGGGATAGATTGAGTTGGCTCAAATAGACATATGCTTCACAACGGTTGCATTTAGAAATGCCATCCAAGTCATGATTTCACAGCCCACACATCATAGCCCTTGGCTTAGATAGGGTGTCAAACATATGCTTCATAACGGTTGCATTCAGAAATGCCCTCCAAGTCATGATAGAACATCACATAAATTGAGCGTCAAAACAAATAAGAAGTCTCTATCATCATAGCCGAATTGAAATGAATAGGCTCAAAAATAATCACAGCCCACACAAGCAAAATTTTTTGAAACCATATAAACAAGGCAACATTGGCATGACAGTCTCGGTTGCCCCCGATACCTGGCAACTTACTTCAGAAATTGTAAAGGGACATAGATTGAGTTGGCTCAGGAAGGCATCCGTGTCAGGATATAGTCAAAAAATGCCTAACATCATGGCCCTTGGCTTAGTAGGGTGTCAAACATATGCTTCACAATGGTTGCATTTAGAAATGCCTTCCAAGTCATGATATCGCAGCATGTCATCAGGCATCAAAACAAATAATAAGTCCCTATCATCATTACTGAATTGAATTGAGTAGGCTCAAAACTAATCACAGCCCATGATACGTGGCAACATTGGCAACCTGTATATAGAATTTGCATCAAACTATATAGCTAAAAGCATTAAGTCATGACATGAAAATATTCTAAGGCCATAAAAATGAAATATAAAAATAAAATAAAAATATGTACTTATCGTCCAGGACATACGAGTGCAAACAATAACTAACATTTTTCACATCATCAAATGACAAAGAGCAAATCCAATAAGAAATCCTGAAATTAAAAGGAAGTTTTCATATAGGACCATTGACATAGTCCTCATTCCACCCCTATTCTCAGTATTTGGTGGAACTTGCTGCACTAACTGCATCCTCACTGGAGGGTCGCTCGACATGTCATTAGGCATTTTTCAAACTTCAGGTGTACAGCATCGTTCAAGAAAAGTGGCTTGGGTTTCATCCCACTCCCTAACAATTTCTTTTTTGCATTTAGCGAATACAACATAGAACGATATTTCGAGGACAAGGCAGCAAACAAAAGTGAAACAACTATTGTTCGCTAGGACCTCCATCCGATGTGGATGATCCTGCAGATGATAGAATGATCACTAACTATCATATGGAGCACGCAATCACTGAAATAGTAAGAAAATAATGAGTTTTTGAAACAATCGTACTTCTAGATGTAAATTGATGCCACATTGCGTTGGCAATACAATCCCTCTTAACCTCACCCCTCCTTGATTCATCTTGACTAATGTGGTTGAAACTTAATTGCTCACTATCATCCAAAGAGTCATCAATATCATTGGCATTGAAATACTTATCGTTGCATTGAGAACCAAAATGATTTTTTTTAACTTTGAATCGATAAGGCAGTGGCGATCGAAGAATCTTGAATCATTCTTCATAATTCCAAAAGGCTTTTCAACGTAGTTACGTAGTTGAGCATGTTGATGGTTGTAAATATCTTTATGGTTCTCATAATTTCGCCGACCAAAAGCAAATGTTAAAAGGTACAAAGATGATACCAAGTACCCCGATATGGTGCCAAAAACCGATATATATTAGCATACCTTGAGTCAACCAAATAAAACTTTCCTACAGAAATGGAGACTAAACACGCGTAAACAAGCATAAAACTTTTTGGCAACGTGGTTATAATTTGAAAACCTTACCCTCGGGGACCGTAAATCCTCCATGGTCATAGCACTACCTCAAAACTCTCATGTCTGCTGCTGATCCTTCCCATCCAATGCATACAAATATAAACATATAGTCGAAAGATGTAGCAGCCATTACATTATGAGATATAGTGTTCTTTCGATTGCGAAAATGAGGTTGATCCTCTTCGGTATAATGACCTCTATATGCATGCCATCTATGGCACCAATTGATCGTACATATCATGGTAAATGTTCAATCGTTACCATAAAGAATGGATAGAAACATCGATTATCTCTTATATTTGAATGAACCGATGAATCATTTAATGGGAGTTGAATGAACTCATCTTGCAAATGCAATACAACATCCATAACCTTATGGAAGTACCTACTTATCATCTCTTCTAAGTATTGGTTGGTCTCCTGAATAATCCTATTAGATTGAACATGACCCAGACATGAGAAAAAGATTGCTCATCAATTTCCAACGTTCAACCCAATTTTAGTGACCCTATGCCAACAACTTTGTCTTTAAGAATCCAAAACATCTTTGTGTTCATTCTCAGGTACCGATAGCAATGGTCAGAATGCCCATTCAAAATGTCTCGAATAATGTTTGCACCGCTGAATGGTTGAGTATGGCATGGAACCCTTGGAGGACACGAAGTCTCTTCATCCATTTCCATTAACTCATCCAACATTTTGATCATAATGGCATCATCAAGCAGCATGCCATTCATAGTTTGAATTAATAAATTGAAGTGATGACTTGCCATATCAATTGCAAAAGACACGAGCAACATAAACAAGGAACACTGGCACAAGAAAACATGGGTACATTTAATTGCAATAGTGAAACAACTATCACTGGCACAAGAACACATTGGTACATTCAACATTAAATAAAACATGTTGATGATATTAGAATGATAACTTACATGTCAAGATAAATGTTTCATCAAACTAAGCAAGCAAATAACATCATTACATATTTCAATAATGGGTTAACAACAAGTTCAAGAACCTCGATATTTAGCCAAGTGGAATGTAACAAAACTTTTCATTTGCTCTACGTCTAACATCATGAATAATTGATGAATCTCGAAGGATTGACACAAGATGTTAGACATAATTGTAAAGTCGTCCAACGCTAAATGTAAGTTAAAAAGCTTCAGTACGCACTTGTCTATAATACATGAAGCTTCCTTTTCTACCTTATCAAGTTTGACAGCCAACATTTTTCTGGACAGTTGTATGGCTTCTTCTGATAACTCCAAACATTGGGTGGATTGCCGCCTCAAATCCTCTAATATTTCAACCTTGTCTGCCCCTCCAAATCTTCTACGTCGTTGTGTTGTGGGCGTAGTATCCTGACGTGATCTTTTGCCTTAAAAGGATGCTGTACCATCAGAGGCTGAATCACTAGAATTAACAGCAGGGTTGTCAAATTGATGTTGTGGGATTGGTGAAGGTCCAATATCATCCAGCCCATGTCTAGTGGAAGCAAAAGGATCATCGGAGTCTCCTCCTCCCTCAAGATCTACATGGATCGCATCATTATCAGTCTCATTATGTAAATTCGGTTCATTGAAATAGCAGTCATCCGATTGAGTAAATAGAGGAGGGGCACTAGTCCTAAAAAATGGAATGTCTGATGATTGGAAAGCTAGAATTGCTTGTAGAGGAGTTGCATCAAAGCTTGTCACAACCCCTACACCAGTAGCAACTTGCTTTCCATACCAAATGAGCATATCCTCATATGGTGCGAAAGGCTTGTTCCTACAGTGTATCAGTTCCTTATTGACCTAGTATAAACCCAAACATAAAATTAGCTTCAATTTATTTAAAAAAAATGCAAATCTAAGAAACATTTAGTGATTTGCTTACCGAGATCACACCGTCCCACTGTTCATCAGTATTGGAAGGGATTTATCTCCTTGGATCCCAACCCCAACCAAACAAAGTCGCCAAGTAATGATATCGATGAATTTTTTTTTTCAAATTCTTCATTCTATTTTGCATATTCTGAACAGTGTACTTGGTTTTAGCCTCTATATTGAACCGTTTAAGAACCCGAAGGAGTGCAGGCTTGGTAAATATGTTTTTGGTTGTACCACCCATAAGAAACTCCTTCAGCAATCTTGACAAGATTTTATCCTCTTCATCGGTCCAGTTAGTAATCCTAGCACGAGATGATCCTGTTTCACCACTCTTCGAAGTGCTGGCCATGGTTCTTCTTTTGTGTGCCTAATTATTCGATGAGATACAAGAAAAGAAAAATAATCATATGCTAATGGTTTAACCTCACATGATCTTGATAAGCCAAAACCTTGATCACATGATCTTTGGCAAACTAAATCACCCAATCCCATGAGCTTTAACTAGGTGACATGGCCAATTAAATCAAAGACATCACCAAAGAAAAGAAGCATTGAAATTTTAATACCATGCTAATAACCATGATAGGAACAATTAGCAAATGAGGATCCAAATGGTTGACTCTAAATGCTTGGAGAAAGGACTGGTGGATAAGATTATGGTAATTGGTTAAATCCATGCCTAGAGGTGACCTTCCACCCCCTAATATCATCAAAGATTCGTTACTCAAAGCATATTATTAAATTTGGACTGTCAGCAGACCCTTATTTTTTAATGCAAAAGTAGCATAGCTAGCTAAAGCAACAATCTTTGATCCTAATCCATGCTTAGGAATTCAAACCAACTTTGGAGGCCACCTGCTTATGATGGTGCAAGAATTCAAAAGGGAGGAACACACCTGTGTTGACACTTCACCTTATTTGCATTGCATTAGATAAACTAGACAAAAATATTTTTCTTATATTCCAAAAATTAGATGACCAACTCCTCAATATAGAAGAAACAACCTGATAACTAGCCAAAATCATATCCATAACAAATTGACATCATATATTCCAAATAATAACCAGGCCCAGTATTTCAATTCCTCTTTGATGGCTTTAGATCATGATATTATTATTGTTGAAAAACTTCAATTGACAGGTGAGAAAGAGGAGCATCACATGTTAACATTGCCTGTCAAGCTTGAGGCACTCATGGTCAAGTGAATATATAATTCAGTAAAAGAAGCACGTGTCGGCCCTCCATGTATGACCCTCCTCCATTTATTACCAAGACCAGATGGAAGGAAAGAGATAGCACGGTTAAAAACACTCTCTTTGACAGGCATTCAAATCATATGTTCACAAAGGCAACTTTCTTCCTCTGTATCCATCCTCTTTTTTCTTCAGAGCACACAAAAATCATGAGGCAAACATGGCCTAAATCCCCCTAGAGCCACATCAAATAAAATCATTTGATGGTCAAAATTTTCACAATTAATTTCGTGCCTAAATCCCCCCCCTCCCAGAGCCACATCCTCTTAACTACACACAAATTTTGAAGGAAAAAAAAGGTATCACACCAGAGAACCTCAAGGAGGTCCCCAAAAATTCAATCAAAGAACTAATTCCTCCACAAATAAATAAACAAACAAATAAATAAAACAATCGAGAAGCAAAAAAACATAAAAAATAAACAAATAAATAAGGTTAGGAAAATTACCCAAAAAGAAAGGTTAGGGAAAGTCCTCTAGAACGACCACTGTACCCTAAAGTCATCCTCCCTTGAGCGATTTGGGCTGCAACAAGGGTTTGAATCAGAGAAAAAGGAAATAATGAATCAGGAGAAGACACAGCAGAGATACAGGAGGACATTGAGCGAGGAGACTGGCCAGATTTTGAGAGATGGGAGCATGAGATTGGGACCGAAAGCTCGAGAGACGGGAAAAGGAGATATGGAGTGGGAGACGAGGGCAGGAGATCGCGAGCTTGGGACGAGGGCCACTCAGACGGAAGGAACAAGCGGAAAGGACACGTCCTAGGGTAAGCAAATAAATTTGTTTAATTGGCAAATATGCCTTTAAGGGATAACCGGAGGGATAACAAGCTATTCCTGGATCCATAGGGAATAAGTTCGGGGGATAACCCATAGTTAAACATGGGTTATCCCCTCTAGTTAACTTTTTTAGAAATTAACTCAGTTATAGCTTTTGGGATAAGAAAGGATATCTAGGGAATATCCCCCCATATTCCCCATATCAAACACTGTCTTAACACCTAACAGTTTTCAGTCATGTTTTGTAACCATGTAATTTTGGTCTGCATTATTTTTTTTTTTGAGGGAAATTTTGGTTTCGCGGTGGCACTAAATATGTTTGTTTTATAGATGAATTCCTCTACCAAAAAAGAATGAACCCCTAGGGGTGGGGGCATCATTTTATGCCTCTCACAGTGTGCTGCTTCCTTGCATCATTCTCCCAATTTCTAGTGGACCAGTTGTGGACATTTTTTTTTTCAATTTTAAGGGGGAAGAAGATAAATTCTAGTTGAATTTAAGCCACCAAGAATTAATTAGCACCATAATAACAAATTAAAATTATCTTAATATGGTATTTATTTGGTACTTAAAAAAACTATATATATATATATATATATATATATATAGAGGAAGGACAAAAGTCTCTCCACTATGTACATGGTAAAGATAAAGAGTCATTAATACAGTAGCGAAAAGCCATAAGGGGAATTTGAATAGAATAGAAACTGTAAAGAAAACGCTAAACTTGCCTTCATTCATATCACCTAAAGACAATTACAAAGAAAAAAAGAATGAACCTAATGGTCCTATTCTTTGGGAAAAAGAAAAGAAAAAAAGAAAGAAAAATTCTATCTACTTGAGGATAGCTCTTACATCCAATTTCATTGCACGAAAACATATCATAATCAAAATTCATGGGTATAGATAATTAGAGCTACTATCACTGCAACTTCTTTGAGAGCTAGAAAACTGAGAAGAGGAGATCATCTCAAGCAAATCCATATCTTTCTTGACTTTATTGGCTGCAACCTCTGAAGCATCATTCTCAACCACACTAGAAGAAGTTAAAGGGGGGGGGGGGCATTTAGAAGGTAGGAAAGATAAGCGTGTGCTTGTATAGAACTGCCACTAGACATAGTAGTATCATGTGAGCTAGTAGTAGGAGGACTAGCTTTCTCAAATAACAAGTTGGGTGCTGGTGGAGTAGCCAATAATGTAGTTGCATCCATACCCATGAACTCATCATCATCGCCTTCAATGCCCACGAGGTCAAGTCTGTCATGCATACAAGGCTCTTGGATATCCTTGGCATGAAATCTTTCCTCAAGTGCCTTCTCGCCAACTGACTGTTGGCCATGGGATGTGTCAATATAATTTTGCATGGCCAGCATTTCACCTTCCAAAGATCTTGTAGTTGATGCAGAGAAATTGTAAGCAAACAGAGGCTTGGATGGGTACGAGAATGTGAGTTGGAGTTCGTTCGTTGGGGTTGTGGAAGGGGTGGCATTCATGGTGGCAGTCTACTTAAAGGTGGTGTTTCTGATGTATTCCAGTAGAATGGAAGGAAGGCTGAGATCTTTCACCCTGACTTCCCTTTTTCTTGATCTTTCTTTTTGAGTTCATCCTTCTCTTAGTGGCATTCCAATGATTTTTAATAGAATTCTCGGTTCTACCAGGGATTTGTTTAGCTATCTCGGCCCATCGATTTCCAACTTTCTTGTGTGCTTCCACTAGTAGCATGTCTTCCTCTTCACTCCATGAATTCTTCTGAATATAGATTGATAGTGTGTCAGAAGTATGGACATAAAGATAGAACACACATGCATCACAAGAGATTATATATATATATATATATATATATATATATATATATATATATATATATATATATATATATATATAGAAAGCTTTAGTTAAAAGCAGAAAATAAAAATAATGAAGAAAGGAAAGGTTCCAACTCATAGAGAAATCATGGAAAGCAGTGGAAGAATTGTGTTTCATGAATAAAAACAAATATATTTAAAGCAAAGCAAAATAAAAAAAAGGAAAAGATGGAAGCAAGAAGAAAAGTATCACACCTTGATATCAGGGCGTAGATAATTATGCCATCTATCTCGACACTGCCTCCTAATCCTACCCACCAACTTCTTTGCAATCTGAGACCATTTTTCAACACCATGCTTGTTGGCCTAGATGGCAACCCAAGAGGGGAGGGGGGTGAATTGGGTTCTTAAAAATTTTAACACTTTAAAACTAATTGCTTTGATATGAAGATGCTTAAGTGCAATGTATAAATAAATGCTAAGCATAAACAAATGAGATAGAGAGAAACAAAGAGACAAAGCACGACAAACAAAAAGATTTTATAGTGGTTCGGTGTATCCAACACCTACGTTCACTTCCAAGCTTCACTTGGGTCCACACTATAATCTACTTGATTACAGCTGAGTTGTTTTACAAGCTCACAACTCTAACTTGTTGTTTTCCCGAGGTCACAACGAACCCAGCTGGTTTTCACAGGCTCACCAGCACAAAACCTAACCACAAGCTATCCTTAGCCTGTCCCAAGGTATACTACCTCCACTAATTCAATCCCCTGATTGAATTAGACAAACTATAAATCAATTAAGAATTTATAACAATAATAGCTCCTTAATTGAGCAAATGAGCAACATAAGTAAATGAAAATAGAAAAGCCTAATTTCTGAAGCAATGTAGGGCTTGAGCTTTTCTTCTTTTCTTCTCTTCTTCTTCTCTTTGAATTGAATGGAAGTAGAGCACTTGAAGAGATTTTGGTGAAGAAATGGCTGAAGATTTTAGGGCTTCTCTCCTTTTTCAAAACTGAGGAAATCCTTTGAAATATCACTTTTGGCGCCTTTGGATTCCTCTTCTAGCTCTCAATAGTGAATAGGCTTTGGCTCAAAAGATTTCTTCAAATGGGATTTTTGATTTCTCCTTTTTTTGTTTCTCTATTTTTTCTGTTCTCTCTTTTTTTTTTCAAATGGCTCAATCCCTTTTTATAGACATTCCAATCCACGAGTATGTGAGAAATAGCCATTGGAGTTGTCCTTGGATGATCCTTACCAAAAGAAAATAGATCCGTTAGAGGTTAGGTAAGAAAAATATATCCGTTGAAAACTTGAAATTCCGTTTCTGACTTGGAGGGGTCGACTCTAGGCCTTCAGGTGTCAACTCCAGATCGAATGTTCAAAAATAGTAAAAAATGATTCATCAACGTGTCGGCTCCGAGATTTTGAAGTGTCGGCTCGGTGAGATCTGGGGTCGACTCTAACTTTCTGAAGGTGTCGGCTCTGCCAGTATCCGAAAAAACCACTCTGTAACTGTTCTGGAGTCAGCTCCGCACTATGCAGGTGTTGACTCTAATTTTTCATGTATCGGCTCCAGGAATTTAGGTGTTGGCTCCGAACCATGCCAAAAATCAACACTATTCTAATACTCTCAGGTGTCGACTCTGAGGAGTTAGGGTGTTGGCTCCAAGTTCTGAACTTTCATAAATTCCATTTAAATTCAACTTGAAACTAATTTTCTAAGTAACATATTGATGAATAACCCATCTTAATTCCTAAAACACTTATCAAATTTATCAGAAACATATGGAATATACTCATGGCTTTTGTTAATCATCAAAATCAATAATTGGGTCAACAATCTCCCTCTTTTTGATGATGACAAAAACATTGAGTATATGCTTGATTAATCAATGAAAATTTTAACACATAGAAAAGTTTTTATAGTTAAGCTCCCCCTGAATGAGGTAGCTCCCCCTATGATACTCAAATTAACATCTTTTCTTCTTATAATTGAATCTCATGCAATTAAGTTCATTCAATGCTTGATACCAATTAACTAATGAGATTCATTCAATGTATATATGTAATTATCTTTTCTCCCCCTTTTAGTTTCAATTATAACTTTTATACATATACAAATATCATTTACTTCTCCCTCTTTTTTGTAATCAACAAAAAGGTTAGGACGATGTAAATATGATTAAGATCAATGTATTAAAGATTCTAAAGTCAATTCAAGTCACTCAATAACAAAGTTCAACTTTAGTAAATATGATTTTCATTAGAGTATCAAAACATTACATCATGAGTGCTTTCATACATCATTGAACAAAAAGTTACTTTAATTACATCAAAACATCAAAACATATTAAACTTAAACATCAACTTTTAATAGCATCAAAAGATTTAAACTAAACTTTAGTACATCAAAAGCAAACTTTCATTACAACATAATCAAAATACAGAATTTAATGATTTCTAAGAACTCTTTGCAAATCTTTCACAATTTTGCCCATTCCTTCACTTTGAGTTCTGATAAATTCGTTCAGTCTTCTATCAAAGAATGCAGATGCTGTTATAATTTTCTCTTGAAGCTCTGCATTGCATCTAGAATAAGTCTCGGGATCTCCTTCAAATTCTTTAAGTTCCTCAAATATGTTCTTAAGATCATTCCTTAAAGATTCTGAAGAAGAACCAAGGGAGGCCTCAATCTTGCTACTCTTTCATCTAAGGAATAGAATAACTCTCTCAAACTCATAAGACTGTCACTACAAGAGAAATAAAATATTGCGACGCCCAAATGCGTCGTAATTGCGTCGCTAAACATGATATTGCGACGCAATAGCGACGCAATGACGGCGTCGCTCAAATGTCCATCGCAATACCCATTTGTCGCAATTGCGTCACAATATTGCGACTCTCTGCGACTCAACTGCGACGCATGCAAATGCGTCAATAAATTTAAAATTAATTTTTTTTTAAAAAAAATTATTATTAAATATTATGACGCACTAAATTACATCGCAATATTGCGACGCATCCAGATGCATCGCAATATTTAATAATAATATTTTGGTATAATAGCGATGCAATTTGAGTCGCTAATGCGTCGCAAATAAAAATATTTTAAAATATTGCGACGCAGGGTCATTGCATCGCAATATTTATTAAAAATTTTTAAGATAAAATAGCGACTCAATTTTAGTAGCTAATGCGTCGCTATTAAATTTATTTTAAATTATTGCGATGCCAGGTCATTGCATCGCAATATTTAATAATAATATTTTGAAAATATTAGCGATGCAATTTCAGTCGCTAATGCGTCGCAAATTTTATTTTTAAAAAATATAAAAGATTAAAAATTAAAACGGTTAATACAATTTTGCTAAATGTAAATATTGATACAAACATTTTTCACTCAATCCAAACAATAATAAATTTTTAAAAATAATTTATATATAAAATTTTGAAGTTTTTACAATATAAAAAAAGAAAAAAAAAAATACATCAAGAATCTGAGCGATCACGTGGAGGCTGTGGAGGCCGAAGACTCTGCGACAGGCGTCTAACCATATCCCGCAAATAATGCATCTCATCTCGCATGTCTGCAACCTCCTGATCCCAGCCTCGCATACGATCCTCAAATCCTACTTGACCTCCTGGCGAACCTCCTCTGCAATAGATCTACGAAGGTCCTGTAAACACTTGGGAGGAAGATCACCAGGAACTCGCGAGCTGAAGGCCTGATGGGAAAAAAATGTAGAAGCTCTAGTGCCCAGACCATAGACCCTACGGTCTCGTGGCTGGGCACCAACAGCCTCCAAAAACACACGCCGACTCTCCTCTGCTGAGAGTTCGACGGGCGTCTCCCCATCAGTAGAGTCGACCTGCGATGCCTGGGAGCGAAGCTCCTCGACTCGTGTCTTAAAATTATGAAATCAACAATAAATGACTTAATAAATTTCTCAAAATAAAATTTTAGAAATTAAACAAATACTACATATATCTAATTTCTTACTGCAACCTCCCGTGATCGCGTATCGACCCAGGAACCGTCCCTCCTGTGTGTGTCGCCCTGAATAGATGAAACTCACCAGGATCTCCGCCCTCCTACTCCGACTATAACAATAAAAAAATGATATTAATACAAATATTTATAAATAACTAAAATAGTAATTAAAATATTTATATTTTCTTACCATACGCCGTCTGTGCTCCTGAATCGAAATGGAGCCCGAAGTATGGCGGAAGAGACCCATGCCAGGACCGCCCTTCTCAGATCGGCGGTTCGTGCTGGCTGATGCGGACCTCCTGCGCCAGCCATCGGACTCCCAGGCCTGCTGCCACTCGTGCCAAATACCCTCTGGCATGTGCGCAGGACGCTGACCCGATGACCTCCAATGATGAAGCATTTCGGAGTATCGGCATCGCGTCAGAGCCTCCCATGCTGCCTAATGGCATCATGGCTGGCAGGATCCCATGTAAACTTTTTTCTGCATTAAAATAAACAGTTAGTTTCTAAATTTATTAAGTTTAAGAAATTTTATATCACTGATAAATTGTATTTAATAAGTTTACCTGAAACTCAGAAAAATAAAACTCCCTCGTGGCTGGAGATACGTGGCGCCAATCGTAGCCACTGGGATCTGCACGCCTCTGAAATACGGCGCTGATGTGGCTAGATACATGATGCTGCTCAATGAATCTGTTAAAAAAATGCATGTTTATAAGTAATTGACTTAAAAAATAAACATATATTTTTAATTAGTATATACTTACATCCCCTGAGCATCAAGTCAAAGTACAGTGCGGCCGATGGTGGAAGAACTCTCGGAAGTCTGTGCCGATGGGCTGGATGGTAATACTGCTGGAGAGATCGAAGGCTACGCCTCTGCTGGAGATCCAAGCTCTCCATCTCTGACGCTCATGTGATCTGATGTAGCAGGGCTACGTCTCTGCTCACTCCGTCTGTCGTCGGTAGATCTACTCTGCCCGTCATACTGAAAATACTAAAGATTCACACAATTAAATTACGATTAATGATTGACTATGTAAGAATTTAACACTTATAAAAAAAAGTTAAATTTTAAAAAACTCTATGTTTAATCTGTGTCATTTGTTTCGTGAAATGTTGGTTCAACATCCGATGCCGTATCGGATTGCGAATCAGTTTCATTATCATCGGAAGGAAACCGAACATTTGCATCCGCAATTTCTTGGACATCACCATTTGGATCTCTAAGTGATGTTTCAGGAGCCCTTGTGTCGTCCTCAATTGCATGCATTTCCATCTCATCCTCTTGAAATGCAGTGCACTCGGCTGATTGACTTGATGAACTCTCCTCTAATACGATTATTGAACGTGCGACGATTTTAGAAACGGCCCACCAATCTTGCTTGTCGTTGCGCAAACTTGGATATCCGCAGTAAAAGACTTGCTGAGCTTGGGATGCAAGGATGAATGGGTCATATTTCTGCAATCTTCGTCGATGGTTCACTTCAACCAAATTGTAGTCGTTATGAACCCTTTTGTCCACAGGAACTATCGGATCGAACCAATTTTTTAAGGCAACTAAGGACCCTACCATGCAAGGGCGAGCCACGGCTACGATCCTTAGCGTGCTAGCAAGGACCGATGCACAGATTCATGGCTAATGGGAGGGCTTGAGTTTGGGTCGGGCCGCAAGGCGATGCGTTTAATCATGAGACTTCACAAGAATTCAAGTGTCTTAAATAATTCTACCTTCACTCCATGTCTATAAGGTAAGGCCCTATCCCATTCAAGAATATTTTTTGTGATATGTTATTCTACTATTAATTATCATCGATCGGTTACAATGAAATTTCGGCAGCATTTCCCCATATGTTCTCCTAAATGTGTGGTATATAAGCCACACTAGGAGAACGTATGAGCAAATACAAACCGAAATCTCACCCCACGATGATTACTAGCAGACTAACATGTCGCAAGAAATATTTCCAAACTGTCCACCAGGACAATTTGAGAATTTGCAAGACTAAGGCTTACAAATTCTCAAACGGGTCTAAAGGTTAAAGTACTGTGATTATGGAAGTCCGAAGACAATCGAACTTATGCTTGTTATTCTTAACTTCTTGTGAATTATACATGTAATCACTAACTTTTTAAGATTATTGTGTTAAATACAAATGTTTACGAATACTAAAATGTAAATCATTGAAACTACTAATTTGTTGCTGGAAATTAAATAATAATACAAGAAGACTTTTTATTTAGCATTATATAATTTAATGCATCATTTAGTTTGCAGCAGAATATAAATAATCAAGACATAACAAATGTAAATAATTACAATTGCACATATACTATTGCATAAACATTCTGCTTAAATTAATTATTGCATAAACATTATACAAATTAAATAATAATACAACAAGACTTCCTATCTAGCATTACAAATATTATTGAATAATCAAGACATAACAATCAGTCTATCCAAACAGCTCCGTGGCCCCCCTAACTAATTTTTTTTTTAGTGACAGTGGCCAATTTTTTTTTTTTTTTTGAGTGACAGTGGTCTGGCCAGCCACGGTAGCGACTGTGGCCACCCGTGGCCACGGCCGCGGCCAGACAAGACAAAAAGGGCGGGTGGGGGGGGGGGGGGGGGGGGGGGGGGGGGGCGGCGGGGGCGTTTCCCCCCCCCCCCCCCCCCTCCTTGTTAAGAAAATTTTTTTTTTTTTTTGTGACAGTGGCCTGGCCATCGTGGCCAGGCCACTGCCGGCCACGGCAGCGGCCGTGGCCGGAGAAGGCGGCCACGGCAGCGGCCGTGGCCGCCTTGTCCGGTCGCGGCCACGGCCGTGGCCGGACAAGAAATAAAAGGGGGGGCGGGGGGTTTCCCCCCTGTTAAGAAAATTTTTTTTTTGTGACAGTGGCCTGGCCACCGTGGCCAGGCCACTGCCGGCCACGGCAGCGGCCGTGGCCAAAGAAGGCGGCCACGGCAGCGGCCGTGGCCGCCTTGTCCGGCCACGGCCACGGCCGTGGCCGGACAAGAAATAAAAAGGGGGGGGGGGCGGGGGGGTTTCCCCCCTCGCCTGTTAAGAAATTTTTTTTTTTTTGTGGCCTGGCCACCGTGGCCACTGCCGGCCACGTGGCCGGACAAGAAATAAAAGGGGGGAGGGGGGGGGGGGGGCGGGGGGGTTTCCCCCCCCCCCCCCTGTTAAGAAAAAAAAATTTTTTTTTGACAGTGGCCTGGCCACAGTGGCCAGGCCACTACTGGCCACGGCAGCGACTGTGGCCGGAGAGATGGCCATGGCAGCGGCCGTGGCCGCCTTGTCCGGCCGCGGCCACGGCGTGGCCGGACAAGAAATAAAAGGGGGGGGGGGCAGGGGGGTTTCCCCCCCTGTTAAGAAAAAAAAAAATTATTTTGTGACAGTGGCCTGGCCACCGTGGCCAGGCCACTGCTGGCCATGGCAGCGGCCGTGGCCAGACAAGAAATAAAAGGGGGGGGGGGGGGGGGCGGGGGGTTTCCCCCCCCCCCCCCCCCCCCCCGCCCCCTGTTAAGAAAAAAAAAAATTTTTTTTTTGTGGCAGTGGCCTGGCCACCGTGGCCAGGCCACTACCGGCCACGGCAGCGGCCGTGGCCAGAGGGAAATCAGTAAAAAAAAAATTTTTTTTTAGAGTGTAGGGGCTTACCTTGGTCGAGAGAAGAAGCCGGAGTCGGATGAGACGCCGGAGAGCCGGAGGACCATAGGGGAGGCGCCGGAGCAGCGAGGTGGGAGCTGGAAATCTTTAGAGCACGGCGGCGGCTAGGTCAAGATGGGGAAGAAGAAGAAGAGAAGGCTGGCTTATATATAACTACTTAGCGACGCAATTAGTTGCGTCGCTATATGGTCGCAATATTTTTTTTTAATTTATTATGGCTTAGTGACGCATTAGTGCGTCGCTATTCCATAATTAATATGATTTTATATTAATTTATAAAAATATAGCGATGCCAATAGTTGCGTCGCTAATGCGTCGCTAACCTGGCGCCAACATCCGGCGAGAAATTTATTTTTATTTTCTAAGAATTACGTCGCTAAGGCGTCGCAATAATTTTTAATATTTTAAATTGATTAAAATAATAACTTATTACAATAATTGCAATGCAATCAGTGCGTCGCATTAATTTTTAAATATTTTTAAATGATAATATTTAAAATTTATGATAATAATTGCGATGCAAATATGCATCGCAATAATTTTTTAATATTTTTAATCAGCTATATGTATTTTTCATAATATAATTGCGATGCATATATTTGTCGCAATATTTATTTATTTTTTTTAAAAAAATGTGTCGTTAAGGTGTCGCAATAATTTTTTAATATTTATAAATGATAATATTTATAATTAATGTTAATAATTGTGAGGAAAATTATGTCGCAATATATTTTATAAAATTTTTAATTACATAAATTTATTTTAAAACATTGCAATGCAATAATTTTAAAATATTTTTTAAACTTTTTTATAACTTTTTTTTGAGTAATTATAAGTGATCCGACATTTTCGATCGATCGAAGCCCTGATCCCGATCGGCCACGATCGATCTCGAACCGTGGCGATCGGTCCGATCGGTGACGATCCAATGGTTGCGATCGATCCAAGCCCTCATCCTGATCGGCCACAACCGATCTCGGACCGTGGCATTCGGTCCGATCGACAAAGATCCAACGGTTGTGATTGATCCAAGCCCTGATCCCGATCGGCCACGATCAATCCTGGACCGTTGCGATCGGTCCAAGATCACTGGCGATCTGACGATTGCAATCGATCCAAGCCCTGACCCCGATCGGCCACGACCGATCTCGGACTGTGGCAATCGGTCCGATCGGCAAAGATCCGATGGTTGCGATCGATCCAAGCCCTGATCCCGATCGGCCACGACCGATCCCAGACCGTTGCGATCGGTCCAAGATCGGCGATGATCCGATGGTTGCGATCGATCCAAGCCATGATCTCGATCAGCCACGACCGATCTCGGACCATGGCGATCGGTCCGATCGGCGACGATCCGACGGTTGCGATCGATCCAAGCCCTGATCCCGATCGGCCACGACTGATCCCAGACGGTTGCGATCGGTCCAAGATCAGCGACGATCCGATGGTTGCGATCGATCCAAGCCGTGATTCCGATCGGCCATGACCGATCTCGGACCGTGGCGATCGGTCCGATCAGCGATGATCCGAGAGTTGCGATCGATCCAAGCCCTGATCCCGATCGGCCACGACCGATCTCGGACCATTGCGATCGGTCCAAGATCGGCGACGATCCGACGGTTGCGATCGATCGAAGCCATGATCCCGATCGGCCACGACCGATCTCGGACCATGGCGATCGGTCCAATCGATGACGATCCAACGGTTGCGATCGATCCAAGCCCTCATCCCGATCGGCCACGACCGATCTCGGACCGTGGCAATCGGTCCGATCGGCAAAGATCCGACGGTTGTGATCGATCCAAGCCCTGATCCCGATCGGCCACGATCGATCCCGGACGTTGCGATCGGTCCAAGATTGCTGGCAATCTGACGGTTGCAATCGATCCAAGCCCTGATCCCGATCGGCCATGACCGATCTCGGACCATGGCAATCGGTCCGATCGGCAAAGATCCAACGGTTGCGATCGATCCAAGCCCTAATCCTGATCGGCCACGACCGATCCCGGACCGTTGCGATCGGTCCAAGATCGGCGACGATCCGACGGTTGAGATCGATCTAAGCCATGATCCCGATCAGCCATGACCGATCTCGAACCGTGGCTATCGGTCCGATCGACGACGATCCGACAGTTGCGATCGATCCAAGCCCTGATCCCGATCGGCCACGACCGATCCTGGACCGTTGCGATCGATCCAAGATCGGCGACGATCCGACGGTTGCGATCGATCCAAGCCGTGATCCCGATCAGCCACGACCGATCTCGGACCGTGGCGATCGGTCCGATCGGTGACCATCCACGGTTACGATGGATCCAAGCCCTCATCCCGATCGGCCATGACCGATTCCAGACCGATGCGATCGGTCCGACATCGCTGGCGATCCGATGGTTCCAATCGATCCAAGCCGTGATCCCGATCGACCACGACCGATCTCGAACCTTGGCGATCGGTCCGATCGGCGACGATCCGAGGGTTGCGATCGATCCAAGCCCTTATTCCGATCGATCACGTACGATCGATTTTGGACCGATCACTATTTAACATAATTAATTTTTTTAAATATATTACGATGCAAAGGGTAGCATGGTAATTTTTTAATATGATAATTATATTATATAAAAAATTAATTTTAATTATAATAATTACGACACAACAAGTGCGTTGCTATAAAAAAACATAATTTCTTAATTAATTTTTGGTTCATTACGTCGCTAATGCGTCGCTATTTAACATAATTAATTTTTTAAAAACATTGCAACGCACTGTGTTACACAATTATTTTTTCTCATATTTATACTTTATAAAATTTAATTTTATTTAAAATAATTGCGATGCATTTATTGCGTCGCTAAATTAAAAATAATTTTAATTTATTTTCTGGTTTATTGCATCGCTAATGCATCGCTATTTAAAATATTTAATTTTTTCAAAACATTGCGATGCACTAAATGCGTCACAATATTTTTTTAAATATTTATACTTAAAAAAATTTAATTTCATTTAAATTATTTGCAATGCAATTGGTGCGTCGCTAAATTAAAAATAATTTTTCTAATTTTTTGGTTTGTTGCGTCGCTAATGCGTCGCTATTTAATATATTTAATTCTTTTAAATACATTGCGACGCACTGTGTTGCGTCGCAATATTTTTTTCTGATATTTAAATTTTATAAAAATTAATTTCATTTAAATTATTTGCGATGCAACTGGTGTGTCGCTAAATTAAAAATAATTTCTCTAATTTTCTGTTTTATTGTGTCGCTATTTAACATATTTAATTCTATTACAAAAATTGCGACGCACTGAATTGCGTCGCAATATTTTTTTCCGATATTTAAATTTATAAAAAATTAATTTAAAAATATTGCGATGCATTATTTGCATCGCAATATTAAAATATTATTTTTTTTGATTTTTGGTTAATTGAGTCGCTAACGCGTCGCTAATTGCGTCGCAATATTTTGTTGTCACAGAGGCATCGCAAAGTGGTCACAATTTAGCGACGCATAATTGTGTCGCTAAACTTGCGTCACTATTTTAGTATTTTCTTGTAGTGTGTTGTCTATCTCAGTCTTCATCTCTTCTTTATGATTAACAAACAGTCCTTTAAGTTGCTCTAATTGGATAGCAGAAAAGCCAGAAGAAGGTGCAAAATCAGGTACAACTGTAGGTGCAGGTGCTGGAGTCGCTGGGGGTGCCTCCGAGGGTACTGAACAACTTGGTGGAGGCGAGTGATGCCTAACTGAGGGTCCTACCTCGGAAGGTCCATGGACCACAGAGTCAGCTCCAGTGGCTCTCAACTCATCCTGACCTTTCCTTAACCAAATACCATTCACCTTCTTAAAACCCATCTGGTGCAAAGTAGCAGAATTGTAGTAGTCAGTGTGCCGAAGTCTCTTTAAGGGTTCATTTTCCAGAATGCTAACTCCTTGACTTTGAAAAACTTTCGTCAAAACTATGCCATAAGGAAGTGTAGCTCTCTTCCTGCTGCCTGCCTCTGCCATATATCCAATTATCATCCCTGGTAGGTTAAGAGGCAGTCCCATAATCACACTATCCATAATTACAACGTCTTGCTCCGAGACATAATCAAACCTGCCAGTCTTGGGAAACAAGATCCGACTACAAATGTTATGAAGCAATCTAAGCTCTAGGGGTAGTTGATTAGCACATACTTCCTCAAAATCAGTCATCTCTTTGTCAAGTAGTCTAGAAAGTGCTACACCCCTCTCACTATGTGCGCTTGCTATCAAACCAATAGCAGGAATTCCCAATAAATTCCCCAAGATTTCCGTTATCAAATGGAGTCTTGTACCTCTGACTGAGCTAACAAGCCCACCATCTCCTCTAGATAAATTGTTATAAAACTCTTTTTCTAGACTTGGATAAGTTGGAATATCCATTGAGCAAAATCATTTCCAACCCATTTCCTTCAACTGTCTTCCCAATGAAAAACCCTCTGAGTCAAAAAAGTCAAAATCTACTTTCCTACCAGTTGTAATAATCTTTCCTGCAAATAAATCAACTTGATGGGAGGAAGTAGAGGGATTCCCACTTTGGGTTGAAGAAGAGGAGGTTGAGGACGAACTGGGTGACGGTTGGTGAGCTAGATGCCTCGCAGTCCTTCTTCCGGTTGTAATGGGCGCTCCAAACGATGATCCACGGCGTTTTGGTGCCATTGGAAGCAAGGGGATGGTAGATTTGAAGGATTTGAAGGTTTGAGTGATGTGGGAAAGAGTTTGGAGATGATATGAAGAAATTAGAAAATGAGATGTGTGACTCTGCCCTAATATAATCAAGTTGGGTCCACCAGGTGTCGACTCCCGCAAGCGAGGGATCGACTCCAACTTGTTAAAACAATCAGCGCTCAAAATGGAGTCGGCTCCGCAAAGCCAGGTGTCGACTCCCAGAAACACAGTCAGAGCAATATGAATAGGTGTCGACTCCACCAACTGTGGTGTCGATTCCAAGAAAGTTTCAGTGAAAAATTGAAAGTTTCAAATGATCTGAAACTTGTCAAAAAGATTATCAAAATTTGAGTTAATCAAGGAATTCATGTTTCTAGATAAGTTTTCCTTAGAATCATGAGAAAAATTTTTAAAAAAATAATTGAAATCTAGATAATCAATTCTTGAGGTTTAGATTATTCTAAAGGATCACAAATTCCAAATTCACCTCTAAGATAGCAAAATCTTTCTTCACTAAGGGGTTTTGTAAATATGTCAGCTAATTGTTCATCAGTACAAACATAATCAAGACAAATGTTACCATTAGCTATATGTTCTCTAATAAAATGATATCTAATTTCAATATGTTTAATTCTTTAATGTTGTATAGGATTTTTAGTTAAATTCATTGCACTTGTGTTATCACATCTAATAGGAGTTTTATCAAGTGTTATGCCATAATCTTCAAGTTGTCGCTTAATCCAAAGGATTTGATCACAACAACTTCCAGCTGCAACATATTCTGCTTCAGCAGTAGATAATGCAACCGAATTTTACTTTTTGCTAAACCATAGATTAAGTTACTTCCTAAAAATTGACATGCACCACTTGTACTTTTTCTATCTAGCTTACATCCATCATAATCAGAATCAGAATAAGAAATCAAATTTAATGTTGAGTCTCTAGAATACCATAATCCTACATTTTTAGTTCCATTTAGATATCTTAGTATTCTTTTTACAGCAATTAAATAAGATTCTTTAGGTTTAGATTGAAATATATAAACAAACAGCAAATATGATATCAGGTCTACTTGTAGTTAAGTAAAGTAGAGATCCGATCATACCTCTATAATTCTTTTAATCAACTTTCTTACCATCTTCATCTTTGTCTAATTTGCATGAGGGACTCATAGGTATTCCAAGGGGTTTGATTGATTCCATTCCAAACTTCTTAAAAATTTCCTTTGTGTACTTTGTTTGGTTTATGAAAATCTCCTCTTTGCTTTGTTTGATTTGAAGTCCTAGGAAGAAATTGAGTTCTCCCATCATGCTCATCTCGAATTCACCCTGCATTAACTTAGCAAATTTTTGACACAAAAGACTATTAGTAGCACCGAATACAATATCATCAACATAGATTTGTACTGCTAATAAGTTTTTATCTTTTCTTTTCAAAAATAAGGTTTTATCAACATTTTCTCTAGAAAAATCATTTTCAATTAGAAATTTGCTTAACCTATCATACCAAGCTCTAGGTGCTTGTTTTAAACCATATAGTGCTTTGTGTAATTTAAAAACATGATTTGAAAATTCATAATCTTTAAAACCAGATGGTTGTTCTATAAAAACTTCCTCATTTATAAAACTATTTAAAAATACACTTTTAGCATCCATTTGAAATAAATTGATATTCATATGACATGCAAATGCAAGTAATAATCTAATTGCTTCTAATCTAGCTACAGGTGCAAAAGTTTCATCAAAATTAATTCCTTCTTCTTGATTATATATCCTTTTGCAACTAATCTAGCTTTATTTCTAATTACTATGCCATTTTCATCTAATTTATTTCTAAATACCCATTTAGATCCTATAACTGAGTGACCTTTAGGTCTATCAACTAAGCACCATACATTATTCCTAGTAAATTGATTTAATTTTTCATGCATAGCTAGCATCCAATTACTATCTTTTTCAGCTTCTTCAATAGTTTTAGGTTCTATTTGAGATACAAATGCAAGATGATTATTGATATTTCTCATAGATGATCTAGTTCTTACACCTTGAGATGGATCACCTATAATCAATTCCTTAGGATGACCATAAGCATATCTCCAATCTCTTGGCAGATCTACATCATTACGAGTAGTATCAATAACATCAACTCTAGGAGAATCATCATCTTTAGCTTCTTGTTCATGGTCTGAAGATACATCTATATTTAATTTTTCAATATCTCTCTAGCAAATTTGTATCTTCCTCATCATCAATCTTTTCTAAATTTGATGCTAAAGACTCATCAAAAACTATATGAATAGATTCTTCAACAATTAAGTTCCTCTTGTTAAATACTCTAAAGGCTTTACTAGTTGTTGAATATCCTAAGAATATGCCTTCATCAGATTTTGCATCAAATTTTTTAATATTATCTTTACCATTATTATGAATGAAATATTTACAACCAAATGCATGTAAATAACCTATGTTTGGTTTTCTATCATGCCATAATTCATAAGGTATTTTCTTAAGGATTGGCCTAATTAAAGCTCTATTAAGGATGTAACATGTTGTATTTATAGCTTTCACCCAGAAGTACTTTGGAAGTTGGATTTCACATAGCATAGTATGGGCCATGTCTTCTAATGTTCTATTCTTTATTTCTACAACTCTGTTTTGTTGTGGTGTTCTAGGTGCAGAAAAAATTATGATAAATGCGATGTTCAATACAGAAATTTTTAAATAATTGATTTTCAAATTCTGTACCATGATCACTTCTAAGAGACACTATGGTATTATTTTTCTCATTTGTGACTTTTTTGAAGAATTTCAGAAATATCGAGAAAGTCTCATCCTTGTGAGCCAAAAACAATACCCAAGTGAATATAGAATAATCATCTACTATCACAAGACCATATTTCTTTCCTCCTAGACTAGTGGTTCTAGTAGGTCCAAAAAGGTCCATGTGAAGTAGTTCAAGTGGCCTATAAGTGAAACAACATTTTTAGATTTGAAAGAGTTTCTAGTTTGTTTTCCAAATTGACATGCATCATAAATTCTGTTATTTCAAAATCTAACTTTGGAAGTCCTTTAACTAAATCCATTCTAATTAATTTTGAAATTAAGTGTGTGCTTGCATGACCTAATCTACGATGCCATAGCCATCTAATCTCATTAATATTAGCATTATCAGCAACTAAGCAATGATTACTAGTAGACAAATTGACTAAATCAATTACGTATACATTGTCATTTCTATTTCCAGTAAATATAATGCTATTGTTAATGGGATTAGAAACAGTGCAGATAGAAGCTTCAAATGAAACTTTGAAACCTTTATCACACAATTGGCTAATGCTAATCAAATTATGTTTTAAACCATCTACATATAAAACATTTTCTATAAAAGTGGAGGGAGTTATTTAAATTTTATCAAATCCCATAATTTGGCCTTTGCCATTGTCTCCAAATGTAATAACTCCTCCTTTCTTATCTTCAAGGGTGATGAATTGATCCTTGTCACCCATCATGTGCCTTGCAGCTGCTATCAAGATACCACTTGTATTTTGATCTTTTGACCGTAAGACACTCCTGCAAGATGATCAAATCTTATGTTTAGGTACCCAAGCTTTCTTGGGCCCTTCATGGTTAGTAGCGATAAAAATTATTCCTTTCGGAACCCATATTTTCTTTCCTTTTATATTTAAATTCTTATTAATTTTTCTAAAATTGCATTCATAAGCTTTATGTCCGTTCTTGTTACAGTAATAACATGAAACATCATTTTTATCTTGTTTCTTTATAAATAAATTCTTAACAAACTTTTTTTCTTGTTAGGCCTATAACCTAATCCAGCTTTATCAAATGCAGCTCTTTGATTACTCAATAGCAAGTTAAGTTTTTCAGAGCTATATGTAAATTTATCAACTATATTTTTATATTTATCAACTTCTTTCTTTAAACTAATATTCTTATTAGTAATTGATTCTTTTTCTTTTAACAAATTTTTATTTTCAGATTTTAATTCTTCAACTTCATGAGTTAGTTTATCCTTTTCTTTGTCAAGATTTAAATTATCATTTTTCAAAGATTTGCTTTTCTTTTTCAAGACTTTAAAATCACTAACTAATTCATTAAATGCATCAAACAATTCGTCAAAGGTAAAGTCATGAGTTTCAATACTTACCTCATCGTCATTTGCCATAAAGCAAATGTTTGCAACTTTCTTTTGTTCTTTCTCGGAAGAGGATTCATCACTGTCACTCCATGTTGCAATATATGTCTTCTTCTTCTTTTTGTAGGCTTTCTTTAATTGAGGACAGTCATATCTAAAGTGCCCGGTTTCTTACATTCATAACATATGAGGGGGTCTTTCTCTTTGTCCTTGTCCTTCTCTTTTTCTTTTTCACCTTTCATTTTTGTTCTATACTTTTTCTTGTGGAAGGGTCTCCTTCTTTGCATAAATTTTCTAAACTTCTTAGCAAGGAGAGCTGTTTCCTCATCTTCCTCTTCTTCCTCACTGCTGCTTGTTTCCTTTTCTGCAGCCTTAAGAGCAATGGTTCTCCTCTTTTTGACATCTTCCTCTTGATGTTGTTTCATGGTCAGTTCATGGATCATCAATGATCCGAGTAGTTCCTCCAAAGGTAAGGCATTGAGATCCTTTGCTTCTTGGATTGCTATTACTTTCGCTTCCCATGACCTTGGAAGAGACCTAAAAATTTTACGAACCAATTCAGAATTAGTATAGGTCTTGCCAAGACTCTTTAAACCATTAACTATATCAGTGAATCTAGTGTACATGCATGTGATTGATTCAGTTTTTTTCATGCTAAACAATTCATATTTGTGCACTAGGATATTGATTTTAGACTCTTTAACTTGATTAGTTCCCTCATGGGTAACTTCTAGTCTATCCAAAATTTCTTTTGCAAAAATACATGTAGAAATTCTATTAAATTCATTAGCGTCTAAAGCACAATATAAAACATTCATGGCTTTTGCATTAAGCTGAGCCATTTTTCTATCATTCTCATTCCAATTCCTTTCGGGTTTAGGAACTATTGAACCATCTACTAAGTGTGTGGGTGTGCTACGTCCATTATTGATTACACTCCATAATTCATAATCTAAAGCTTGAATAAAAATTCTCATTCTAGCTTTCCAATAAGAATAATTTGAACCATTAAATAAAGGAGGTCTATTTGTGGATTGACCTTCAGCAAATGAAGATTCAGCTTGAGCTGCCATTTGGATCTTTGACTCTTTATCATTAGATCAAACTTAAAATGAGCACAAGCTATGATACCAATTGTTGGCCCAGATGGCAACCCAAGAGGGGGGTGAATTGGGTTCTTAAAAATTTTAACACTTTAAAACTAATTGCTTTGATATGAAGATGCTTAAGTGCAATGTATAAATAAATGCTAAGCACAAACAAATGAGATAGAGAGAGACAAAGAGACAAAGCACAACAAATATAAAGATTTTATAGTGGTTCGATGTATCCAACACCTACGTCCAGTCCCAAGCTTCACTTGGGTCCACACTATAATCTACTTGATTACAGCCGAGTTGTTTTACATGCTCATAACTCTAATTGTTGTTTTCCCGGGGTCACAACGAACCCAGCTGGTTTTCACAGGCTCACCAGCATAAAACCTAACCACAAGCTATCCTTAGCCTATCTCGAGGTATACTACCTCCACTAATTTAATCCCCTGATTGAATTAGACAAACTATTAATCAATTAAGAACTTATAACAATAACAGCTCCTTAATTGAGCAAATGAGCAATATAAGTAAATGAAAATAGAAAAGCCTGATTTCTGAAGCAATGTAGGGCTTGAGCTTTTCTTCTTTTCATCTCTTCTTCTTCTCTTTTGAATTGAATGGAAGTAGAGCGCTTGAAGAGATTTTGGTGAAGAAACGGCTGAAGATTTTAGAGGTTTTCTCCTTCTTTTTCAAAACTGAGGAAATCCTTTGAAATATCACTTTTGGCACCTTTGGATTCCTCTTCTAACTCTCAATAGTGAATAGGTTTTGGCTCAAAAGATTTCTTCAAATGGGATTTTTTATTTCTCCTTTTTTTCGTTTCTCTATTTTTTTCGTTCTCTCTTTTTTTTTCAAATGGCTCAATCCCTTTTTATAGATATTGCAATCCACGAGTAGGTAAGAAATAGTCATTGGAGTTGTCCTTGGATGATCCTTACCAAAAGAAAATAGATCTGTTAGAGGTTAGGTAAGAAAAATATATTTGTTGAAAACTTGAAATTTTGTTTCTGACGTGGAGGGGTCGACTCCATGTCTTCAGGTGTCGGCTCCAGATCGAATGTTCAAAAAAAGTAAAAAATGATTCGTCATGGTGTCGGCTCTGAGATTTTGAAGTGTCAGCTCGGTGAGATCTAGGGTCGACTCTAACTTTCTGAAGGTGTCGGCTCTGCCAGTGTCTGAAAAAACCACTCTCTGTAACTGGTCTGGGTCGGCTCCACACTCTGCATTGTTGACTCTAATTTTTTATGTGTCGGCTCTAGGAACTTAGGTGTCAGCTTCAAACCGTGCCAAAAATCAACACTGTTCCGATACACTCAGGTATCGACTCCGAGGACTTAGGGTGTCAGCTCTAAGTTCTGAACTTTCATAAATTTCATTTAAATTTAACTTGAAACTGATTTTTTAAGTAACATATTGATGAATAACCAATCTTAATTCCTAAAACACTTATCAAATTTATCAGAAACATAAGGAATATACTCATGGCTTTTGTTAATCATCAAAATCAATAATTGGGTCAATCCAATAATCTAATTGCAATAGAAGAGAAATAAACTGGTTAAAAAAAGTCATTAAAAAAAAGAACTCCTCTTTTTAAGTCCTCTTATTAACATGTCACCACACCTCTCTCTTCTCACATGTCCTCCTCTGTCGTCCACTTCCCTTTCACTGAGTTAACACCAACAGCATAAGATGTTGAACTCAAAAAGCTTGTCCTTCCTTTCCCTTCAGTGCACTTCATTCCTCCCCCTACCTCCTTATAATTTCCACCAACAAATCCTTCATTTAGACTGCAATAGAGGCACCTCTGGCCATCACTGTCGATCCCCACAATGGTCGTTCGCATGGCTCGATACTATCACCTTGCTTGCTTCTTCCAGCATCGTCTTCTTTGAAACATGCAACTCGTTTTCGCCAAACAAAAACCTTTCCAATGACATTAATGGCCGTAGGTAATATGGACTCCTCTTTGAAAGTTCTTTGATTATTTGAGACACTTCTTCCATCATGACGGAGGAGGTCGGGTCAGCGAGAGGGAAGGACATGGCAAGGAGAGAAGACAAGAATAGAGGGCGAGAGAGGAAGGAGGAGGATACCATATGTAGCAAAGAATTTAAGGCATATTAAACACTCATACGCTCATCTTTCAACGTATTCATAGCAACCATTAATAGCCTTTTGCTGCCTATGAGAGAATGTTATTAAGGAAAATCATAAAAACGTGAAGAAGAGTAGACTCCTCTCTCTCTCTATTTAGAATATAAAGGGGTTATAGACTTGTAGTTTTGATTGAAGATTGTGAATTTTCATGGCAAATTGGATCAAGAGCTGTTTAAAAGGGCAAGTGTAAGGAGCTGCTAGATTATAGTTACAATTACCACGTAGTGTTTCTAAATTTCTATGGTACACATCATAAGGGTTGATAATTCCACATGCCAAGCTAAATAGCAGGCCACCGATCATAAGGTTCAAATTGATCGAAAGTGATGTAGTGGTTGGGCTAGCTTGAGCTATTTTATATTATAATATATTATTAAAATTATGATTATTATTTTAATAGCATAATATCATGTATTGTGATATATTTAAGTAGTATCACAAAATTAAAATATTACATAGCATAATAATATTTTCAAAGATTTATAATAATCATATTTTATTTATAATAATATTATAATAATCTTTGAATATAATAAAATATTATATTATTTTAATCATAGTATACTATTATTAATTATAATATTAAATATTATTATTCTTTAGTTTGAATATATGATCTTAAACGGCTTCTTCATGTTTAGCATTATAATCATTATTATATTATAATATTATTATATCTTTTTATACTATATAAAAGGTTAGATCATTGAAAATACTAAGTAATTTTATTATACAAATATTTTTTATTTTGTTTATCAAGTCCTTCAACATTATAATTGTTAAACAACTTTTTTATTTTTTAATAAAAAAAGCTTTACTACTGACGATTCCACCAAACCAAGCTTGTTAAATAATCAAGATTTAGATTATATGAATTATATATTTTAATCTGATTAGATTGATCAAATAAGCAATGAACCTGTTGATGCCTGATTGGTCTGATCACCAAGAAGACCTCACGGGCAAAAGTAGGTGAGGATCCTCTGAAGACCTTATCAATGATTAGGAACACAGCCGTGAGCTTTGGAGCTCAAGTTGAAGAAGAAAGATGGGAATGTTTTTTTTTCCTCCTCCTTTGCTCAAGTGTCCTCCTGAATATTGTTGTTACTTACCTTATATCTCCTCCCTTTCTTTCTGGCGAGCCATGTTTCTAGTCCTAGCGCTAGCCACGTGGTCGTTCTCGATGAGTTACACCTGGGGGGTTTTTGCAGAGCTTGCTTAAGAAGCTTGCTTTCTCAAGAAGCTTGGAATCTTAATGATGGATTTCGGTCTTTCCGAGGGAATGTCAGAATTCATAGAAAGTTATCTGGCTCTAAAGTAGGTGATTGGTACCTCCTTTATCTAAGTTTTTCGGCGAATGATGACTTTCCAGAGTTTGTTTTATCTGAGCCATTAAGACGTCATGATGGTCGATGATTTTTGAGCCTTATCCAGACATAACAGCTTGTCGTATTAGGTGCTTCTAATATGAGAGTAGCTAGAGAGCTCTAGATGTAAGACCGGGGCTCAGGGGCCGCTTAAGGCTCAGGGGCCGCCTAGAGCACTGGGGCCGCCTAGGGCACTGGGGCCGCCTTGAGCTATGGGGCCGCCTAGGGATCAAGGGCTGCCTAAGGCTCAGGGGCCGTGTAGAGCTCAGGGGCCGCCTAGGGCACTGGGGCCGCCGAGGGATCAAGGGCTGCCTAAGGCTCAGGGGCCGCGTAGAGCTTAGGGGCCGCCTAGGGCTCAGGGGCCGCCTAGGGCACTGGGGCCGCTAGAGCTCAGGGGCCGCCTAAAGCTCAGGGGCCGCCTAAGGCTTAGGGGCCGCCTAGAGCTCAATGGCCACCTAGAGCTCAGGAGCCGCCTAGGGCTCAGGGGCCGCCTAGAGCTCAGGGGCTGCCTAGAGCTCAGGGGCCGCATAAGGCTCAGGGGCCACCTAGAGCTCAGGGGCCGCCTAGGGCACTGGGGCGTCTAAGGCTCAGGGGCCGCCGGGGCTCAGGGGCCGCCTAGAGCTCAGGGTCCGCCTAAGGCTCAGGGGACACCTAGAGCTCAGGGGCAGCCTAATGCTCAGGGGTTGCCTAGGGCTCAGGGGCTGCCTAGAGCTCAGGGGCCGCCTAAGGCTCAGGGGCCACCTAGGGCTCACGGGCCGCCTAGGGCATTGGGGCCGCCTAGAGCTCAGGGGCTGCCTGGGGCTCATGGGCCACCTAAGGCTCAGGAGCCGCCTGAAGCTCATGGGCCGCCTAAGGCACTGGGGCCGCCTGAAGCTCAGGGGCCGCCTAAGGCTCAGGGGCCGCCTGGGGCACTGAGGCCGCCTAGAGCTCAGGGCTGTCTAGGGCATTGGGCCGCCTAAGTCTCAGGGGCCACCTAGAGCTCAGGGGCCACACACTCTGCCTACCTTCCTCGCTAACTAACCCTATCATATGCCCCCTCACCCCTGCCCCTTGTGCTTCGGCGCATAGCATTTGCCAAGGGGGAGGGGCGAAAAAGTCTCAATCGATTTTTATATTCGAAAAGTTATATTTTGGAAAAGGAAGTGCATATCCCAAGGAAGATAGTGTCTTTTCACCTGCCTGATTCCACCCATGCGTTGCCGCGTGGCCTTGTGGTGCTCGAGACGTTATTCAAATATATTGTAAAGGGCCCATCCTTTCAGTTATTTTACTTTTTATTTCACCGCTTCTCCTACACCTCCATTTCTCCGAGTTCAGGTTAGCTTCCTCTTCTATCTTTTTTTTTTTTCTTTCTCCATGGATCCCAACCAAGATAGGAAATGTAAAGGCCTTATGATTGAACCCTCTCGAGAAGAGATCATCTTGGCACGCCATCAGGCTCTTGGGGGTGTAACCATCTGCGAGGGTCAACCGGCTGCGGTCCGGGAGCCTGCTGGGGTCCTACGATCATTACCTGGACCGTCGCCCCAATCCCCTAGGGTTTCATTCTCATCCACCAGTCATGAGGTAGCATTTCCAGTCGCTATTCCCAAATCAGCTAGTCCGATGGAGATTGCTTCAACCATGACCTCTCAGGACCTTAGGAATCTTAGGGCCCATTTTGGGATTCCTAATAGAGTCTGATTTTCTATCGCCCTCCCCGAAGATAGAATTACCTCTATGCAGCCCGGGAGGGTTGCATTATACAAGGAATTCTTCAAGTGTGGTCTACGGTTGCCTTTCATCCTTTTTTCATGAATTTGTTAAATAGGTATCGCCTTATCCCAGCGCAGCTAACCCCTAACTCCATTCGCATTATCTATTCACTTTTGGTACTTTATCATTTCCACGGGGTTTCTGCCCAGCTTTCTTTATTTAGGGCTTTGTATAGGATTCAAAACCCTAAAAGGGCTGGGTGGTGGAGTTTTGTTTCTAGGCCTAAGAGAGCCCTTAGGCTCAATCTCCCTTCTAAAATCAAAAGGTGGAAGTCCCGGTTCTTCTACGCACATATAGAGGAGGTGAATGCGAACTAGGGTATTCTCGACACTAGTTCTAACCAAAACTCTGCTATCGAAGAGAGAGATCAAGAACTACTTAAAATTTTGGTGTCCACCATCATCCCATCTAGTAAGGAACTATTGTCGGAGGATAACCTTCGAAGGATCATATTCACGCTGGTGTCGTTGCCCACGACGCCCGGTGAGCCTTGAATTTTTCCTATTTCTATATTTTATTATATATTTATTTATTTATTTATTTATTTTTCATTCTTCTCTCTCTTTCTTTTTTATCTAGTCATTTTGTATTTATATACATGCATGAATACATGTTTTAGTATACATTTTCCTCTCACATTTTGTATGCTCTGGGCTTTTTTTCATTTGCTTTGGGTCCTCTATTCTGCAACAATGAAGTTTTCCCAGTATTTGATAATAGCGGGCCTCCGGAAGAGGGAGGGGGACGCCCTTGATACCGCAGGGGTAGGGCCCAAGAGGCCCCGCCGAAGAGGGCCGGGTCACTCAACCCAAACTCTAGCCATCCTCCCCGAAGCTATACTGGTGGAGGATGATCAAGGAGGAGAAAGCCCTCCCACCAGGATACCGATTGGGGGGCCTCCCCACGCGAGTCCACTAGCAACAATCCTTCCTCCTGCTGAGGCCGCCGGGGGGCCACCTAGAAGTGAAGAGATTGTTGGAGCAGGGGTTGCGACGCCCCTAGAACTCATTGAAACATCCCCACCAGGCCCGCAATCACCGAGGGGGGTAAGTGCCTCAGCCCCCTCGGACGTCTCAAGAAGTCCATCTCAGACCTCACAGATGCCTCGTCGAGGTACATCATATAAGAGCTGTTTGTCAGAAATGGTTCTAAGGCTTGCCATCCTACCCAAATTTTAGGCCTTAATGAGGACTTTGCCGTTGGAGGAGTCCTTTGACACGCTCTTTACAGCCACGCTTCAGGTAAGATCATGGTCTTCCTCTCTTATCCTCTTCTATAGGCACAGAATTTTTACGCTCATTAACTGACTGATGCAGATGTCCAATGACCTCTTCATGATTCAAGAGGATCTGGTTAGTGTCAAGTCCCGCATCGAGGGCTTGGACAAAGAGCTGTCAGAAGCGAAGGCCTGGGAGTTGAAGGCATTAGATGACCTTCATACCGCCCAGGAGGATAACCGTGCATGGCGGGAGAGGGCCAAGAAGGAGTTGCAGACCTTGGATGCTAAACTATCGAAAGTTATGGCAAGGTTATTGCCAACTGAGGAGAAACCAAGAGGCCCCGCCGAAGAGGGCCGGGTCACTCAACCCAAACTCTAGCCGTCCTCCCCGAAGCTATACTGGTGGAGGATGATCAAGGAGGAGAAAGCCCTCCCACCAGGATACCGATTGGGGGGCCTCCCCACGCGAGTCCACTAGCAACAATCCTTCCTCCTGCTGAGGCCGCCGGGGGGCCACCTAGAAGTGAAGAGATTGTTGGAGCAGGGGTTGCGACGCCCCTAGAACTCATTGAAACATCCCCACCAGGCCCGCAATCACCGAGGGGGGTAAGTGCCTCAGCCCCCTCGGACGTCTCAAGAAGTCCATCTCAGACCTCACAGATGCCTCGTCGAGGTACATCATATAAGAGCTGTTTGTCAGAAATGGTTATAAGGCTTGCCATCCTACCCAAATTTCAGGCCTTAATGAGGACTTTGCCGTTGGAGGAGTCCTTTGACACGCTCTTTACAGCCACGCTTCAGGTAAGATCATGGTCTTCCTCTCTTATCCTCTTCTATAGGCACAGAATTTTTACGCTCATTAACTGACTGATGCAGATGTCCAATGACCTCTTCATGATTCAAGAGGATCTGGTTAGTGTCAAGTCCCGCATCGAGGGCTTGGACAAAGAGCTGTCAGAAGCGAAGGCCTGGGAGTTGAAGGCATTAGATGACCTTCATACCGCCCAGGAGGATAACCGTGCATGGCGGGAGAGGGCCAAGAAGGAGTTGCAGACCTTGGATGCTAAACTATCGAAAGTTATGGCAAGGTTATTGCCAACTGAGGAGAAACTAAGAGAGGCCTTTCTCCAGTTAGAACATACTGAAAACCGGGCCAACAATGCGGAAGCTGCGGCTCGTGACGCTGCAGAAAAGTTGGTCCTGACCGAGAAGGAGGCAAAGGAGGCTTTGGACAAAATGGCGGCGACGGAGGTGCAAGCTCAAGAGAGGGTGGTTGTAGCCAAGACTCAAGCTCGGAAGGCCATTGAGGAATACAAAAGTTCCCCTGACTTCGCTTCGGAGTGCTGTGAGGCCGTCATGGATGCCTTTGTCCAGGGTTTCGAAAGGTGCAAGAGGAGACTGACTCGGCTTTTCAAGCTCGGTGACCTCGGGTACCTTCGACCCGCAGACGATGAGGAGACCCCCGACGCCAAGGTCAAGGATGAGAAGAGAGCCAAAAATGCAGCCTACAAACCGAGGATAGTCGAGGACCCTGCTACCGGACCAATTATAATAGAAGAGCCAGGCACCGGGCCGACTGCAAGGGATGGACATCCCGAGGACCAGTAGGAGCACGTCAAGATTTGATTTTTAGTTTTTTCCTAGGAGCACGTCAAGATTTGATTTTTAGTTTTTTCCTTAGTGAACTTCCTTTTGTAGGCTGATCCTTATCGGCTTTTGAATAGTACTTTGTAGAGTATAGTCTCACGATGGTTTAACTTTTTAATGAATGAATGTCTATCTTCTCCTTTTATTTGTATGATATTTTAGTCAATCGCCTATCAATTTTTAATCATTGCACAAGGAGAGGAGGGGGGTTCATCCATTCTCCCGGCTTCTTAAGGCTTATTCCGTAAGCTAGTGTTGGGTCCGAGTTTTAAGGGCCATATCGTAAGCACCTCATCTTTAGATTTAAGGAATGGCCGTGGAACGTGGATTCCATAATTCTAACAACTGGGCTGCAGCTTGAGAAACTCCGTAGGGTTGTTTAATTCTAGGAGCCTAACTTGAGGCCGCCTATGTCTTTTTAGCCGAAAGATCTTTAAGGCTTGAAACGCCTCAGGGGTAAGTAATACTAGCCTGGGGATGTCCTTAGGACCGTGGGGCCGCCGTTAGACCGTGGGGCCACCGAGCTCCTTTGAAAACTACCGTCGAATATTGGCCCGGGAGTCAGACTTGAGGCCGCCTAAGATCCAAGACTTGAAGCCGCCTAAGATCCAAGACTTGAACCACCAAGACTTGAACCACCTCAGGGGTAAGCAACACCAACCTGGGGGTGTCCTTAGGACCATGGGGCCGCCGAGGTCCTTTGAAAACTGCCTCGAGGGTAGTCGAATACCGGCCCGGGAGTTTGACTCGAGGCCGCCTAAGATCCAGGACTTGAACCACCTCAACCACCTCAGCGGTAAGCAACACCAACCATGTAATTTTGGTCTACATTATTTTTTTTTAGGAAAATTTTAGTTTCTGAACTGTGATTTTAAGCACATGTTTGTTTTATCTGTTGAATATGAATTTCTCTCTATCAAAAAAGAATGAACCCCCAGGGGTGGGGGCATCATTCTATGCCTCTCAAAAATCTGCATCATTCTATGCCTCCCAACTGTGTGTTGCTTCCTTGTATCATTCTCCAAATTTCTTATATATTTTTGAAAATAGACAGCTACGGAGTTGTGGACATTTTTTTTTTTTTAAGGGGGAAAGAAGATAAATTCTAATTTGAATTTAAGCCGACAAGAATTAATTAGCACCATAATAACAAATTAAAATTATCTTAATATGGTATTTATTTGGTACTTAAAAATATATATAAAGAGTCATCAATACAGGGGAATTTGAATATTGAATAGAATTGAATCCACGACAAACAGCTAAACTTCATTGATATCACCTAAAGACAATTACAAAGAAAAAAAGAATGAACCTAATGGTCCTATTCTTTGGAAAAAAAGATAAGAAAAAAGAAAAAAGAAAGAAAAATTCTATCTACTTGAGGATAGCTCTTACATCCAATTTCATTGCCCCAAAACATATCCTAATCAGAATTCATGAGTCTAGATAATTGGAGCTACTATTATTGCAACTTCTTTGAGAGCTAAAGAACTGAGAAGAGGAGATCATCTCAAGCAAATCCATATCTTTCTTGAGTTCATTGGCTAAAACCTCTGAAGCATCATTCTCAACCACACTAAAAGAAGTTAAATGGGGGCCATTTAGAAGGTAGGAAAGATAAGCATCTACTGCTTGTAGAGAACTGCCACTAGATACAGTAGTATCATGTGAGCCAGTAGTAGGAGGACTAGCTTTCTCATGTAACAAGTTGGGTGCTGGTGGAGTAGCCAAGAATGTAGTGGCATCCATACCCATGAACTCATCATCATCGCCTTCAATGCCCATGAGGTCAAGCGAATCATGCATACAAGGCTCTTGGATATCCTTGGCATGAAATCCTTCCTCCAGTTCCCTCTTGCCAACTGACTGTTGGCCATGGGATGTGTCAATGTAATTTTGCATGGCTAGCATTTCACCTTTCAAAAATCTTGTAGTTGATGCAGAGAAATTGTAAGTAGACAGAGGCTCGGATGGGTATGGGAATGTGAGTTGGAGTTCGTTCGTTGGGGTTGTGGAAGGAGTGGCATTCATGGTGCCGGTCTCCTTAAAAGTGGTGTTTCTGATGTATTCCAGCAGAATGGAAGGTTGAGATCTTTCATCCTGACTTCCCATATTCTTGATCTTTCTTACTGAGTTTTTCCTTTTCTTGGTGGAATTCCAATGATTTTTAATGGAATTCTCGGTTCTACCAGGGATTTGCTTGGCTATCTCAGCCCATCGGCTTCCAACTTTCTTGTGTGTTTCCACTAGTAGCCTCTCTTCCTCTTCACTCCATGAATTCTTCTGAAGAGAGATTGATGGTGCATCAGATGAATGAACATAAAGATATAACACATGCATCACAAGAGATAATATATACATATAAAGCTTAAGTTAAAAGTAAAAAATAAAAATAATGAAGGAAAGGTTCCAACTTATAGAGAAATCATTGAAAGGCATTGTGTTTCATGAATAAAAACAAATATATTTAAAGCAAAGCAAAACAAAAAAAAAAAGAAAAAAACAGGAAAAGATGGAAGCAAGAAGAAAAGTATCACACCTTGATATAAGGGCGTAGATGATTATGCCATCTATCTCGACATTGGTTCCCATTCCTACTCCCCAACTTCTTTGCAATCTGAGACCATTTTCCAACACCATGCTGCTCCACTAATCTAATCAGCAGACTGCAATAGAAGAGAAATAAACTGATTTTAAAAAAAAGTCATTTTAAAGAAAAGAACTCTTTTTAAGTCCTTTTATCAACATGACACCACACCTCTCTCTTCTCACCTGTCCTCCTCTGTCGTCCACTTCCCTTTCACTAAGTTAACACCAACAGCATAAGATGTTGAACTCGGAAAGCTTGTCCTTCCTTTCCCTTTAGTGCACTTCATTCCTCCCCCTACCTCCTTATAATTTCCACCAACAAAGCCTTCATTTAGACCGCAATAGGAGGCGCCTCTGGCCATCAACCTGGATTCATCTAAACGAACACCTGTCGGAAGAACACCTATCACACCAGGGAGAGCCCCGCAATGCTCATTCGCATGGCTCGATACTACCACCTTGCTTGCTTCTTCCTTCTTCGAAACATGCAACTCCCTTTCGCCAAACAAAAACCTTTCCAATGACGTTAATGGCAGGAGGTAATATGGACTCCTCTTTGAATGTTCTTCGATTATTTGAGACACTTCTTCCATCATGACAGAGGAGGTTGGGTTAGCGAGAGGGAAGGACATGGAAATGAGAGAAGACAAGAATAGAGGGGGAGAGAGAAAGGAGGAGGATACCATACGTAGCAAAGAATTTAAGGCATATTAAACACTCATACACTCATCTTTCAATGTATTCATAGCAGCAAAATGTTATTAAGGAAAATCATAAAAACGTTAAGAAGAGTAGACTCCTCTCTCTCTATTTAGAATATCAAGGGGCTATAGACTTGTAGTTTTGATTGAAGATTGTGAATTTTCATGGCAAGTTGGATCAAGAGCTGTTTAAAAGGGCAAGTGTAAGGAGCTACTAGATTATAGTTACAATTGCCACGTAGTGTTTCCAAATTTCTATGGTACACATCATAAGGGTTGATAATTCCACATGCCAAGCTAAATAGGAGGCCACCGATCATAAGGTTCAAATTGATCGAAAGTGATGTAGTGGTTGGGCTAGCTTGAGCTATTTTATATTATAATAATTATTAAATTATGATTATTATTATTTAATAACATAATATCATGTATTGTGATATATTATTTAAGTAGTATCACAAAATTAAAATGTTACGTAGCATAATAATATTTTCAAAGATTTATAATAATCATATTTTATTTATAATAATATTGTAATAATATTTCAATATAATAAAATATTATATTATTTTAATCATATTATACTGTTATTAATTATAATATTAAATATTATTATTCTCTTAGTTTGAATATATGATCTTAAACGGCTTCTTCATGTTTAATTAGCATTATAATCATTATTATATTATAATATTATTATATCTTTTTATACTATATAAAAGGTTAGATCATTAAAAATACTAAGTAATTTTATTATACAAATATTTTTTATTTTGTTTATCAAGTACTTCAACATTAATAATTGTTGTTAAACAACTTTTTTTATTTTTTAATAAAAAAAGCTTTATTCCATCAAACCAAGCTTATTAAATAATCAAGATTTAGATTATATAAATTATATATTTTAATTTGATTAGATTGATCAAATAAGTAATGCAACCAATTTGATATAATCTACGTTTGAAAGCAACTTTTGTAACGGTTGAGTCCAAATATCATAATCCCCTTTAACGAAAAGAAAGTAAAAAATAAAAGCAACCGTCGTTGCTCTTTTTTTTCCTTGAGAAACTTCCTTCATTCTTACGTTATAAAATTAAATAATAAAATACTAATAATGACTGTTTAATATTATTTTAAAGAGTTTAAATGTTATTTTTTTTACTGCAGGTTTTATTTCTTCCGCCCCCTCTGCTTCCTAACCCATAGCGCGCCCGGCGCCCTCTCTTTCTCTCTCTCTCTCTGCCTCTCTCCAGCTTCTCAACAATCTCCTTTCAGAGCCGTCGCGAAAGTCAACGTGATCTGAGAGTGCCTAAATGCCTTTCCCAGCAATGCGAATTAACGAGAATTTAATTTCAGGCTGTTATCTATTGATAGAGCTACTGATCGAGTTAGCCAGGGTGATGATCATGCAGTTATTGTCACATGAATATTTTTGACATTTTCATTTGGTTAAAATATGTTGCATTTTCCAAAATAACATGCACACATATATTAAATCTAAAATTTCAGGAGAGTGATTCATGCCTAGTTAGTAAAAAAGTAAATAAATAAATACATCATGCCAGCAGTACTGACCTTTAATATGGGTACATATGTGCGGCAAACAGGCCCTTTTTTTATTTTCAAAACAAAATAAAAAAAAATCAAATACTCATTTTTTTCAAAATTAAGAATGAAAGATGTATCTTAAAAACCTTTGATTCTTTTAGTACAAGCAGTATTGACCTTAAATATAGTTACTAACGTGTGACAAACCGGCTCTTTTTTGAAATTTCAAAAGAAAAGTCGAGTAGTTATACTCTTTTGAAATTAAGAATGGAAGATGTATCTTAAAACCATTGATTCTTTTATTACATGCAGTACTGATCTTAAATATGGTTACTTATGTGCGACAAACTGGCTCTATTTTTGAATTTTCAAAAGAAAAGTCGAGTAGTTATACTCTTTTGAAACTAAGAATATAAGATGTATCTTAAAAATCTTTGGTTCTTTTAGTACAAGCCTATGCGTACATGCATTGATTCATCCTCAAAAAGTGATTAGATGAATTATTAAGAGTAAAATTTATTTTAAGATGTGTTGTGGCTGATGAAGCCACGTGGATAATCACGGCAAAATTAGGCGCGGCCACATAATCTGAGGCGGCCCCGACTTCTCCAAGTCGGCCCTGCCTTGGCTCCTCCCGCATCTGCCCCGGCTCCTCCGTATTGGCCCCGGCAGCCCTCGTCGGCCCCGGCCTCTCCAGACAAGCCAAGGCGGCCCCGACTTCTTCAAGTCGGTCCCGCATCTTCCCTGGCTCCTTTGCATTGGCCCCGGCAGCCCTCGTTAGCCCCGGCATCTCTAGACAAGCCGAGGCGGTCTCGACTTCTCCAAGTCAGCCTCAGCCGTCGACCTAACCAACTTTCTGACTTGCGCAGCCTGACACAGCCAGGCCCACCTACCAACTGGCCCCGCCGACCGATGGGACCTGGCCCACCAACCGTCGGCTCCCCCTCTCCGATGGGACAGAACCTACCAGCCAGCCCAAATTCACATAACTTCCACGTGTTCCGCAGACATCTCTCCCTCACGGAACTTCACGTGGCCAATCCCCATGCAGATGTCAAATGCCTATAAAAGGGTAAGTCAATTGGAAACCGAGGTATGTGAACTCAAGTGCTTACTTGCACTACCACCCAGAAAAACTCTAACTTCCGGAGTTCTTTCTTCCCTTAAGGAGCTCTCTCAAGCTCCCCTTCGGCCATGACCTCGGTTGCTAACTTGGACCTCGGAGGGTCCCTACTAGAGCTCCCTCCGGTCTTGGGACTTCTTGCAAATTATCCAGCTCGGCAAGGACCTCGCCGGCAAGCAGATTCACTTTCCCTGTGCTCAAGTCCGATGATCGGGCATCATCAGATTGGCGCACCAGGTAGGGGGAAGGAGAAGGAAAACTAACCTTACAGCATCCACTCGCAAAAGGTCCCCCTCTATACACTAAGCAATGGTGGTGACACGGGCTCAAGATGCTTCCCCCAGCTACCCTGGGTGGCATCCCCCACTGGCTAGGCAACATGAAGTCAACCTTCCTACCACCGATCCTCCCGTCATTGGCCCACTGGCAGATGCAGCTGCCCCAGCTGATTAGGTGGTGGTGCTTACTCAACAAGTCCAAGCACTCACTGCCTTGGTCCACGAGCTCCAGGAGCAACAGTTCATGGCCACCCAACACCTGACTGCTCCTCCACCTGCTAACCAGTAGTCTGCGAGGGAAAGATCACCCCAGCGAGAGGCCAGCCATTGTCAAGCTTCTCCTAGGAGGCCTTGTCGAGAGCCTCTTAAGAGGCCACATTCTTCCAACCGTGGCCCAGACTCTCCAGAACCTCGGCGCCAGGAGGAGCCCAAGCGGAGGTCTCACCTCCCACGTTCTTCCCCATCCTATTCTTCGTCATCCTCTGGGCCATCCAGGAGGGTGCCAGCCTTCTATCGCTAGGCGGAGGAGCGCCTGGACGAGTACCATCGATGACTGGATGAACTCTCCAGAAAGATTAACAACCAGCCGAAGGAGGAATACGACACCCATCCTCCCTACACTCGTCGAATATTGGAGGAACCCGTACCCTCCAAATTTTGCCTTCCTCAACTAGATCCGTATGACCGTACGATAGATCCCCTCGACCACCTCAAAAGCTACAAAGCCTCATGCAAGTCCAGAGGGCTATGGATGCCATCTTATGCAAGGCTTTCCTCACCACCCTACGGAAAGCCGCCCGTACATGGCACTCCCATCTGTCCCCTCATAGCATTGATTCCTTTTGGGAGCTAGAAAGGGCATTTTTGGCACACTTCGATGCCTACCGAAGAATTCTGAGGGTTACAGACAGCCTCTTCTCCGTACGACAAAAGGAAGGAGAGTCACTTCAGGACTTTGTCACTCGATTCAAGACTGCCGCTCTCGAGGTCTACCACCTAGACGATGCGGTGGCAACGCTAGCGCTGAAGCGGGGGCTCTTCCCTTCCCGCTTCACCTTCTCCTTGGAGCTGAAGCGGGGGCTCTTCCCTTCCCGCTTCACCTTCTCCTTGGACAAGAAGCCCTTCGGCTCCTACTCCGACCTTCTCCTTCGGGCGCAAAAATACATCTACGCAGATGAGGCCGACCTCACCCACCGTGAGTCAGTGAGAGGATCCAGCTGAAAGCCTATCCATCCCAAGCCAAGCAGACCCTCTCGCCCCCGCAGGCCCGAGCCACCTCGCCGACCAGACAACAGGCATCGGAGCCTCGCCCCTTTGGAAAGCAAGCTCATGCCTCTCCTCGCCCCTTGCTCTCATACCTCATGGAGATTGAGGGTGAGCCCTACCTCCACCAACCTCCTCCCATGAAGAAGGGCCTCCCTCGTGACAAAAGCCGCTATTGCCATTTCTACCGAGACTACGACCATGACACTGACAACTACTATAGTCTGAAGCATGCCATTGAAGAACTCATCCAGCGGGGCTTCCTCGAAAAGTATGTCCAAAAGGCGCCCCCACCAATGCCGGCTCTTATGGGGCCTCTGCCCGCTCAAGCTACTATCGACAACGCCCCGACAGAGTGGACGGTGGGAATGGTATCCTAGGGGGAAGCCTCTTCATCCAAGCAGCCGAGGGAAGATGAAGCACTGGACAATATAATTTCCAGGGGGGTCAACAGTTGTAGAAAATATAAACAATGAAGGCATCGTCGTCTTGATGACGATCGCCAAGCACCTTGTAAAGAGGATCTTAGTTGATAGTGGTAGCTCAGCTGACATCCTTACTTATGATGCATTTGTTAGGATGGGCTTGTCTGTTGATTCTCTCCAGCCCATAGCGGCTCCTCTAGTCGGATTCACAGGAGATTCGGTGAGGGTGGAAGGTGGAATCTCCTTGTCCATAACGGCCAGAACGCTACCATGCCAAAGCACGGTCATCATGAAATTCCTAGTTGTGTGAGTCCCCTTGGCGTACAATACCATCCTTGGGTGACCAGGCCTCAATCTCCTTGATGTAGTCATCTCCACCAGGCGACTAATTATGCAGTTCCCCATCGATAGCAGGGTCGGTGAGATGCGGGGTGAGGTCAGCCCAGTCTTGCCTTGCTACCATGCAACTTCGAGTCCTCAGGAGGTCGAGCCAGCTTTAGAGGTGCCTGGCCCTAGGGAGTCTAGTAAAGGAGGAGAGCTGGCCGAGCGGCTCTTGACTTTTCCACTAGGGGACAACCCGACAAAGACCATGTGCATCGGCGGACTCCTCCCTCCAGAGGACCGTGACCATCTTCTGACTTTTCTATGGGTCAACTCAGACATATTTGCTTGGTCGGCATCCGACATGCCCGATATCCCTCCAGAGATAATCACACATAAGCTCAACATTGATCCAAAGCACCGTCCTATTCGTTAAAGGAAGAGGAGGTCAACAAGCTGATTGGTGCCAATCACATCCGAGAAGCTCATTACCTTAGCTGGCTAGCCAATGTGGTCATGGTCCAAAAGGTAAATGGGAGCTGGAGGATCTGCATCGACTTCACCAACCTCAACAAGGCATGCCCAAAAGATAGTTTTCCTCTACCCTGGATCGATCAGTTAGTGGACTCTACCTCCGGCCATGATCTTCTCAGCTTCATGGATGCTTTCTCTGGGTACAACCAAATAAAGATGGACCCAAGCAATGAGGAGCACACCTCCTTCGTGACAGAGAAGGGCATTTAATGCTACAGGGTGATGCCTTTCGGTCTAAAGAACGCGGGGGTGACCTATCAAAGGTTGATGAACAAAGTCTTTCAAGATCAGCTGGGCTAGAACATGAAAGTTTATGTAGACGACATGCTAATGAAGAGTGCCCATGCTTCTAACCACGTCTCTGACCTAGAGGAGACCTTCAATAACCTTCGCCATTTTCAAGTCAAGTTGAACCCGAAGAAGTGTGCCTTCGGTGTCATAGCAGGCAAGTTCTTAGGCTTCATGGTGACCCAGCGGGGGATCGAGGTAAACCTGGAGAAGATCAGCACCATCCTCGACATGAGGCCGCCGACTAGCAAGAAGGAAGTGCAGCAGCTCATGGGAAGGATAGCGGCCCTGAGTCATTTTCTTTCCAAGTCAACCGAGAGGTGCTTGCCCTTCTTCAAAGCCCTATGGAAAGTCAATAGTTTTGAATGGATAGACGACTATCAAAGGGCCTTCGATGGGTTGAAGGCATTCCTATCCTTCCACTGCTCCTATCGAAGCCGAAGGATGGGGAGAGTCTTTTCCTTTATTTCACCACCTCTTTAGAAGCTGTCAGCTCCATTCTGGTGCATCTCGATGCTGACGGAACCCAGAAGCCTATCTACTATGTAAGCAAAGTGCTCCACGATGTGAAAGTCAGGTACTCCAAGACGGAAAAGATCATCTTCACCCTGATTGTCTTTGCCCGGCATCTCTGACCATATGTTCAAGCTCACCCCATTATGGTGCTCACGGACCAGCCCCTCCGAGCCATCCTAGCTTGTTCGAACACTTTAGGCTGACTCACCAAATGGGCCATCAAGCTAGAAGAATTTGATCTCTCTTTCCAAGCGAGACCGGCTCTGAAGTCCTAGGTCCTACCCGACTTTTTGGTCGAGTGCACCTAGGTAGAGGAGTCATCTGAGGAGGTTCCCATGAAGCAACCTGATACCAAGCCAGATGATGGCTGAGAGTCTTGGATCCTCATGTGGATGGTGCCTTGAACTCCCAAGGAAGTGGTGCCGGCCTCATCCTCACAGGCCCAGGTGGATAAAAGGTGGAGTGTGCCCTTCGGTTTTTGTTCAAAGCCATGAATAATCAGGCCGAGTACAAGGCCCTATTGGCAGGGCTAAGGCTCGTCCAGGAGTTTGGAGTAAAGCGGCTCAGAGCCTTCACAGATTCGCAACTCATCTCTAGGCAAATCAACGGAGAGTACGAGGTGCGGGACCCCGCCATGGCTCAATCCTAGGCAAAGTTTGGCTTTTAATCTCTCCGCTAACTTACTTCAGCATCAGCTATATGCCTTGGAGCGAGAATGCCAAAGCCGACACCCTTTCCCACTTGGCCACCTCCGCTGGCGGCATCGCGAGGGACGCCTACATCGAGCAACTGGAGAGGCCCAGCATAGAAGACAAAGAGGAAGTCCTCCCGCTCACCCAAGAGACGACTTGGATGGATGTCTACATCCGCTATCTCACAGACGACACTCTCCCCGCTGACCGCGATGAAGCTAGGTTGCTCAAATGGAGAGCCTCCAAGTTCACCCTCCTAGACGGGCGCCTATACAGAAGGTCGTTCTCCTACCCCCTGCTCAAATGTGTAGGACCTGCCGACGCCGACTGCATCCTCAGGAAAATCCATGAAGGCATTTGCAGAAATCACCTCGGGGTCAGGTCGCTAGCTCCAAAAGGCATTTGCAGAAATTATCCTCCATCAATGATAATTCTGGCTCACTATGAGGGAGGACACCGCCAAGCTGGTCCAGAAGTGCAACGACTGCCAGCGCCATGCGTATATCCAGCACCAGCCATCCATCCCTTTGAGTCCTCTCTCGGCCCCGTGGCCCTTCGCCCAGTGGGGAATGGACATCCTTGGGCCATTCCCCCCGGCTTCTGGTCAACGAAGATTTATGCTCGTCGCCATCGACTATTTCACCAAATGGGTCGAGGTCGAAGCATTAGCCAAAATCACCGAGAGTAAGGTCAAAGCCTTCTTCTGAAAGTCTATCATATGTCACTTTGGCCTACCTCACACTCTCGTCACTAATAATGGCCGGCACTTCAACAATGCCACATTCAAGACTTTCTGCACCGAACTAGGCATCCGCCATCGATTCACCTCTATCAGCCACCCGCAGACTAACGGGGAGGCTGAGGTCATAAACCGCACCATTCTCAGAAGACTCAGAACCCGGTTGGATGGGTCCAAGGGACGATGGGTAGAGGAGCTTCCTAGCGTGTTATGGGCCTACCATACGACCCCAAGGGCTCCGACGGGCGAGACCCCCTTTAGCCTCATTTTTGGGTTCGAGGCGGTCATCCCTGTCGAGATCGGCCCGCTGAGCCTGCGCGTGGAGTCCTACAATGAAGGAGACAACTCTGCCCTAATAAGAGCCAACCTTGACTTCATTGATGAGGTGCATGATCGAGCGCGACTACAAATGGCAACTTTCCTCCAACGGGCGGCTAAGTATTACAATGCCCGGGTGCGTCACGAAGCATTCCACCCCAAATATCTGGTTCTTAGGAAGGCCGAGGTGTCCAAGCCCACGGAGAGGGCCAAACTGTCCCCTAATTAGGAAGGTCCTTACCGCGTTGCCGACACACTTCACCAAGGGGTGTACCAAATCGAAGAGCTCAATGGCTGGCCCATCCCGCATACTTAGAATGTGGACAACCTTCGCCGATACTATCAATAGTGTATCTCCCCATATGATGAGCAATAAAGGATCCCCTTCGGCACCACACTCAGTCCCCCCTTTGTTTGAGGACCATATCTTGAGAAAGGTTCTCGCTGGCATCATGGCTAACGAGACACCACTCAGCCTCGGCATGGAGGTGCCCCCAAGTCGGTTCAAGACCTTAACAGCTTTGTACCCGATCGAGCCTTTCCTCGGGCTGGCACACAAACCCCTGAGGCAGTTAAAAGGTTCTCACTGGCATCATGGCTAATGAGACACCACTCGGCCCCAACACGAAGGTGCCCCCGAGTCGGTTCAAGATCCTAACAGCTTCGTACCCAGTCGAGTTGCCCCTCGGGCCGGTACACAAACCCCCGAGGTGGTTAAAAAGTTTCTCGCCAGCATCGCGGCTAACTGGACACCACTCGGCCCCAGCACGGAGATGCCGCCGAGTCGGTTCAAAACCCTAACAGCTCTGTACCCAGTCAAGTCACCCCTCGAGCCGGCACACAAACCTCTGAGGCAGTTAAAAGGTTCTCACCAGCATCGTAGCTAACGAGACACCACTCGACCTCAGCATGGAGGTGCCCCCGAGTCAGTTCAAGACCCTAATAGCTCAGTACCCGGTCGAGTCATCCCTCGGGCTGGTACACAAACCTCCGAGGCGGTTAAAAGGTTCTTGCCAGCATCGTGGCTAATGAGACACCACTCGGCCCCGGTACGGAGGTGCCCCCGAGTCGGTTCAAGACCCTAACAGCTCTGTGCCCGATCGAGTCGCCCCTCATACCAGCACATAAACCCCCAAGGTGGTTAAAAGGTTCTCGCCGGCATTGCGGCTAATGGGACACCACTCGGCCCCAGCACGGAGGTGCCTCCGAGTCAATTCAAGACCCTAACATCTTTGTATCCGGTCGAGTCGCCCCTCGGGCTGGTAAACAAACCCCTGAGGCAGTTCAAAAGAGTTCAGCGGAATCATGGCTAACAGAACACTGCACAGTTCTACGTTACCCATAACAGCCCGTACTTGCTCAAATCACCTTCGGAATCGGCCCCTAAGGTGTTTCACGGGTCCAGCAGCCATGTATTCATTCAAAGCTATCCCCCTAAGTTCACAGGCGAATCCTTGAGATTGTTCTAAAGGCCACCTAGGTGCATCTAGATTTCCCCAGTGGCCAGTGCCAAACTACCCCGCTTACCCGGCCAAGACCTTAATGGACCACAAGCTTGAATGACGGTGCAAGCCTTGGTGGATTTATTCGATCACTATCGAGCCTAAGTCTATGGAATCATCACAACGTTACAAACATGCGAGGCACTCATGAACAGAAAGACAGAAGAAGATATCTTGGAAGAAAAATCCCTTTTCATTGACATCTTGTAATAATTACAAAATCTGACCCGAGGTCAGTTACAAAAAGGAAATACAAGATGAAAGGGGGAAACATAAAAATAAAAGATACAAATATCTTAGGGCCTGCTCAGCCCTGGCTCTTCCCCGGCCTCCTCCTTCGATTCGTCGTTGTCGAGATCCTCGGGTTAGATCTTCTCAAGATCGGAGCTGTTAATATTGAAGGCTGCTGACACCTTCGCCTTGCAGAGTTCAAAACCCTTCACATAGGCATCATTGCTGTCCTCAATGACTTTATATTAAAACTTCGGTGAAGCTTTGATGTTGGCGATGGCATTGTCGGCTCGGGCCTCGGCCTCCCTGGCTCGCACCTCGGCCTCCCTAGCTCTCGCCCTGGCTTCCCAGGCGTGGCTTTCAGCTTCCTGGCACAGTCCCTAGCTTCCTGGCTTGGGCCAGCGCCTCGGTCCGCCCATGTCCTGCCTGGACCACTGCCATCTCCGCTGTGGCGGCCCTATTCACTGCGGCGTGGGTCTCATCCGCTGCTGCGTCGGCCTGGCCCTCCATGTTTTGGAGCTGGCGAACCAGCTCCTCTATTCTTTTCCCGGTTGACTCTAGCCTGGCCGAAACTAAGGCCAGCTTGGTTTCTGCCACAGAAGCTCAGCCGCCTTCAATCTCGGCCCAGCTCTCCGCCTCCTTCAGCCTACTGCCCAGATCCTCCTCTCGGGCCTTGGCCTCCTCCTGTTGCTGCGTAAGCTTCTCGGCCAACCCCTGGCACTGCCCTTTATATTTTTTGATTCTCTCCTTGGAGTGGGCAATCACATCACCCGACTGGGACACCATCTCATGGAGGGCAAGGGCTCCATTGGCCATCTGCACCAAACAAGCTTGTCAGCTACAGGTTAACTGAGATGCATCAAAGAAAAACTAGGGACGAAGCCATACCTGGAGCACCAACATGAAGATCATGTCGAGGATTCTGGCAATGGACTGATGCTCCATCTTTGCATTAATCTGTGAGGACCGTGCCCTCGATAGGAGATAGACGGCCTCCCCGGCATCTTCCATGGAGGGGAGCCTGGACGCCGGCCGCTGCGGTCACCTCGGCGTGCCATCGATAGCCCGCCAAGCTGAGTGGCATATGAATCGCCACAATGACCTCCCCGGCTTAGCCCCATGCCTGTCGGTCATCTATGCCCTGGCACCAGCCCCTTCAGCTACTGCCTCCCCCTCTCCGGTGGGTGAGGGAGCCGTCTCTATCTCCGGATCAGTGGGAGCCGGAGGGCCACCTGCGACATTGACCTGCCCTGCCTCGATTAGTTCTGTGGTGGCAGGAGTCTCTCCTTTAGGGTCTAGGTCCACCATGATCGCCTCGGTGATGGCTAGAATCTCCCCCTCTTCTACCTCGGCCCTGGCCGGGCCCGGGACCACCTCTTTGGCCGATGCCTCCCTGGCTGACTCCTCTGCAGGCGCCGTTTTCGCCTGAGGTGAAGAGACTTCTGGAGCTTGGGCCGGCTCGGCCTGGGCCTTCCTTCACGCCCTCTTCACCAGCCTCACTTCCTCGCCAGCCACTTGCCTCTTTTAGCGCATCGCGGCCTCTAGCTTCTCGGCTAGAATTTTCATTGCTGCACAAAAAATAGGCATTAGTGAAAGTATATGATATAACGTCGGGTCGGGGGTGAGAAGAACAAGTTTTTATGCTCACCAACTGCCGAGGCCAATTCGGCCTCATACAAGTTCTCCTCGGATAGGAGTTCTTTGTAGGAGGGGATCTGACAGGAGGACAGGCAGTGGAAAAGCTCCCTGTCCTTCTCGCCCATGGTCGAATTTTCGTTGGGGCTGACATTAGGCTCTCTCCAGTCGGCCCTCACCCCCTCCACATGGGCAAACAAGAACCAGGATTTCCATCCCCTAACCTTGGATGGGAGACCTAAGGGAAGAGCCCTACCCGGTCTGGCAGTGAATACCCACCAGGCCCCCTCACGTTGACGATGGAGCTTATAAAAGGCTCGGAACATAGACAGTCTGGCCTCTAAGCCCTGGAAAAAATAGAGGACGACAAAGGCATAGATGATCCGAATCGAGTTTGGAGTCAGCTGTGCCGGCACCACCCTATACCTATTTAACAAATTTAAGAGAAAAGGGTGGAATGGAAGGCGTAGTCCACACCGGAAGAACTCCTCATACAGAGCGACCCGACCGGGGAGGTGGAAATTTACTCTGTCCTCGAGCCCTGGCATAGACAAGTGGATGAAGCTAGGAACCCTATACATGGTCCTAAGGACCTCATCTCTTCGGGGGTCATGGTGGAAGCAACCTCCCGGCCCCGCCGGATCAAGACCGGCTGCCGGAGGAGGCACCAGATGGGTTAAGGAAGTAGGAATCACTCTCACCGGGGAAGTCTGAGTAAGTGATTGGTCATCTACCGATGGCTGGTTGCGAATGGTGATTCCACCCACCGGTCAGGGCACTCGACTAGCTAAGGAAGTGTGGTCCTCATCGGAAGAATGGGGGGACTCTACGACTAGCCTCTTACCCTCCCTAATGGCCCGACGATCCATGAGAAGGACAAAAAGGGGAAATTGACCTGAAATTTAAGAAGAAGATGAAGTTTGAAGGTCTCGGGTCACAAGGGAACTCAGGGCTCAGAGGAAGAAGATAAAGAGGAAGCAGGGGAAGTGGTAGCAGTGTAAAGGTCCACCCCAGGCGCTCGGTGCAGCTTTATACCCTGGCTCTGGATCGCGTCGCCTGAGATCTCACCACGCGGCCTGCCAGCATTGCGCCAAACGTCCAGCCACCAACGGCTTTGCCTGTGCCCGAGGCGCATTGCCTCGGTTTGGCCCGAGGAGCGGGATCCCCAGCCAATGATGGTGCGTAAAGGGCGGAAAGGCAATGATGGCGCCCATCTTTTTCCTGTCCTTCGAGAGGCGCCCCCTCGGGATGCTCAGTGCCGACGTCAATTCCTACTCTCTGCTTGATTGTGAAAGATTTTTGAAGCGACATTGCCTTGAAAGAGTGCGCCAGCTAACCCGCCATTAAAGGTGCCCATGACTGGCAATCATTTTTTGAATTATCGCGCTCCTTTCGCCCAAAGGATGGCAGGCACGTGGCCCTTCGCGCTCAGAAGTGGGGGGCATTTGATGTGGCTGATGAAGCCACGTGGATAATCATGACAAAATTAATCAAGTGATGCGGCCACGTAAGCCGAGGCGACCTCGACTTCTCCAAGTCGGCCCCACATTTCCCCCGGCTCCTCCGTGTTGGCCCCGACGGCCCTCGTCGGCCCCGGCGTCTCCAGACAAGCCGAGGCAGCCTCGACTTCTCCAAGTCGGCTCCGCATCTGCCTCGGCTTCTCCGTGTCGGCCTCGACGACCCTCATTGGCCTCTGCATCTCTAGACAAGCCGAGGCGGCCCCGACTTCTCCAAGTCGGCCTTAGCCATCGATCTAACCATTTTTCTAACTTGCGCAGCCTGACATAGCCAGGCCCACCTATACTGCCTGGCCATGCCATCGATGGGACCAGGCCCACCTACCAACTGGCCCTGTCAATCGATGGGACCTGACCCACCAACCGCCGGCTCCCCCTCTTCGATGGGACAGAATCTACCAGCCAGCCCAAATTCCAATAACTTTCACATGTTCCGCGGACATCTCTCCTTCACGGAACTTCACGTGGCCAATCCCCATGCAGATGTCAAATGCCTATAAAAGGGTAAGTCAATTGGAAACCTAGGTATGTGAACTCAAGTACTTACTTGCACTACTACCCAGAAAAACTCTAACTTTTGGAGTTCTTTCTGCCCTTAAGGAGCTCTCTCGAGCTTCCCTTTGGCTATGACCTCGGTTGCTAACTTGGGCATCGGAGGGTCCCTACCGGAGCTCCCTCCGATCTTGGGACTTCTTGCAAGTCATCCAGCTCGGCGAGGACCCCGCCGGTGAGCAGATTCACTTTCCCTGCGCTCAAGTCCGGTGATCGAGCGTCATCAAGATGGATTCCACATTTTCCTTTTCCCCTTCTCCTTTGCATTGCCTTTCTTCATTCTCCCTTCACTGCAACTAAAGCATAGACATTATTTGACCTCTTTTGAATTTCTGATTTCTTAAAGGTTTACATGTACACCTTAATGAGAATTGTTTTCGAAATAATATTATTCTTACCTTGGTTACTAGGATGGGATCAATCATTTTTATTTTTTCGAATCTTAGGTGACTAGATTTCAAGGTGTGGTGAGCTAGGATTCCTGATCTATCTTTCAGTTTAATCAAATGGGTTCTATAGTGGTTGCGTGCACCAATATTTTTGCTGCCTCCTTATCCCAGTGTTAGTTGCACCAGCATTATTAATTAATTAGGAACGTATCACAATGTTGTCGCAATATACTAAGACACTAGCATCTTCTTTGGGAAAGAATATATGGTAGACATGAAATGCCTCAGTGGAGCCCTCCATCCTACAAGAGCAGTGAAGACAGGATTTCTACTCCCTGATTTACCATATTAGCATGGCAAGAAAGTTGATATTCAAGCTACCAAAAATTTTAAGGAAATTTATTTTATGGCTTAGTTGTCTGTTTATATTTTGTTAAGGGGCCAGTGCACTTGGCTAAATTATGGATAAAAGCTACATGATATGAACTAACGGATGTTATTTCATTGGCAATTTAATCCATCAGGTAGCATTGTTGTTGTACTTATAATCCTACCCATTTCCTCACTTTGTCATTTGAGGGTTGGATGTTCTATTCTAAATAAATAAAATAAAATAAAAACATCTGAATGTAAGTAGTCTTGGATGCAGTTCGGTAATTTGTTTTGACTATCCAATGCATCATAATTCCCGACTATATTAACTTCCTTTTGGTTCACGTGAGCATGATTTTATTTTGGGTGGTCTTTGAAAACTTCAGTAGCTTTTTTTTTAATGTCGTTCTTTGCTTTTTTATTTATTATAGCTGGGAAATGGCATGCTTGATAAGAGCTGGTATATTCTTTAAATGTCAAAGGAATGATGAACTTAATTCTCATCTTGGTATGAAGCTATATAGCAAATGTAGAAATATATAATAGTCAGTTTGTCTCACTTGCAATGTCTAGTTATTGCTCTGTGTTTCTTTATCATATTCTTATTATCTTGCAAAGATAGAATGCTGAAAAAATGGTGAAGTAAGGTTTATTCTCATTCACTTGATTCTGATAAAATAACCATTGCTGAAGAATAAATATTGTATTGAGTTCATGACAACTGGAAATAATTCTGAATTTATTTTATTTATATGAATATATGATATTGTTATACTTTTTAATTTTCTGTAGTTCAAGCCTTGTGAACTTTCTTCACATCCCCCTTTCTTGGTACTAGCTTTCCATCTTATCGCTATGCCTGCTCTACGTGTTTCAGCATTATGGAACTTGTTACCTTCTATTGAGTAGGCTGTGTGCAGGTTTAACATGAAGAATGGCTGAGGCTGAGGACATTCAACCCCTTGTCTGCGACAATGGAACGGGAAAGGTGAAGGTGAGAAATATGTTTAATTTCATATTGTGTGGCTGATATTTAGAAAAGTAAGTAGGAAGTTGCATCTAATGTTTATAGTGTATCATATTCCACTAAATTCCTTGAATCTTTCTCTGCAATAGGTTGGATTTGCTGGAGATGATGCCCCCAGAGCTGTTTTTCCAAGTATCGTGGGCCGGCCTCACCACACTGGCGTCATGGTTGGGATGGGACAGAAAGATGCATATGTTGGCGATGAGGGGAGCTCGGAAGGTTGCATGGAGATGGAAGTGAGCTCCACGCCAGGAGCTGGCATGGCTGAGGGAGAGCTCGATCGTTGGCTTGGTGTGGAGTGCTAGGCTCTCTCATGGGACCAAAGGAGGGGGGCCCATGATGTGACACCTTCATGCAGGTGCCTGGCTCTCCCATAGGCTTGACAAAAGGAGTGGCCGATGGGTACCATGTGCATCATTGGATTTCATGGCCATGCTCTTGGCCCTTAATGCAACGTACCTCGGGAGCTTGCTGGAGACGGCAACGGGAGCCAAGGGGGAGCTCGGGTGCTTGTACAGAGAAGGTGCCAGAGGATGGGAGCCTTCCCACACGAAAGACGGAACCTTGAGCCTCTGAGAGGGAGCTCAGGAGCCAGGGAGAAGCTCGGGAGGACGAGCTGAGCAGGATGGCTGAGGGGAGCTCGACAGCTTGCATGACCGAGGGGAGCTCGGTGCCAAGGCTGAGCAAAAGCTGGGGAGCCACAGGCCGAGGCAGGCTAGGGGGAGCAGAGGCCGAGGCAGGCTGTACGAGGCCGAGGAGGGCTCGATAGGCTGCATGGCCGAGGGGAGCTCGGGCGACTGCATGGAAACAGTAGTTGGGAGCTCCTTGCCTTGACCTTCTCATCTCCCAAGCCAGCTCTGGAGAAGGATGAACGCGTCCGGAGGCAGCTGGGAGGAAGCTTGGACATGGGAGCTAGAGGTGTCCTTGCCCTTACTTGGGCCTTCCTCCACATCGCCGTCCGTAGGAGAGAAAGCCACTTGGGCGGAGAGTGGTGACCCTTTGAGCTTTAAGTCACTGATGAGCATGATGATGGTGGATCTCTTGCTGGGGAGATTCCTGGCGGGATGAAGGATGGCTAGCCTAAGCAGCGACCAAAGAGCAAGTGGAAACTTTTGCTCACTGTTGTGTGGTCATGGGATGTTGTTTCTGAAGCTTTTGCTCAGCTCGTTGAAGGTGCCCCCTAGCATAACTAGTGAAAAATCTTGGATCTGAGGTCATCACCATCTTTATGATCCACCATTTTGATAAAGGTATACAAGGCCAAGGGGGCAATGGAGGGCCGAGGCCGTGCGAGGTCGAGGGGGCAGGGGAGGCAACTAAGGGCGAGGCCGACTATAGCCGAGGCCAACTGAGGCCGAGGCCGATGGGAGCCGAGGCTGAGGTTGATGGGAGCCGAGGCCGACTAGAGCCGAGGCCGATGGGAGCCGTGGCCGACTGGGGCCGAGGCCGACAGGAGCCGTGGCCGACTGAGGCCGAGGCCGATTGGGGCCAAGGCCGATTGGAGCCGAGGCCGAGTGGAAGAGCCTAGGCCGAGTGGAAGAGCCGAGGCCGACCGGAGCCGAGGCCGACCGGGGCCAAGGCCGACTAGGGCCGAGGCCAACTGGAGCCGAGGCTGACTGAGGCCAAGGCTGAGCCGACTAAGGCCAAGGCCGACTGGGGCCGAGGCTGACTGGAGCTGAGGTCGATCGGAGCTGAGGCCGACGGGGGCTGAGGCTGTCTGAGGCCAAGGCCAACCGGAGCCGAGGTCGACCAGAGCTGAGGCTGAGGCCGACAGAGCTGAGGCCAACTAGAGCTGAGGCCGACCGGAGCTGAGGCCGAGGCCGACCGAAGTCGAGGCCGATTGGAGCTGGGGTCGATTGAAGCCGAGGCCTACAGGAGCAAGGCTGACTGGGGCCAAGGCCGTCTAAGGCCGAGGCTGACAAAGGCGGAGGTTGACTGGAGCCGAGGCCGACTGGGACCAAGGCCGAGTGGAAGAGCTGAGGCCGACTAGGGCAAAGGCCGACCAGAGCCGAGGCCGACTGAAGCCGAGGCCTACTGGGGCCGAGGCCGACTGGGGCCGAAGCCGACTGAGGTCGACGCCGATTGGAGCCAAGGCCAACTGAGGCCAATGCCGACGGGAGATGATGCTAACTGGGGCCGAGGCCGACTGAGGCCGAGGCCGACTAGAGCCAAGGCCGACTGAGCCGACTAGAGCCAAGGCCGACTGGAGCCGAGGCCGATTGGTGCCGAGGTCGACTGGGGCCGAGGCCAACCGGGCCAAGGCTGAGGCCGACTGGAGCCAAGGCCGACTGGAGCTGAGGCCGACTGGGGCCAAGGCTGATGGGAGCTGAGGCCGATGAGGGCCGAGGCCGACTGGGGCCGAGGCCAATCATAGCCGAGGCCGACTGAGGCCAAGGTCGATTGGAGCCAGGGCTGACTGAGGCCGAGGCCGACAGGACCCAAGGCCATCTAGGGCCAAGGCCGTCTGAGGCCGAGGCTGACTGAGGCCGAGGCCGACTGAGGCCAAGGTCGACTAGGACCAAGGCTGAGTGGAAAAGCCGAGGCCGACTGGGGCCAAGGCTGACCGGAGCCAAGGCCGACTGGAGCCGAGGCCGACAGGAGACGAGGCCGATTGAGGCCGACGCCGACTAGAGCCAAGGCCGACTGATGCCGAGGCCGATGGGAGCTGAGGCCGACTGAAGCTGAGGCCGATGGGAGCCGAGGTCGACTGGAGCCGAGGCCGAATAGAGCCGAGGCCGACTGGGACCGAGGCTGAGTGGAAGAGCCGAGGCCGACTGAGGCCGAGGCCGACTGGGGCCGAGGCCGACCGGAGCCGAGGCCGATTGTGGCCGAGGCCGATCGGAGCCAAGGCCGACTGGGGCTGAGGCCGACGGGCCGAGCTGAGGCCGATTTGGGGCCGAGGCCAACTGGGGCCGAGGCTGATGGGAGTCAAGGAGACTAGGGCCGAGGCCGACCGAAGCCAAGGCCGATTGAGGCCGAGGCCAACCGGAGCCGAGGCCAACTAAGGCTGAGGCCGACCGGAGCCGAGGTCGACTGAGGACAACTGAAGCCAAGGCCAACTGGGGCTGAGGCCGGCTGGGGCCGAGGCTGACTGGGACTGAGGTCGAGGCCGACGGAGGCCGACTGGAGCCGAGGGGAAGCTGGCTCCAGGTGGAGGAGAGAGAAAAGGTGGTGGGCGAGGGGAAGGCCGAGTTGCCAAGTCCGGATGCTGTCATTATGGCTCATGGGGTCAACTGGCCCCATCATCATGTATAAAAAGGAGAGAGATACCCCTTCGAGAGGCACACCTAACTCTTTCCTTCTCTCTCTCTTGGATGCCTAACACCTACTTTCTCTCTCTAAAACGTTCCTTTCTCTCTCTTGATTGATCAAGATTTGATCTTGATCAAGAAATTTTTCTTGATTTGGGAAATCAATTGAAAAAGAAAAGAGGCGCTAGCACCCCTCGTAAGAATGTTATCATCCAATCCTAGAAGGACATCATCCAAAGATCTTCGCGTGGATCACCATTAGAGGCCAAACGCATGGACGGCTAGTGGTAAATCATTTACCGGCTTCATCGGGCTTCATCCCTAATAAAGAACATAGGTATGATCTATTATTTAATCATGTGTTATTTCTTGTTAACTGAATTTGTTTCCTAAGGATCTTGGGCTTTGAGAATTAAATTCATATTTATTTTTATCTTCCGTAGTGTATTATATAAATTTGATTCATATAAAATATACAAAATTTCCTATATATTGTGTATCATATTCCACTAAATTCCTTGAATCCTTCTCTGCAATAGGTTGGATTTGCTGGAGATGATGCCGCCATAGCTGTTTTTCCAAGTATCGTGGGCCGGCCTCGCCACACTGGCGTCATGGTTCGGATGGGATAGAAAGATGCATATGTCGGCAATGAGGCCCAATCCAAGAGAGGTTTTCTGACTTTGAAATACCCTATCGAGAATGGAATTGATAGTAACTGGGATGATATGGAGAAGATCTGTCATCATACCTTCTACAATGAGCTCCGTGTAGCACCTAAAGAACATCCAGTTGTTCTCACAGAAGCTCCTCTGAACCCCAAGGCCAACAGAGAAAAGATGACACAGATAATGTTTGAGACATTTAATGTCCCTGCCATGTATGTTGCTATTCAGGCTGTCCTCTCCCTTTATGCCAGTGAACGTACCATAGGTATGTTTATTTATATTCTTTATATGAATGATATCTTATTGAATCTGAGCTGATAAGGTACTTGGACTTGGTTTTTCTATGCGTCGGCTAATTTCAATTTGCTCTATTTATTTGTGCTGTCATTATGTTGATAATCAAAGTTTTTTCAACATCTGTATATGCTTTGACCCAAGAACTAGTCAAGATTGGTTACCAAAATGAAAAAATCCCCCGAGCATTAATATTTTTCTTCCCTTTTTATGTTCTTCCCCTCCTCACCACATGTTAACCTTCTGGTTTCTTTTTTTAAGCTTTGATTCCCTCTCAATCTTTAACATTCATCATTTCCAGGAATCATAGATTTGTGATAACTCTCTGGTGTCTAAATTTTTCATCAAATTTAGGTAAACTATCAACCCATCTGCTATTTTTGTCTCTCCTGCAGTGTGTGACCATCCAGTGCTATTCTATTTGGCAATCAAAGTAGTACGCACTTCTCTGAGGTAGAAGAATTACTCTGACAGGCTCGGCAAGCGTTTGGAATACTCATGTTGCACCAAAAGCGCTAAGCGGGTTCTAGGAGAATACTCTTGTTGCACTGGCATTGCTTCTTTTGCGTCAATCTCGTGAGACAGTGGCTCAACGAAAGCTACAATTCTCGAAGGCAGCTTTATAGATTGTTTGTCTTGTAAGATACCATAATGATGTTTTGATCCAGCAAAGTAAAACTCCTAAAAATATTATAAAAAATAATGAAAGTAAGATTTAGATTTATTTTCATTAATAAATAATAAAATTAAGTTATAAAATTTTTATTTATGCCACCCCAAGACCCATTCTTTTTTGAAATAGATGAAGAGAAGTCATTTAGCCTTGGTTGCTTATGGAGTGGCACCATCATAAAGCATCAAAATGCAAGTTAGGATTTCTTTGATATATAAGACGTGGTAAATTTTACTCCCTTTGTTGTGGCCAGATGGATCACCTTCCTAGATCAATCCCACCATTCATCACTAAATGACTGTTAGAACACTATATAATAGATATGTCAGTCTTCCTCTAACGTTACGTTTGGAAAATAGCATACTGAATGGATTCATTTGGACAAGGTTAATGGAATTTGATACTTCTCCATGTGTTTAATCTAAGCATGAATCCTATTCCAACTGAGTTGTGGGGCATTAGCAATTTAGAGATGATGGATTTGTCTTTCAGTAATCTTTCATGAATGACACCTCGATCTCTTATCAAGCTAACACTTTGGTCATCCTTCATTGCCCATAACCACTTGAAAGGTCCAATCCCAACAAGAGGCCAGATATTTTGTGTTTTGTAACTCAACTGCGGGTCCTCTCTCTCCCAGCATTGATCATGAGATAGTGATGCAAGAGGATGAAAGTTCTATCACACGATTGCCATTTTTCATGGGTTCTATAGTTGGAGGACTTATTTTGATTGCATGGTGATATGTTTATGACGCAAGAGAGAAGATGATAAATTTGGAGGACTTATTTTGGTTGTACGTCTGGGCTCTTTAGTCTTCTAAGGTAGTGTTTGAAATAGGGAACCCTCTTATTCTCAAAAGCCATAACTATAAAGGATAGCTGGGAATAAAGTTAACCATAGGGATAATTCATGGTTAACCATGGGTTATCCTCTCAATTTATTCCCTAGAAAATGCAAGAATAGCTAATTATCTCTACAAATAAGGTAATGTTTGATAGCCCAAAAGCTATCCCTGGATAAATGTATAGGATAGCATTTATCCAGGGGATAGCTAAGGAAATAAGCACCTTTTTAAAATTACAAGTCTACCATCAAGGGATAACTTTAGTTGTTCCTAGGTTCCCTAGGGAATAAGTTAAGGGGATAACCCATGTTTAAACATAGGTTATCCCCTATGGTTAAACTTTTTCAGACCTATCCCCTTTAGCTATAGCATTTGGGAATAAGGAAAGATATCTAGGGGATATCCTCCCTTATCCCCCATATCAAACACTGCCTAAGAGTAAAAAAAAGTTATCCTATGGATTTATCTTTTTAAATTTGATATGATCATTGGGATAGTGAAAGGATATCCCTAGGGATAGCCAGGGGATAAACTCTATCCCGTACACTTATCCATGGATAATATTTTTTCTATCAAACACTACCTATATCCAGATAACCACAGTTTGGTAGACCTAGTATTCCATACTCTAGGCTGTGTTTGATTCCAAAAACACTATCCCTGAAAAAATGTGTGGGATAGTATTTTTTCAGAGGATATCCCCTGGTTATCCCATGAAAGATATCAAATGTAAAATAATTTTTTAGGGGATAACTTTTTGTTATCCCCTTTGTTGTATTTGATTGGATGGATAAAAGAGAGGATATCCCCAAATATAATTTTCTAAACAACAAACTACCCCCAAGTCACCCACGAGCCCCGTACGCCTCCGGGTTTGGCCATCACTATCGAATCCTCTTCTTCTTCTTCCCCTCGTTGGAGGAACCCAAAGAGCGGATAATGGCTTGGAGATCAAACAGCTCGGTCACTTCGCCGGCTTGGAGATCGAACTGGTTGGCGTGGCTTTCCCTTCGTTCCCCTAACCTCTATTTATTAATTCCCATTTGGAAGGAATCAAGCATAGAAACCCTATGAAACAAGGAACAACTTGGTCTCTATTGATGACTGACTTTGTGAATATCCTTTTGGCTTAGGTGGTCTCTAATTGCTGGAAGGATTCCTGGAAGAACAGCTGATGAGATTGAGAAGTACTGGACTTCGAGACACTTGAATAGTGAGTAAGGACAGGTATTTCTCTCTGAGCTACTTCATTGGACAAGGGCAGTTCTTTCGTAATACTTTGGAGGGCAAGCAATCTTGGGTTGTATCGTAGTGTTTCAGAAATTTCAGCTTGCATGCATGTCTATGTAAAATAGGTTTTGGGTCATGGTAGGTTTTGTTGTTTATTGTTATTTCAGTTGCTAAGATGGAAGGAAATATTATGTCTCCATGTCACTGTTTTGTACATCAAGGTCAGGTCTGTAATTGAGAATTTGATGAAGTGCTATGGATTGTTACTGAACTACGTGGCACTAAGATGAACTTATGCCATCCTACTGGAATCTTCTCTGTCTCAACCATTTCATGCACAAGAGGTGGATGAAACTATGCTTGAGACAGAAGGCATTAGAAAAAGAAAGGATGTAGCAGGTGATTGGTGTTTGTATAAATATTAAATATAAAAATAAACTCCAGTCGGTATCTAGATGGATTGGAGCTGTCCATGGAGCACCATATGGATTGTATCACTACATGCACTATAACATGTGTTGACGCCAAGTCACTCTCCTTCAACACCAAGGAACGGAGATCCTCCTCCTCGAAACGCTCATGCAAGGAAGTCCCCAAAGATCGGATGCTCCGGTGGGGACCCTTCGACGCTCAAGTTAGCAACTTGGGAACAGACAAGAGTAAACTAGCAAAAAGAGCTAGAGAACTTGAGTTTAGGATCCTTCCCTCATCATGAGTGTGGGCTTTTATACCTGTTCGAGGGTCTCTTTTCCTGCTTCCAGAAGGTTGCTAGTTTCGAGGTGTCGTTATCCGATAACGAACTGAAGGCAAGGCTGATGGTGATGGATCACAACCGACACTGAGCATGTCAGAGGTGTCCTGCCCCGCCTGCCACCTATCAAGCGCGGCGCTACGGATGGCAGGCGGACCTAGTCATGTCAGACGCGTGCCGTTACGAGGCGTGTCCACGCGCTGTTGCAGTCAAGTGGCGGGGCATGTGGCCACAGCAGGCGGTTGGCGGGCCACGTGGGAGTATTAGGTGGCTCGAGGTAGCCACGTGGGTGTGTTAGGTGGCTCAAGGTAGCGGGTTGCTAGGCTCAGGGCCGAGGCCGAGGTGGGAGCTCAAGGCCGAGGCCGAGGCAGGAGCTCGAGCCCCGAGGCCGAGGCCGAGGGAATGCTAGGTCCGAAGCCGAGGGCGAGGGGACCTCGGAGACTGAAGGGACTTCGGAGGTCGGAGGGACCTCGGAGGTCGAGGGGACCTCGGAGGTCGAGGGGACCTCGGGGCTCCATCAGTTTCCTTCACTGTCAACTCTAACGGCATTGGATCAGCCACATCAGATGCCCCCTCACCTCTGAGACGAAGCGGGCCCATCCCAGCAAGGCGAAAGGGGTGTCACCTCCTAAGTGGCTGATCCCCACCTGCTGCCAACTACCGATAGGCACGTGTCTTTGGGTGCGGCGACAATCTTGCATGGATGATCTGGGGGATACGATGGGGCGGCCTCTACCGTCTATCCGATATGTGGAGATCGGCCTCGAGGTAGGGGTGCCCTCTCGAAGCCTACGAAAAGCTGCCGCCATCATTGCTATCATGACACTGACGTCAGCGGTGTCCCATCATTGATCGAAGGTGAAATGCCCCATACGCCGGGCATCTGCCGAGGTGACCCAGCCTATGGTAGGAGTCCACGTGGCTGGGCAGGCAAGGTGAGATAATTTGAAACTTGATAAAACTGGGCAAAAGCTAAATCTCATCATTTTGCTTAAAACTGTCATTGTCTTCCTCTGGCCTTTGACTTCCTCTGCAACCCGAGAACCAGTCCGCTATTTCTATCACAGGTTAGCCCCCTGACCCTTCTGAGCCTTCTCTTTCTTCTCCTAAACCACTGCTATGGCCTCCTCACCATCCTGGTCCTTGTCGGTCGATTCCGAGGATCATGTTTCTCCTTCGAGGCCTTGCACCTCTTCCTCTCCTACCCCTCATGGTCCTCCGATCTGGAGGATCACATTCCGATCCTTCCATGGCGAGCTGCCCGCAGGGCTCCGGCATGGAGGCGTCGGGCGGCTGCCGGCACTTCTCAGAGGGTGGGGGCGGAATCCCCGACGGGGACCGCCTCCACGGTAACGGGCCAAGACTTGGCTAACCTCAGGGCCCATTACCCTAACGACAGGGTGGTCTCCTCTTGGCCCGGTAGGGTGGCTGTTTATGAAATAACTCTTAAGTTAGGTTTTCGTCTGCCTTTCCACCCATTTTTCATTAACCTCCTCAACTACTACTTCTTAACTCCCACCCAATTGGTCCCAAACTCCCTTCGAACTATTTGTGCCTTCATCATCCTATGCCATTTCCATTCCATCACACCCAAAATCTCCCTCTTTCGAGCCTTCTACACCCTTCGGCAGCAGGCGGGTTGGTGGGTGTTTTAGCCCCGACCCAGCCACGTCCTCAAGCTGTTCCTCCCTTCATCTGTCAAGGGATGGAAATCCTGGTTCTTTTTTGCCGACCTTGACCAAATCAAACCCGGGTGGGGGGACCCCGACCTTCGCCCCAACATGAACTCATCTATAGCCCCCGAGGACAGAGAAGCGCTGGGGCAGCTGCTGACGGCCGAAATCCCTAGGTGCAACTAGCTCCTGTCGGAGGAGAATCTCTGACTCACAGGGGTCTCCACTTGGGGTGGTGAGTAGCTGCCAATACTCAGTCAATTTTCCTCCCCCTTTTTCTTGTCTTCTCTTTATTTTTTTTTACTAACTCCGATCGGCGTTGCGCAGTGACGAAGCTCCCGACCGCCAAGCTCAGGAAGGCCACCGTCAAGAGGATGAGGCCTAGGGAGGAACAAACGAGGGGCAGCAAGCCCCGTCCCCTAAGCATTCATAGTGCGAATTTCCCCACCACCCGAGCGCCGAGAGCCTCCAACCGCACCGGAGGTGGATTTGACAGCCGACACCCCACCGGAGGAGGTGAGGGTCAAGGGGGCGACAGAGGAGCCCCAGGTGTCCACCAAGCCAACTCCAGCAGAGGCAGAGCAAAGCCGAGGCATGGGGCCATCAATGGCGGTGAGCCCGCCCCTAGAGAAAATGCCAGCGGGTAGCCCCCCCGCATGCCGAGGCCGAGCGCACTGAAGCCGCTGAGGGGAGCAGGGTCAAACCGACCCCTCATGGATTTTCCCTTATGAATGATGGGCGTCGAGTAGAGCGGCTCATGTCCCAGGTCATCCTGCCAGAGTTCTAGGAGGAGCTCAGGCAACTGGGGGTGTCCAGGTTCTTCAAGGAGGCCTTTGAGGCCCTCGTCCGAGTAAGTAGCTCTTTTTCCCTGACTTCAAATACCCGATAGTTTGCATGACTGACACTTTGAATGCAGGTGACAAACTCCCTGGAGGCTACTAGGGAGGTCATTAACGAGGGCAAGGCTATCATCCGCTAGGCCCGGTAGGACGCTGAGGGGGTCCTGGCCCAAGCTGAGGCAGTGGAAAGGGCCCTAGAGGCGGCAAGAATCGACTATGCCACCGAGGCAAGGGAGGCCGCCAACCGAGCAGAGGCTGAAGCTAACTGACTTTGGGCGGCGTTGAACCAATTGGGGGAGGCCGAGAGTGCCATCGAGGCCTAGAACCTCCACATCACCAACTTAGGCTCGGCCATCCAGGCGGCCGAGGCCAGGGCCACGTGTGCCGAGGAGGCCGAGAGGAGGGCAGCTTCCCTGGCAGAGGAGAAGGAGGCATGAGCCCGAGAAGCAGAGGCTGCCGCCGAGGCCAGGGTCGCAGCGGCAGTGGAAGAGTTTAGGGAATCAGACCACTTTGCTGATGAGCTGGTCGAAGCCAACGCAGATGCCTATCTTCAAGGGTTCCGCGATGCTAGAGAAAAGGTGGCCCGGGTTCTGGACCTCCCCCGCGCCATGGATATCGAGCCGGACCAAGGGTCTGAGGGGGCCCCCTCTAATGATGAGCCCGCGATCAATCCTTGATTTTGCACTATTTTTCCCTTTGTTTTTGTACCAAGTCCGACTCAGTCGGCATTTTGTAAACACGAGTATCAATGAAATTATTTTTAGCAATCTGTAATGTGTTGTATTTAAGTCCCCAGCTCATCGACGTGGGACCCCTATGGGCCGCGTCGGTAGAGGGGTAGTGTCCATCCCCTTACAAGTGACCTCGACTTAGTTGCCACATAGGGCCGGACTCTCGGGAGAGCCGAAGTCGAACTTAGGGTTGAGCCCACCCGGGCAATCAAGTTTTGATGGGACATTGGCTTCGGAAAGCCAAGATAGACTCGGTCCTCTGAGCACTGATGGAGCATCTGCCTTGGGATGTCGAGGTGGACTCGGGCATCTTAGCACCGACGGAGCATCAGTCTTAGACTGCCGAGGCAAACTCAGGCTGAGCACCGATGGAGCATCGGCCTTGGGACGTCGAGGTGGACTTGGTCCTCTGAGCATCGATGGAGCATCGACCTTGGACTGCCGAGGTGGACTCGGGCTTCTGAGAACCGATGGAGCATCACCCTTGGGACGCCAAGGTGGACTCAGTCCTCTGAGCACCGATGGAGCATCGGTCTTGGACTGTCGAGGTCGACTCGGGCTTCTAAGCACCGATGGAGCATCGGTCTTGGACTGCCAAGGTAGACTCAGGCTTCTATGCACCAATGGAGCATCGATCTTGGACTGTCGAGGTAGACTTGGGCTTCTGAGCACTGAAGGAGCATTGGTCTTGGACTGCCGTGGTAGACTCGGGCTTCTAAGCACCGATAGAGCATCGGTCTTGGACTGCCGAGGTTGACTTGGGCTTCTGAGCACCGATGGAGCATCGGTCTTGGACTGCTGAGGTAGACTCGGGCTTCTGAGCACCGATGGAGCATTGGTCTTGGACTGCCAAGGTAGACTTGGGCTTCTGAGCACCGATGGAGCATCGGTCTTGGACTACCGAGGTAGACTCGGGCTTCTGAGCACCGATGGAGCATCGATCTTAGGTGCCGATGGTCTATCAGGCTTGCAGTGTCGAGTTGGCCTCTGGCTTTTGCTAGTGGTACACCGGTTTTCAGTGCTAATGGTACATTGGTCTTCAGTGCTAATGGTACATTGGGCTTGCAGTGTTGAGCTGGCCTCGGGCTTTTTACCAGTGGTACACTGGTCTTCAGTGCTAATGGTACATTGGTCTTCGGTGCCGATTGTACATCGGGCTTGCAGCGCCGAGCTGGCCTCGAGCTTTTTTCCGGTGGTATACTAGTCTTCAGTGCTAATAGTACATTGGTCTTCGGTGCTGATGGTACATCGGGCTTGCAGTACTGAGCTGACCTTGGGCTTTTTGCCGGTGGTACACCGGTCTTCAGTGCCAATGGTACATTGGTCTTTGGTGCCGATGGTACATCAGGCTTGCAGTGCCAAGCTGGCCTTGGGCTTTTTACCGATGGTACACCAATCTTCAATGCCAATGGTATATTGGTCTTCAGTGCCGATGGTACATCGGGCTTGCAGTGCCGAGATGGCCTCAAGCTTTTTGCTGGTGGTACACCGGTCTTTAGTGCCAATGGTACATTGGTCTTTGATGCCGATGGTACATCGGGCTTACAGTGCCGAGCTGGCCTCGAGCTTTTTGCCGTTGGTGCACTGATCTTCAGTGCCAATGGTACATTGGTCTTCGATGCTGATGGTACATCGGGCTTATAGTGCCGAGCTAGCCTCGGGCTTTTTGCTGGTGGTACACCGGTCTTCAGTGCCAATGGTACATTGGTCTTTGGTGCTGATGGTACATCGAGCTTGCAGTGCCGAGCTGGCCTCGTGCTTTTTACTAAAATGCTGGGTTACTTGAACACATGTTTATTAATATAGAGTGTGGGGCGAGAGCCCAGAGGAATGCAAGTGTGCAATTCAATGTAAAGAAAGGGTACACTACTGATAATACCGATGGAGATTGTCTGTGTTACACGTCCGCAGGAGCGGCTTTCCATCTAGTCCTTCAATTCTGTACACTCCATGATGGAGTGCCTCGGTGACTCGGTAGGGTCCTTTCCAATTCGGTGACAACTTCCCTCCTTCCGTTAGTTTTGAAACTTCAGTCCACCGGAGGACCAAGTCCCCCGGCAAAAATGTCCTCAGGCGGACACGGGCATTGAATACCTGGCCGCTCGCTGTCGGTAGGCTGCCATCCAGAGTCGTGCTCGATCCCATATCTCCTCTACTAGGTCAAGGTTGGCCCGCAACTGATTTGGGTTGTCCTCCTCGCTATTTGACTCCACCCGGGGGCTCAGGGCGCCTATCTCCATGGGAATGATAGCTTCGGAGCTGAAGACTAGGCTGAAGTGAGTCTCTCCGATGGGGGCTCGCGGTGTTGTGTGGTATGCCCACAGCACATTGGGAAGCTCCTCCACCCACCGTCCTTTGTAGTCATCTAGCCGGGCTCTAAGTCCTTGGAGAATGATGCGGTTGGTCACCTCAGCTGCACTGTTGGTCTGAGGGTGCCCGACCGAGGTGAACCGCTGGTGGATACCCAGCTCGGTGCAAAACCCTCTAAAGGATGCATTGTCAAACTGCCGGCCATTGTCGGTGATGAGGGTATGCGGTAGCCCGAACCGGCATATTATGGATTTCCAGAAAAAGGATCTCACCTTGCCCTCGTTGATCTTAGCAAGTGCCTCGGCCTTGATCCACTTGGTGAAGTGGTCAACGGCTACCAGTAGGAATTTGCACTGTCCGAAGGCCGGAGGAAACAGTCCCAAGATGTCCATACCTCACTGGATGAAGCGCCAAGGTGCCGCCAGGAGGGTCAGCTGGGACATCGGCTACCGCTGGATGTTGACATGGTGTTGGCAACTATCGCACCTCTTGATGAGCTCGGCTGCGTCCTCCCTCATTGTCAACCAGTAATACCCATGCCGCAGGGCTTTGTATGCTAGGGCTCTGCCCCCCATATCACTTCCGCATATGCCCTCATAGATCTCTCGCATGATGTAATCAGCTTCCATGGGACGGACGCACTTGAGAACCGAGTACGAGAACGACCTTCAGTAGAGCTTTCTGTCCATCATTAGGAACTTCGGGGCCCACCACTTAAGCAATCTTGCCTTGGCTAGGTCTTCAAAGAGGGCGCCATCGATCAGGTATCAGATGTAGGCATCCATCCAAGAGGGCTCCTACTTGACTGCAAAGCCTCCTCCGCGGCTTCAATGCTTAGGGCCTACAAATGCTCCATGTATGTTCTCCCTAAGGTCCCATGGCCGAGGTGGCCAAGCAAGACAATGCGTCAGCCCTGGCATTCTCCCCTTGGGGAACGTAGCTAACGTGGAAGTAGACAAACTGAGAGCCATGGGACTATACCTTGCTCACGTAATGAGACATGGTTGGGTCTCTGGCCTCGTACTCCCCAGCAACTTGCCTAGAGATGAGTTGAGAGTCTGTGAAGGCCCTCAGATGCTTTGCACCGAGCTCCTTGGCCAGCTTCATCCCCGCAAGCAAGGCTTCATACTCTGCTTGATTGTTGGTGGCTGGAAAGAGGAATTAGAGGACATACTCCACCACCTCCCCCTCGGGGCTCGCAAGAATGAGTTCAGCCCCACTCCCCTGGGAATTCGATGCACCATCAACGTGGAGGATCCAGTCTTCCTTTCCTACCTCCTTAGCCATGGGGGACTCCACGCGCATCTCCAGGTGTGACTCCTCTGGATGCTCCTTGGCCCAGGTGCACTCAACCAAAAAATTGGCTAACACCTGAAACTTCATTACGGACCTCGGGCGGATGGACAGGTCAAACTCTCCTAGCTTGATGGCCTACTTTGTCAGTCGATCGAAGGTATCAGGACGAGACATGAAAGTCCAAAAGGGTTGGTCTGTGAGTACCATGATTGGATGGTCTTGAAAGTAGGATCAAAAGTGCTGAGCGGAGACGATCAGAGCAAAGATGATTTTCTCAGTCTTAGAATATCTTGTCTCAGCATCGTGAAGTACTTTGCTGGTCTAGTAGACCGGCTTCTGCACTCCGTCGACATCTATACGAATAAGCACAGAGCTGACGGCCTCGGGGGAGGCTGCAAGATACAGAAAGAGTTCCTCCGCATCCCTCGGCTTGGATAACAATGGCAGAGTGGAAAAAAACTTCTTTAATTCCTCAAAGGCTTCCTGGCATTCCTTCGTCCACTCGAATCCATTGACCTTGCACAGCACCTTGAGAAAGGTAAACACCTTTCTGCCGACTTGGACAAAAAGTGACTCAAGGCTGCTACCCTCCCAGTCAGGCGCTGCAGCTTCTTATTAGCAGGGGGCCTCATGTCTAGGATAGCATGAATCTTGTCGGGATTTGCCTCGATCCCCCTCTACGTTACCATGAAGCCCAAAAACTTCCTGGCTTTAACCCCGAAGGCACACTTGTGGGGGTTCAGCCTCATCTGATATCGGCGGAGATTGCCGAAGGTCTCTGCAAGATCGGTGACATGGTCGGTTGCATGGGTACTCTTGGTCAGCATGTTATCCACGTACACCTCCATATTACGCCTGATCTGGCTCTCAAATACCTTATTCATTAGCCTCTGATAGGTGACCCCTGCATTCTTCAACTCAAATGGCATCACCTTGTAACAATATAACCCCTTCTCGGTTACGAATGAGGTCACCTCTTCATCAGCCGAGTCCATCTTGATCTAGTTGTACCCCAAAAAGGCATCCATGAAATTGAGGGTCTCGTGGCCGGATGTAGCTTCCACCAACTGGTCGATCCAAGGCAGTGGGAAGCTGTCCCTGGAGTATGCTTTATTGAGGTCGATGAATTCCACGCACATCCTTCAACTTCCACTGGCTTTACGGACCATCACGACATTCGCTAGCCAATTGGGGTAGTGCACTTTGCGAATGTGGCCGGCCGCCACCAACTTACGCACCTCCTCATCTATGGCCTTCTGTCTATCGGGGGTGAAGCTTCTTTTCTTCTATCGGATGAGTTAGCACTCCAGCTTGATGTTGAGCTGATGGGTAATCACTTCCTCTAGAATTCCTGGCATGTCAGACGCCAACCATGCGAAGATGTCAGCGTTGGCTTGCAGGAAAGCGAGGAGCTGGTTGCGAGCCTCCTTCAAGAGTAGGGCTCTGACCTAGACCATCCTCGTCGAGTCCTCCCCTTGGGGGAAGGTCAGCCGGTGCTCGGCCGGCTCCCCTTTCCTCTTCGAGTCTCGAGGGTCGAGCGCCTCTGGTGCAGGTGCAAGTACTACCCCCTGAGGACTGGAGGCCATGTGATAGCAAAGCGGCAGCAGGTTCTGCTCCCCCCGCATTTCCCTGACTCCCTCACTAGTTGGTATCCTCACCAGGAGCATTTTGATGGAGATAACAGCATCTAGGAGGTTAAGTCTGTTCTTCTGAGTATGGTGTTATAGGCAAGGGGCACCCGGACCACAAGGAAGCTCATAAAAATTGTACTCTGACATGGGGGCATTCCAGCCATGATGGGGAGAGTGATTTCTTCCTTGACTTTTATGGAGTATTTGGTGAACCCCATCAAGGGTGTGGTGACAGGTCGAAGTGAGTCAGGAGTCAGGTTCATACAACAAAGGCATCATAACTCAAAACATCCACCGAGCTTTCACTGTCAACTAGAATTCTTTTTACAGGATGCTTAGCATTCATCATGGACACGATGACGCTGTCATCATTTTTGTTGACCACCCCCTCTAGGTCCCTTTTAGAAAAGGAAATTACAGAATCTAACGTCTCCTCCCCCCTTGGCCTCTTAGGCAGGCCGCCTGCCCCCCAGGATATCATCGCCACTGTCTTCTCGATCGGAGCATTATTGATCATTGATGGTGGAGGCGCTGACGGGCCGGGTGCACCCAGGTTGTTCCTCTGAACGAACTACCCCAGGTGGCCTCACTGGATGAGGTCCTCTATCACCTTCTTCAGCTGGCGACAGTTGTCGATGTCATGGTCATGGTCCCAATGGAAGTGGCAGTACAAGTTCTTGTTGCGAGGGGTCTTCAAGCTCAGTGGAGGAGGGCATCGAAGGAAAGGCTCACCCTCGATCTCAAGCAGAATATAAGATATTGGGGTGAGCAAGGGGGTGAATGGACCGTCCCTCGGTGCAAGAGCTTGAGGTCGGTTGTCTGGTCGGCGAGGAGGCTCGGGCCTCCTGGGATGAACTTCAGTAGGCTCTGGACGAGCTGGCTTCTTGGTGGTGCCTCCGTTGGCCTCGTGCCGGGAGGAGTCGGCCTCATCGGCACGAATGTACTTTTGGGCCTCGCTCAAGAGTTCAGCGTAGGAACTGGGCGGCTTCTTGTCGAGGGAATATACAAAACGGGATGGGCGGGGCCCTCGCTTCAAGGCCAGGGTGGCCATAGAATCCTCGAGGTTGTAGACCTCGAGGGTAGCTTCTTTGAATCGAGAGACGTAGTCCCACAGGGACTCGCCACTCTTCTGCTGGATAGAGAACAGACTATCCACCACTCTAGGTATCTTCCGACATGTATCAAAATGGGCCAAGAAAGCCCTCTCCAATTAGCGAAAAGAGTTGATACTCAGCGGGTGCAGGCGGGAGTACCAGGCTCGGGCCGCCTTCCTTAAAGTAGCGGGGAAGGCAACGTAGAGAAGAGAGTTGGTTGCCCCCTGGACCTGCATGAGGATCTTGTAACTCTCCAAGTGGTCTAGGAGATCAGTGATTTCATCGTACGGGTCCAACTGAGGGAGACGGAACCGGGTTGAGATTGGTTCCTCCATGATGCGGTGGGACAGTAGTGGCCGGCTGTCATGGTCTGCCTCAGGCAAGTTGGTGATCCAACGGCTGAGCTTATCCAGCCACTGGTTGTACTCATCAAATTGGCACTCAGCCCGGCAAGCTATTCGGCCATCGAAGGAGCCCTCCCTCGAAGACTCCGAAGAGGGGGAGGAGTGCGGTGGTGAAGACGGGTGCGCTCCGCCTCCCTTCCATGCCGCCGCTATGGGGAAGAACTGTCATGGTGGGAAGGAGACTGGGACCTCTTGGAGGTCTCCCGGTGATGACGCTTGGGCGAAGCACGGTGGTGACGAACTTCCCGAATGGGAGATCTTCCCCGGAAGGAATGTTGACTGGGCTGGACCACCCCTGGGATTGACGTGGGTGGCCCTGGCTATTGCTGCAGAACTTAGACCGCTGCCACCAGTGACTGAACTTGCATGGTAAGGGCAGCGAGTCGATCATCATGATGCTGCTGTGGTGGTGGTGACGTGGTGCAGGGATGCTGGCATGGGGAGCAGGGAGACCGGCCGCCTGCGGGTCAGCTCCCAGGCACTGCCCCCAGCATGGCTGGTGGAGACCTCTTGTGCACGAGTCATCACCATTGCTCGAGAGCTCAGGGAAAGAGAGATTGTCATTAACTGGTTCGAAGCTTTTTATCTCTCCACCCCTTCCTAGCCCGCCAATCTATTGATGCCAAGTCACTCTCCTTCAATGCTGGGGAATGGAGATCCTCCTCCTCGAAGCGCTCCTACAAGGAAGTCTCCGGAGACCGGATGCTCCGGTGGAGACCCTTCGACGCTCAAGTTAGCAACTTGGGAACAGACAAGAGTAAACTAGCAGAAAGAGCTAGAGAACTTGAGTTCAGGATCCTTCCCTCGTCATGATTGCGGGCTTTTATACCTGTTCGAGGGTCTCTTTTCCTGCTTCCAGAAGGTCCCTAGTTTTGAGGTGTCGTTATCCGGTAACAGATGGAAGGCAAGGCAGATGGTGATGGATTACAACCGACACTAAGCATGTCAGAGGTGTCCTGCCCGCCTGCCACCTGCCAAGCATGGTGCTATGGGTGGCAGGTGGACCTAGTCATGTCAAACGAGCATCGTTACGAGGCATGCCCATGTGCTGTTGCAGTCGAGTGGCGGGGCACGTGGCTGCAGCAAGTGGTTGGCGGGCCACATGGGTGTGTCAGGTGGCTCGAGGTAGCGGGTTGCTAGGCTCAGGGCGGAGGCCGAGGCGGGAGCTCAAAGCTCGAGGCCGAGGCGGAAGCTCGAGGCCGAGGCCGAGGGAATGCCAGGTCCGAAGCCGAGGGCGAGGGGACCTCGGAGGCCGGGGGGACCACGGAGGCCGAGGGGACCTCGGGGCTCCGTCAGTTTCCTTCACTGTCAACTCTAACAGCGTTGGATCAGCGACATCAACATGCAAGAATTGCCTCTTCATATGTGAGTGGAAGAATTACTTTGGAGTACAGTGGCAACTTCCGTTGACTGAGAAGCCTCTAGGATACTGTTAAGTATGGTAGTTAACAACTATCTTAGATTACATCAAAAATATGTTGTCATAGGTATTCTTGTCATCAGATGGACCTAAAGAATTATTGCGGGAGCTATTTTAGGAAATTTTATTCGTAGACCTTAAAGCCTGATTAAATCTCATTTGGTTTTGGTGATATTTATGGTTTTGGTGCATGGTCTTTTGCTTGTTAAATGCTGATGGCGATGATTTTTGGTCTGTTGGCTATTGCATACTTGAGATGTGTTCTCAGTGACTGCAACTGGTCTGATCAGTTAAATTAGAGAGAATTGTGCTTAAATTAAAGTGATAGATTTCTGGGATGCCCTATAAATTTGGCTTGTGGGCCTTATCGAGCACTTCCCTGTTTAATTTGCTTCTCTCGAGTTTTGCATGGTAGAACCCAGTTTTCCAGTTCGATCGGTGAATTCTTGTTATCAAATCAACCACACCATGACTTGAGGGACTGGCTGGCTTATTTGGTAGTAGGGCCTCTTTGCTTCCAAAAATTTCCACCCAGGCTCTTTCATCAGATACAATATCCTCTTCTAAAATGTGTTAAATATCTCACTGTTGTTGCAAGCAAGCCATTGCTGTTGCCATAATAGCAGCAATAGTACTATTGCATTATTGCAATGCTAGATTAATTCTAGTATTCTTGCCAAAATATAAAGTTATCAGTGCTTGATTGCTGCATCGATCTCTTCCTGGATTAATTGAAGATGCCATTTTGCCACGTTTAAAGCTCAAATAAATGAAAGAAGCAATGTGTGGGACGACTTCGTAATAAGTTACTATTCTTTAGTAGTCCTAAATAGCTCGAGAGAAGCAAATTAAACAGGGAAGTGCTCAATTTCTGGGAAGTGCTCAATTCTGGGTACCAGCAGGGTTGTCTTGGTGGGGTTATTCAGCAGCCGTGAAGACAAGAAGAAAAGACCATTCACCTGAATCCCATGGCATTAGATTTATGAGAAACATAAGGGCGCTATTTGATGCAGCACAGATATAGGTTGCTGCTTCAGAACTCATGAAAAGAACAACGAATGGATCTTTGTTTTTAAAATGAAATTTTGCACTTTAGAAAGATAAGAGCATGACTCTCCAAATTATCACAGTTCACTGGAAAACTGAATTCATTTGAGTTTACAATTGCAAATAGCTAGAACAAATAAGGTCATAATTTGAAAACTTGAATGAAGTAGCATATATTACAAACTGAAATAAGAGGCATGAAACAATACTAGCATAAAAGACATCCTTGGTTTTCTTTCCACATACATGATCCAATTGACATCTGAAAACGATAGCAGTTTGATTGATCTTCTCATCTTCCTCGAGGATTCACAAGCTATGAAAATTTGCTGCACTAACTGCAGCATCTTCGGCATCATCATCAATGCCGGTACCTGAGTTTGCTCCCTCAACCATGCTCACACTGTTATCAAAAGGTTCCATCTATGGTAGTATGATACCAGGAATGCTCTTTAATCAGAACATGCCCTATTCACAGCCCACATAGCAGAAAACAAAACCAGAAAGAGAAACTAAAGACAGATTAACCGGTTTTTGAAAGCAACATAATCCTTTTGCTTAGCAGGCCTGAACTCCTTATCGGACTTACTTAGCAGCATAATCCTTTTGCTTGTGCTACTGTAACTAACAAATAACAATTGCTATAGCAAAATAGATATCAACTGAACACATTATAGCGATAGATTGAGTTGGCTCAGATAGACATATGCTTCACAATGGTTGCATTTAGAAATGCCATCCTAGTCATGATTTCACAGCCCACACATCATAGCCCTTGGCTTAGATAGGGTGTCAAACATATGCATCATAACGGTTGCATTCAGAAATGCCCTCCAAGTCATGATAGCACATCACATAAATTGAACATCAAAACAAATAAGAAGTCCCTATCATCATTGCCGAATTGAAATGAACAGGCTCAAAAATAATCATAGCCCACACAAGCAAAATTTTTTGAAAACATATGAACAAGGCAATATTGGCATGACGGTCTCGGTTGCCCCTGATACCTGGCAACTTACTTCAAAAATTGTAAAGGGACATAGATTAAGTTGGCTCAGGAAGGCATCCGAGTCAGGATATAGTCAAAAAATGCCTAACATCATGGCCCTTGGCTCAGATAGGGTGTCAAACATATGCTTCACAATGGTTACATTTAGAAATGCCTTCCAAGTCATGATATCGCAGCATGTCATCAGGCGTCAAAACAAATAATAAGTCCATATCATCATTACCGAATTGAATTGAGTAGGCTCAAAACTAATCACAGCCCATGATACGTGACAACATTGGCAACCTGTATATAGAATTTGCATCAAACTATATACCTAAAAGCATTAAGTCATTACAAGAAAATATTCTAAGGCCATAAAAATGAAATATAAAAATAAAATAAAAATGTGTACTTATCATCCAAGACATACGAGTGCAAACAACAACTAACATTTTTCACATCATCAAACGACAAAGAACAAATCCAATAAGAAATCCTGAAATGAAAAGGAAGTTCCCATATAAGACCATTGACATAGTCCTCATTTCACCCCTATTCTCAGTATTTGGTGGAACTTGCTGCACTAACTGCATCCTCACTAGAGGGTCGCTCGACATGTCATAAGGCATTTCCCAAACTTTAGGTGTACAGCATCGTTCAAGAAAAGTGGCTTGGGCTTCATGCTATGTATTGTACCTTTTGTGTTCATTGTTTGGAAAGCCATCGACCAATGCCTTGCAATCATCCCACTCCCTAACGATTTCTTTTTTGCGTCTAGCGAATACAACGTAGAACGATATTTCGAGGACAAGGCAGCAAACAAAAGTGAAACAACTATGTTCGCTTGAACCTCCAACCGATGTGGATGATCCTACAGATGATAGAATGATCATTAATTATCATATGGAGCATGCAATCACCAAAATAGTAAGAAAATAATGAGTTTTCGAAACAATCGTACTTCTAGATGTAAATTAATGCCACATTGCGTTGGCAATACAATCCCTCTTAACCTCACCCCTCCTTGATTCAACTTGACTAATGGGGTTGAAACTTAATTGCTCACTATCATCCAGAGTCTCATCAATATCATTGGCATTGAAATACTTATCGTTGCCTTGAGAACCAAAATGATTTTGTTTTTTGAACTTTGAATCGGTAAGGCAGTGGCTATTCTTCAGAATCCCAAAAGCCTTTTCAACATAGTTACGCAGTTGTGCATGCTGATGGTTGTAAAGATCTTTATGGTTCTCATAATTTGCCGACCAAAAGTGAATGTATAAAAGGTACTAAGATGATACCTAGTGCCCCGATACGGTGCCAAAAATCGATATGTATTAGCATACCCTGAGTTGACCAAATAAAACTTTCCTACAGAAATGGAGAGTAAACACGCATAAACAAGCATAAAACTTTTTGGCAACGTGGTTATATTTTGAAAACCTTATCCTTGGGGACTGTAAATCCTCCATGGTCATAGCATCACATCAAAACTCTCATGTCCGCTGCTGATCCTTCCCATCCAACGCTTACAAACATAAACATATAGTCAAAAGATACAATAGCCATTACATTCTGAGATATAGTGTTCTTTCGATTGCGAAAATGAGGTTGATCCTCCTTTGGTATAATGACCTCTATATGTGTGCCATCCATGGCACCAATTGCATCCTATAGGCAGGAAACTATTTCAGCAAAGCATATGAAATGTAATTGATGGTACATATCATGGTAAATGTTTGATCGTTACCTTAAAGAATGGATAGAAACATCGATTATCTCTTATCTTCGGATGAACCGATGAATCATTTGATGGGACTTGAATGAACTCATCTTGCAAACGCAATACAACATCCATAACCTTATGAAAGTACCTACTTATCGTCTCTTCTGAGTATTGGTTAGTCTCCTGAATAATCCTATTAGATTGACCATGACCCAGACATGAGAAAAAGATTGCCAGTTGCTCATCAATTTTCAACGTTCAACCTAATTTTAGTGACCCTATGCCAACAACTTTGTCTTTAAGAATCTGAAACATCTCTATGTTCATTCTTAGGTACCGGTAGCAATGGTCAGAATGCCCATTCAAAATGTCTCGAATAATGTTCACATCGCTGAATGGTCGAGTATGGCATGGAACCCTTGGAGGACACGAAGTCTCTTCATCCATTTCCATTAACTCATCCAACATTTTGATCATAATGGCATCATCAAGCAGCATGCCATTCATAGTTTGAATTAATAAATCGAAGTGATGACTTGCCATATCAATTGCAAAAGACACCAGCAACATAAACAAGGAACACTGGCACAAGAAAACATGGGTACATTTAATTGCAATAGTGAAACAACTATCACTGGCACAAGAACACATTGGTACATTCAACATTAAATAAAACATGTCGATGATATTAGAATGATAACTTACATGTCAAGACAAATGTTTCATCAAACTAAGAAAGCAAATAACATCATTACATATTCCAATAATGGGTTAACAACAAGTTCAAGAACCTCGATATTTAGCCAAGTGGAATGTAATAAAACTTTTCATTTGCTCTACATCTAACATCATGAATAAATGATGAGTCTCAAAGGATTGACACAAGATGTTAGACATAATTATAAAGTCGTCCATCGCTAAATATAAGTTAAAAAGCTTCTTCTGATAACTCCAAACATTGGGTGGATTGCCGCCTCAAATCCTCTAATATTTCAACCTTGTCTGCCCCTCCAAATCTTCTATGTCATTGTGTTGTGGGCGTAGTATCCTGACGTGATCTTTTGCTTTGAAAGGATGTTGTACCATCAGAGGCCGAATCACTAGGATTAACAATAGGGTTGTGGGATTGGTGAAGGTCCAATATCATCCAGCCCATGTCTAGTGGAAGCGAAAGGATCATCGGAGTCTCCTCCTCCCTCAAGATCTACATGGATCGCATCATTATCAGTCTCATTATGTAAATTCGGTTCATTGAAATAGCAATCATCCGACTGAGTAAATAGAGGAGGGGCACTAGTCCTAAAAAATGGAATGTCTAATGATTGGAAAGCTGGAATTGCTTGCAAAGGAGTTGCATCAAAGCTTTTCGCAACCCCTACACCAGTAGCAACATTCTTTCCATACCAAATGAGCATATCTCATATGGTGCGAAAGGCTTGTTCCTACAGTGTATCAGTTCCTTATTGACCTAGTATAAACCCAAACATAAAATTAGCTTCAATTTATTTAAAGAAAATGCAAATCTAAGAAACATTTAGTGATTTGCTTGCCAAGATCACACCGTCCCACTGTTCATCAGTATTGGCAGGGATTTGTCTCTTTGGATCCCAACCCCAACCAAACAAAGTCGCCAAGTAATGATATCGATGAATTTTTTTTCAAATTCTTCATTCTATTTTGCATATTCTGAACAGTGTACTTGGTTTTAGCCTCTATATTGAACCATTCAAGAACCTGAAGGAGTGCAAGCTTGGTAAATGTGTTTTTGGTTGTACCGCCCATAAGAAACTCCTCCTTCAGCAATCTTGACAAGATTTTATCCTCTTCATTGGTCTAGTTAGTAATCCTAGCAAGAGATGATCCTGTTTCACTGCTCTTCGAAGTGTCGGCCATCGTTCTTCTTTTGTGTGTCTAATTATTTGATGAGATACAAGAAAACAAAAATAATCATGCTAATGGTTTAACCTCACATGATCTTGATAAGCCAAAACCTTGATCACATGATCTTGGGCAAACTAAATCACCCAATCCCATGAGCTTTAACCAGGTGACATGGCCAATTAAATCAAAGACATCACCAAAGAAAAGAAGCATTGAAATTTTAATACCATGCTAATAACCATGATAGGAACAATTAGCAAATGAGGATCCAAATGGTTGCCTCTAAATACTTGGAGAAAGGACTGGTGGATAAGATTATGGTAATTGGTTACATCCATGCCTAGAGGTGACCTTCCACCCCCTAATATCATCAAAGATTCGTTACTCAAAGCATATTATTAAATTTGGACTGTCAGCAGACCCTTATTTTTTAATGCAGAAGTAGCATAGCTAGCTAAAGCGACAATCTTTGATCCTAATCCATGCTTAGGAATTCAAACCAACTTTGGATGTCACTAGCTTATGATGGTGCATGAATTCAAAATGGAGGAACACACCTGTGTTGACACTTCACCTGATTGGCATTGCATTACATAAACAAGACAAAAATATTTTGCTTATATTCCAATAATTAGATGACCAACTCCTCAATATAGAAGAAACAACCTGATAACTAGCCAAAATCATATCCATAACAAATTGACATCATATCTTCCAAATAATAACCAGGCCCAGTATTTCAATTCCTCTTTGATGGCTTTAGATCATGATATTATTATTGTTGAAAAACTTCAATTGACAGGTGAGAAGAGGAGCATCACATGTTAACATTGCCTGTCAAGCTTGAGGCACTCATGGTCAAGTGAATATATAATTCTAGTAAAAGAAGCACGTGTTGGCCCTCCATGTATGACCCTCCTGCGTTTATGACCAAGACCAGATGGAAGGAAAGAGATAGCACGGTTCAAAACACTCTCTTTGATAGGCATTCAAATCATACGTTCACAAAGGCAACTTTCTTCCTCTGTATCCATCCTCTTCTTTTCTTCAGAGCACACGAAAATCATGAGGCAAACATGGCCTAAATCCCCCCAGAGCCACATCAAATAAATCATTTGATGGTCAAAATTTTCACAATTAATTCCATGCCTAAATCCCCATAGAGCCACATCCTCTTAACTACACACAAATTTTGAAGGAAAAAAAAGGTATCACACCAGAGAACCTCAAGGAGGTCCCCAAAAATTCAATCAAAGAACTAATTCCTCCACAAATAAATAAACAAACAAATAAATAAAACAATTGAGAAGCAAAAAAACATAAAAAATAAATAATTAAATAAGGTTAGGAAAATTACCCAAAAAGAAAGGTTAGGGAAAGTCCTCTAGGACGACCACTGTACCCTAAAGTCATCCTCCCTCGAGCGATTTGGGCCACAACAAGGGTTTGAATTACAGAAAAAGGAAATAACAAATTAGGAGAAGACATAGTAGAGATGCAGGAGGACACTAAGCGAGGAGACAAGAGGAGACAAGAAAAGCGTACCTTGGCCAGATTTATGAGAGATGGGAGCATGTGATCGGGACCGGGAGCTCGAGAGACGGAAAAGGAGATCTGGAGTGGGAGACGAGGGTAGGAGATCGTGAGCTTGGGACGAGGGCCACTCGAATGAAAGGAACAAGCAGAAAGGACACGACCTAGGGTAAGCAAATAAATTTGTTTAATTAGCAAATATGCCTTCAAGGAATAACTGGAGGGATAACCAGCTATTCCTGGGTCCCTAGGGAATAAGTTCATATTATAGCTTTTGGGGATAAGAAAGGATATCTAGGGAATATCCCCCCTTATCCCCTATATTAAACACTGCCTTAACACCTTGGTCTGCATTATTTTTTTTGAGAGAAATTTTGGTTTCGCGGTGGCACTAAATATGTTTGTTTTATAGATGAATTCCTCTACCAAAAAAGAATGAACCCCTAGGGGTGGGGGCATCATTTTATGCCTCTCAGAAATTTTTTAACAGTGTGCTGCATCCTTGCATCATTCTCCCAATTTCTAGTGGACCAATTGTGGACATTTTTTTTTTTCAATTTTAAGGGGAAGAAGATAAATTCTAGTTTGAATTTAAGCCGCCAAGAATTAATTAGCACCATAATAACAAATTAAAATTATCTTAATATGGTATTTATTTGGTACTTAAAAAATATATATATAAGGAGGAAGGACAAAAGTCTCTCCACTATGTACATGGTAAAGATAAAGAGTCATTAATACAGTTGCGAAAAGCCATAAGGGGAATTTGAATAGAACAGAAACAGTAAAGAAAACGCTAAACTTGCCTTCATTCATATCACCTAAAGACAATTACAAAGAAAAAAAGAATGAACCTAATGGTCCTATTCTTTGGGAAAAAGGAAAAGAAAAAAAGAAAGAAAAATTCTATCTACTTGAGGATAGCTCTTACATCCAATTTCATTGCACCAAAACATATCGTAATTAAAATTCATGGGTATAGATAATTGGAGCTACTATCACTTCAACTTCTTTAAGAGCTAGAAAACTGAGAAGAGGAGATCATCTCAAGCAAATCAATATCTTTCTTGACTTTATTGGCTTGAACCTCTGAAGCATCATTCTCAACCAAATCAATATCTTTCTTGACTTTATTGGCTTCAACCTCTGAAGCATCATTCTCAACCACACTAGAAGAAGTTAAAGGGGGGCCATTTAAAAGGTAGGAAAGATAAGCGTGTGCTTGTATAGAACTCCCACTAGACATAGTAGTATCATGTGAGCTAGTAGTAGGAGGACTAGCTTTCTCAAATAACAAGTTGGGTGCTGGAGGAGTAGCCAAGAATGTAGTTGCATCCATACCCATGAACTCATCATCATCGCCTTCAATGCCCACGAGGTCAAGTGAGTCATGCATACAAGGCTCTTGGATATCCTTGGCATGAAATCCTTCCTCAAGTGCCCTCTCGCCAACTAACTGTTGGCCATGGGATGTGTCAATATAATTTTGCATGGTCAGCATTTCACCTTCCAAAAATCTTGTAGTTGATGCAGAGAAATTGTAAGCAGACAAAGGCTTGGATGGGTACAAGAATGTGAGTTGGAGTTCGTTCGTTGGGGTTGTGGAAGGGGTGGCATTCATGGTGGCAGTCTCCTTAAAGGTAGTGTTTCTGATGTATTCCAGTAGAATGGAAGGTTGAGATCTTTCACCTTGACTTCCCTTTTTCTTGATCTTTCTCTTAGTGGCATTCCAATGACTTTTAATAGAATTATTGGTTCTACCAGGGATTTGTTTAGCTATCTCAGCCCATTGATTTCCAACTTTCTTGTGTGCTTCCACTAGTAGCCTATCTTCCTCTTCACTCCATGAATACTTCTGAATAGAGATTGATAGTGTGTCAGAAGAATGAACATAAAGATATAAGACACATGCATCACAAAAGATTTTATATATATATATAAAGTTTTTGTTAAAAGTAGAAAAATAAAAATAATGAAGAAAGGAAAGGTTCCAACTCATAGAGAAATCATGGAAAGCAGTGGAAGCATTGTGTTTCATGAATAAAAACAAATATATTTAAAGCAAAGCAAAATAAAAAAAGGAAAAGATGGAAGCAAGAAGAAAAGTATTACACCTTGATATCAGGGCGTAGATAATTATGCCATCTATCTCGACACTGCCTCCTAGTCCTACCCACCAACTTCTTTGCAATCTGAGACCATTGTCCAACACCATGCTGCTCCACTAATCTAATCAGCAGACTGCAAGAGAAGAGAAATAAACTGGTTAAAAAAAAGTCATTAAAAAAAAGAACTCCTCTTTTTAAGTCCTCTTATTAACATGTCACCACACCTCCCTCTTCTCACCTGTCCTCCTCTGTAGTCCACTTCCCTTTCACTGAGTTAACACCAACAGCATAAGATGTTGAACTCGGAAAGCTTGTCCTTCCTTTCCCTTCAGTGCACTTCATTCCTCCCCCTACCTCCTTATAATTTCCACCAACAAATCCTTCATTTAGACTGCAATAGGAGGCGCCTCTAGCCATCACTATCGGAAGAACACCTATTGCACCAGGGAGAGCCCCGCAATGCTCGTTCGCATGGCTCGATACTACCACCTTGCTTGCTTCTTCCAGCGTCGTCTTCTTTGAAACATGCAACTCCTTTTCACCAAACATAAACCTTTCCACTGACATTAATGGCCGTAGGTAATATGGACTCCTCTTTGAAAGTTCTTCGATTATTTGAGACACTTCTTCCATCATGACAGAGGAGGTCGGGTCAGGGAGAGGGAAGGACATGGCAAGGAGAGAAGACAAGAATAGAGGGAGAGAGAGAAAGGAGGAGGATACCATATGTAGCAAAGAATTTAAGGCATATTAAACACTCATACACTCATCTTTCAACGTATTCATAGCAACCATTAATAGCCTTTTGCTGCCTATGAGAGAATGTTATTAGGGAAAATCATAAAAACGCGAAGAAGAGTAGACTCCTCTGTCTCTCTCTATTTAGAATATCAAGGGGCTATAGACTTGTAGTTTTGATTGAAGATTGTGAATTTTCATGGCAAGTTGGATCAAGAGCTATTTAAAAGGGCAAGTGTAAGGAGCTGCTAGATTATAGTTACAATTGCCACGTAGTGTTTTTAAATTTCTATGGTACACATCATAAGGGTTGATAATTCCACATGCCAAGCTAAATAGGAGGCCACCGATCATAAGGTTCAAATTGATCAAAAGTGATGTAGTGGTTGGGCTAGCTTGAGCTATTTTATATTATAATATATTATTAAAATTATGATTATTATTATTTAATGACATAATATCATGTATTGTGATATATTATTTAAGTAGTATCACAAAATTAAAATGTTACATAGCATAATAATATTTTCAAAGATTTATAATAATCATATTATATTTATAATATTATAATAATCTTTAAATATAATAAAATATATTATATTATTTTAATCATATTATACTGTTATTAATTATAATATTAAATATTATTATTCTCTTAGTTTCAATATATGATCTTAAACGGCTTCTTCATGTTTAGCATATTAATCATTATTATATTATATATTATTATATCTTTTTATACTATATAAAAGGTTAGATCATAAAAAATACTAAGTAATTTTATTATACAATATTTTTTATTTTGTTTATCAAGTACTTCAACATTATTGTTGTTAAACAACATTTTTTATTTTTTAATAAAAAAGCCTTACTGCTGACGATTCCACCAAACCAAGCTTGTTAAATAATCAAGATTTAGATTATATGAATTATATATTTTAATCTGATTAGATTGATCAAATAAGCAATGCAACCAATTTGACTTAATCTACGTCTTGAGAGCAACTTTTGTGACGGTTGAGTCCAAATATCATGATCCCTTTTAACGAAAACAAAGTAAAAAATAAAAGCAACCGCCGTTACTCCTTTTTTAAGCAATTGATGAGGGGTAAAATCGTTATCGCATTAATGACCGCACACATCGACAATTGGGTCTAGTCCAATTCCAACGTCCTATCGGCCAACTGTCAAACCATTAAGCAGCGAAGCCCAATCGCCCTCAGCAGCGTCAGGTCGTCCTAACGATCCCAACCATTCTCATACCTAGGCAACCCAAGCCATCCATACCTCGGCAACCCAAGCCCAAGCCATACCTCGGTAGCCCAAGCCCGAGCCATCCTCATACCTCGGCAACCCGAGCCATCCATACCTCAGTAACCCGAGCCATTCTCATACCTTGGCAACCCTTGCCATCCATACCTCGGTAGCCCGAGCCATTCTTATACCTCGATAGCCCAAGCCGTCCCCACACCTCTACAGACCAAGCTATTCTATACTTCAGATAACCAAATTGCCCCTCGCCTCGGCCGGGCCGAGGCGCTCGAATACCTCTGCGGAATCCGGTATGGGAGAGTGCGAATTCACTATGACTGAATAAGATTCCAAACGAGGAATCATACCCAAGAGTGGCCTAGGACCTATAGGAGTGGCGTAGAACCTACACAATCGCTGAATCTCAAGGCATCAACCAGCTCTCCCAACTGTCGATCCTTTAACTGACAAGATACAGTCCTACTGACCTCATAACAAACTTGATTCGAATCCGTTTTGGATCATAACAACTTTCAGACCTCCCCTCACGATGCACCCAAGGAATCAGATAATCCTCTATAAATACCACTGCCCTCTAACCTCTCAAGTACGTATGCTTGAACATTCACTCATTTTCACTCATCATCACACTGAGAACAGCTCCATCTGAGCTTAGAGCTCTCGAGAGAGAACACCCATCTAGGGGAGCTCTTTTGTGAGAGTCTTCTCCTCACGTCTGCTTGCTGTGAATCTCCACTAACTTAGGCATCGGAGGGTCCTTAGTAGAGGGCAACCCCCATAGCACCCTCTGCATGTGGACTATCTTGCAGGTTCCACCCCGAGGTGATGAGATCGACATTCGGATCAGGAGCTGAAAGTGCACCCGAATTGAAGAACGGATTTCTGCGGCAACAAATTGGCGCTAGAGGAAGGGCCTCAAGTCCCATAAACTTGTGATCCAGGAGACAAGACTCAAAGAACCAGAGGAAGCATCCTCTAATGGCCAATCAAAGAAGAGCCACGTCCGAGGTTCAGGATCAGACCGCCTCTCAAAGGCCTGATCTGATCAGCGGTGCGGTACCTCCACCGCCATCTCCAGCTGAAACTCCTTCGTCATCGGTGACGACGGTAACGCTGGACCAGTTTGCCGCTCTGGTTCAGCAGGTCCAGGCATTGACCCAGCTGGTCCAGGGGCTCCAAGCGACCCCTGGCCCCGCCATCCCTGCTCCTCAGCTTCATGAAGAGGCCGTTGCCCCTTCTCCGCCAACAATCTCTTCCACTAATCTGCTGGAAGCAGCAGATTATCATCACCAGCCCACAAAAGCGAAGCCAGTGCCGTGGCGAGCTGGAGGGAAGAGCCCGCTCAGATCTAGGCGGGTTCGTTCTCCCTCTCCAGTGTCTTCCCAGAACTCAACACCCCTACCGTCTTCCCATCGCCCGATCCCTCCTACCACTTGAAGGGATCAGGCAATAGATGCAGAAAATGCATTGGGAATGGCATCAGGAGTTAGATACCGTTAGACAAGCCCCTCCGTCCTAATCGAAAGTGAAGCAGGGCATCCCCTTCTCCAAGAGGATCATGAGGGAAGTGATTCTCCCTCATATTAAGCTTCCTACCATTGAGCCGTACCATGGATTCACCGATCCCGATGACCATCTGAGTAGCTTCAGATCCATCATGGTGTTCCACAGAGCATCGGATGTGATCCTATGTCGAGCCTTCCCCTCCACTCTAAGAGGATCTACCCAAACCAAGTTCAATCGATTGAAACCAGGTTCCATTGATTCTTTTGACGAACTGAGCTGTTTGCTCATTAGCCAGTTCGTCATTAGCCATCACCAGTGATGGAGATCTGATTCCCTCTTCGAGGTCAAGCAGAGAGAGGGGGAATCACTGAAGAATTACCTCGGTCGCTTCAACACGGCCCTCTTAGAAGTCGACCATCTCAACCACGAGGTGGCCATGTCTGCCCTGACCGGAGGAGTGTTGAAGGAGGGAGACTTCTACCTGGCTCTAGAAGTTAATTACCCGAAGAGCCTTTCATACATGATGTCCTTGGCAGATAAGTACGCTAGGGTCAAAGAATCAAGAGATCAGCTCGAGCTGAGCAGCTGAAAAAGGAGAAAAAGGACTCGGATAAGCAACGGGCCCACCGCCGTGCTATCCCACCTTGCCACCATAGAGCTCCTCCGTCGCCGCCTCGAGACTGAACGCGGAGACTCAAAGGTTCGACCGCTACACTCCCCTCACCGTGCCAAGAGAACAAATCTTGATGGAGATCGAGTGGCAAATTCCTTGACCCACTCCTCTCCGAGGAAATGCAACTCGGAGGGATCCAACCAAGTACTACCGCTTTCATTGGGACTATGGGCATGATACCGAGGACCGTTGGTAGCTCAAGAATGAGATCGAGCGATTGATCTGGTGGGGCAGACTAGACCGGTTCAGAGGGCCTCCTGAGACGAACAATGAGGAGAATTGCTAGCCCGAGCCTCGCCAGCTTCCTCCACCAAATCCTTTGGTCATTGGTAATGTCAATGTGATAGCGGCAGCCGTCTCCCTATCTTCTTGGCCAAGCGAGAAGGAAAACTCGCCAAAGAAAGCTCGAGTTGATGAGCTCACTTTCTCTGATGAAGACCTTCGGGAGGTACATTACCCCCATGATGATGCCTTGGTTATATCTTTGAGCATGAACAATTATGATGTACACCATATCTTGATTGATAGTGGATGCTCTGTTAACGTTCTATATTTTGATGTCTTTGTGAGATTAAAATTCTGGATAGAAAGCCTCTGACCCATGGAGTCCATCCTAGTGGGCTTCACAGGTGACTCCATAATTCCTGAGGGAGTTATCACTCTGTCAGTCTGAGCTGGCACCTGGCCCCGCATGGCTACCATGCTCATGGATTTTCTCGTGACCAAGCTCAGGTCTCCTTATAATGCCATCCTCGGTAGACCGGGGCAAATATCTATCAAGGCCATCATTTCCATTCCCCATCTCGCCATGAAGTTCCCTACCGAATGGGGAGTGGGGGTTGTTTGAGAAAGTCAGATCATAGCTCGGCATTGCTTTATCGTTGACCTTCAGTCTAGAAAGCCTGAGGTGGACGGGCTGGATCTCGAAAAGATTTTATCGAGCAACGAGGAGAGCCAGCCGAAGAACTAGAGGAAGTACCACTCGATGAAACTCGACCCAATCAAACCATAAAGATCGGGTCGCGGCTAGAAAGAAAGCTTCGGCAAGAATTAATTGAATTCCTTCAAAGGAATGCTAATGTCTTTGCCTGGTCTGCATCAAATATGCCCAAAATTAGCCCAGACGTCCTGGTCCATTGCCTCAGTGTGGACGAGACATTTGGCCAATTAAGCAGAAGAAAAGGAGCTTCGCCCCCGAGCACCAAAAAGCCATTGAAGAAGAAGTGGATAAACTCATCAAAGCCAAATTTATCTGGAAAGTTAATTACCCCGACTGGCTGGTGAATATGGTCATGGTGAAAAAGTTAAATGGCAAATGGAGGATCTGCATCGACTTCACTAACCTCAACAAGACCTGCTCAAAAGATAGCTTCCCTCTTCCTTGGATCGACCAACTCATGGATTTAACTTCAGGCCATCAAATGCTGACTTTTATTGATTCCTATTCAGGCTACAACCAGATCTGAATGGCACCGAAGATGAGGAGAAAACCACCTTCATCATCGACCGAGGCATCTATTGCTACCGAGTTATGCCCTTTGGTTTGAAAATTACAGGTGCCACCTACCAAAGGCTAGTCAACAAAGTCTTCAAGGAGCAAATCGGTCGGAACATGAAGGTGTATATTGATGATATGCTAGTAAAAGCAAGGAGGCACCTCAGCACGTCGAGGATCTCGCGAAGAGCTTTACCACACTTTGAAAGTATCAGATGAAGCTCAACCCCACCAAATGCGCATTCGGGGTCAACTCCGGGAAATTCCTTGGCTTCATGGTTTCTCAGCGAGGCATCGAGGAAAATCCTCAGAAGATCCAAGCCCTGCAACAAATGGTCCTTCATGGGTCAGTCAAGGACGTGCAACGCTTTACTGGGAGAATAGCAGCCCTCAGCCGCTTTATTGCTTGGTCGGCCAAAAAATACCTCCCCTTCTTCAAAGTGCTTCGATCAACCAAAAACTTCCAATGGACACCGGACTGTCAGAATTCCTTTGAAGATCTCAAGAAATACCTCGGCTCACCACCTCTCTTCAGCAGGCCAAAGCCAGTGGAAATGCTGAACTTATACTTGGTGATCTCTGAAAACGTCGTTGGCTTGGTGCTAGTCAGAGAGGAAAACAAAGTCCAAAGACCTGTTTATTATATCAGCAAAGTACTCAAGGATGCTGAAACGAGGTATACTCGAGTCGAGAAGATGGTCCTAGCCCTGCTGACATTGGTCCTAAAGTTGTGGCCATATTTCCAAGCACGCACTATCGCTGTCCTGACTAACCAACCAATCAAAGCGATTATTAATCACCCAGAGGTGTTAGGAAGAATGACCAAGTGGGCTATCAAGCTGAGCGAGCATGACATTCAGTACCAGCCTCGTCCAGCCATCAAAGCCCAGGTTCTGGCGGACTTCCTCCTCGAGTGCACCATACCCGAAGATGGCTTTGCTTTGGATACCCCCGGACAACCAAAGCCTAGTGCCCCATGGTTGCTTCACGCTGATGGATCCTCTAGTGCGGGTGGTTTTAGCGTCGGTCTGGTCCTCACCAGTCCAGAGGGTGCAACCTTCGAATATGATGTCCGCTTCTCCTTCCCAGCCTCGAACAATGAAGCCGAGTATGAAGCCCTGCTCTCCGAACTCCAAATCACTCATGAGCTTAAAGTCAAAAAACTAATTGCCTACACCGACTCCCAGTTGGTGGCTGGCCAGGTGCAGGGGAGTTCAAGGCTCGAGAACTGAGTATGATTCGGTATCTCCAAAAGGTGCATGATTTATCCTCCTATTTTGATGAATTTAAAATTATCCAGATCTTAAGGGCTGAAAACGCGCGCACCGACCTCTTGTCCTACCTGACGGCTATGGAGTCAATGGATCTCAAGCGAAAATTCCACTTGGAGGTCCTGGAGAAGCCCAGCATCGCCGATGCTGACCAGATGATGCAAATCGATATCGAACCATCCTAGATGGACCCCCTGCATAAATACCTTAAAGAAGGGCTGCTACCCACTGATAGAAAAGAAGCGAAGAAGCTAAAAATGCAATCATCCCATTATGTCCTGATTGACAACCGGCTATATAAGCGGTCTTTCTCAATGCCATTGCTCAAATGCCTTCAGCCAACAGAGGCCGATTATGCCCTTCGGGAGGACCATGAAGGCATCTATGACAGTCATCTTGGCGGTCGGGCCCTATGCCATAAAGTGTTGCGTCATGGGTATCATTGGCCGACGATGCAGAAGGATGTCGACGACCTCGTCCGAACTTGTGATTCATGCCAGAGGCACTCAAATGTCCAGAGGCTCCCCTTGGCACACCTAACTTCCATATCATCCCCCTGGCCCTTCGCCAAATGGGGAATGGATATTCTTGGCCCTTTTTCCCTTGCAACGGAGCAAAGGAAGTTCTTATTTGTTGCAATTGATTATTTCACTAAGTGGGTTGAAGCCGAAGCAGTCGCCCAAATAACAGAAGCTTGAGCTAAAGACTTTGTATGGAGATCCATCATCTGCCGCTTCGGCCTTCCCCACACTATCATCATCGACAATGGGAAACAGTTCGACAATCCTAAGTTTCGAGAGTTCTATGAGGATCAAGGTATTCTCCTTCGCCTGACATCGGTCGGACATCCTCAAGCCAATGGAGAGGCTGAGGTAACCAATCGAACTCTCCTATAGGGAATTAAAGCTCGGCTTAACCGGGCACAAGGTACATGGGCCAAGAAACTCCACCATGTGTTGTGGGTGTACCGGACTACCGAGAGGGTACCCACGGGGCAAATCCCATTTAAGATGGCCTTTGGCATAGAGGCTATCATTTCAGTGGAGGTTGGACTCCCCTTCCCTCGCGTGGAAGGTTATTCAGAGGAATCCAATGATGAACAGCTCCGAACCAATCTCGACCTAGTAGAAGAAGTCAGGGAGAAAGCCAGAATCCGAATGGCCACCTACCAGCAAAGAGTTGCCCGCTATCACTCCACCAGAGTCCGAGAGAAATTTTTCCTCCCCAGTGATTTGGTGCTTCGAAAAGCATCCGTCTCAAAGCCTCTGGAGCAAGAAAAATTATCCCCAAATTGGGAAAGCCCCTACCAAGTGGCGGAAGTAATCAAACCCGGCACCTACAAGCTCCAAGAGTTGGATGGAAAATCTATTCCTCGGACATGGAACTCGGATAATCTTCGCATATATCATCAGTAAAAGTATGCTCTTACAAAGCTCATTTTGTTCATTGAATTAAATTTAATTCCCAAAGACTCGCAAAATTCTTATAACTCTCCTTGAAAGCTGCAATGAGAAGCAGGTCTTACTATATATTAAATCCTTGACCGGGCCGAGCGATCTCCGTACCTTGGCCGCACCAAGTAAAATATAATTGACAAACCTCAGCTGGGCCGAAAGAGCTTTGTACCTTGGCCGTGCCAAGTAAAATACAATCTTTTTAAAATCCTTGGCCGGGCCAAGCGATATCCGTAACTTGGCCGCATCAAATAAAATATATTTGACAAACCTCGGCTGGGCCGAGAGAGCTTCATACCTTGGCCGCACCAAGTAAAATATAATCTTTTTAAAATCCTCGGCCAAGCCGAGCAATCTCCCTACCTTGACCGCACCAAGTAAAATATATTTGACAAACCTCGGCTGGGCCGATAGAGCTTTGTACCTTGGCCGCGCCAAGTAAAATATAATCTTGAAGCCTTGGCCAAGCCGAGTGACGGTCTTCGTACCTTGGCAGCGCTAAGTAAAATATAATCTTGAAGCCTCGGCCAAACCGAGTGATGGTCTCCATACCTTGGCAGCGCCAAATAAAATATAATCTTGAAGCATCGGCCAAGCTGAGTGACAGTCTCCATACCTTGGTAGCACCAAGTAAAATATAATCTTGAAGCCTCGGCCTAGCCGAGTGACGGTCTCCATACCTTGGCAGCGCCAAGTAAAATATAATCTTGAAGCATCGGCCTAGCCGAGTGACGGTTTCTGTACCTTGGCAGCGCCAAGTAAAATATAATCTTGAAGCCTTAGCCAAGCCGAGAGACGGTCTCTGTACCTTGGCAGTGCCAAGTAAAATATAATCTTGAAGCCTTAGCCAAACCGAGTGATATATCCCCGAAGCCTCGGCCAAACTGAGTGATATATTTCTGAATTATCCCTGAAGCCTCGACCAAACCGAGTAACATATTTTTGAAGCCTCATCCAAACCAAGTGATACATTTCTGAATTATCCCCGAAGCCTCGACCAAACCGAGCGACATAGTTCTAAAGCTTCGGCATGATCGAGTGATTCCTCAAACACTCTAACGCGACTAAGGCATCCTATCATGCTTCGATAGAGGTAAGTAACCTTCCACCACTTATCAACAAAATTATACATGTTCTTTCATTCCCTCAAGTAAGATCATGCATGCATCAAAAGTTTACAGGGCCACCCAGGCCTTTTTCTGACCTAAACAAAGGTGAATGCTTCCTCCTCAGAGGACTAAATATCGTAGCAAAAGCGCTGCTGAATTAGTAAACTATGCTACAACCTAGAAAGCATGATGTGAGTAAGAAAACTCCCAGCACATCCATACTGAAAAAAGAAACAAATACTCAAAGAAAGAAGATTAAAATACTTTCTTTATTAATAAAAAATTACAACCTCTTGAGAGGCATTACAAGTGCATCATAGCACAGAAAATAAAGATAAATAAAAAGCTCGGCTGAGCAGCTTCGGTCAATAACGATGTCTCTACATCCGACCCCAGAAATAAGAGAAACCAGATAGCTCTGTTGAGCCACTGGTTAATGCCAAAGAACAAAGTAGGCCATCCATGGATCCCTCAGGCGAACACATTGAGGGATCCTAACCAGGTCAAAGACCTGTGGATGCTTATGCCAATGAGGCCTCCTCCCCGAGTGGGATGCTGGGGTGCTAGTCACTGCCCAAGCACATAGGCAGGGAACCAGCAGACTAACACCACTCTCCTTCTTCCTCACATGGAAAAAGATTCCTCAGGTAGATGAACTGAGGGATCCAAATTGAGGAAGGAGGTGAGCTCCATGTCTTCCATGGGGAGTATGTATGCTTTGCATTTCCTGTGGTCCCCATGGCAAGTGACAAAGGACACATAGGAAGCGCGTATGTGCGCTCCCCATATGACCTCTATGGGCATCCTGTGTGCTCTCCATATGACCTTCGAGATTCCTCCCTTAAGGACTACTTGCTCTTCAGCAGCTTCTCCATCACCCCAGCTATCTGGGACAAACCAGCTTTCAAAAAGGAAGCTCGATCTCTCCACTCTCAATGAAACAGGCGCCATGAAAGCCCTTACAAACTCACAAAGAAGAGAAGGCCTTGGGAGATGGCCTAACACAGTTAACTCCCTGCCTTTTTTATAGACAAGCGAACTGGGAGCAACCATTAAAGAATGGAGCCCCAAAATTTGAAACACCCGGGCCACCCTACCACGTGGTAGATCAAAAGAAAAGGGCACTTTCCAAAGCGCACTGAACGCGCCTCCTAGGCCATGACGGAAGACGAAGATTTTCTTCTAACCTCGAATCAAGAGCCTTAAATGTAGGAAACTGACTGTAGGTCCTTAAGATATCGCAGTCCTAGGAAATCCCCTTTCGAAAATGATGCCGCCCAATGGCGATCGAGTGCTTATCGCATACATTAAAAAGACCCGCATTGGAAAAGGCCAACGGGATAAATGCCTTAGGCAGAAATGAAACATCCTTTAGCAAAGCTGTTTTATATGCCTCGGCGAAAGATGCATCAACTTTTTGCTTCGGATGAACCGAACTACCTAACCTCAGCCCCAGCCAAGGTATTTGAGCCGTTTTCGGTCATTTCATGCCGAACCATTTTGTGCCTCGGAGAACCGAGTAAGCTCGTGTGCACCTAACCTCAGCCCCAATCGAGGCAAAGTTAGAGTTACATCCCGCAGCAAAACCAAACAATTTTGTGCATTGGCAAAACCAGTTAATCTGGCTTCGATTGAGCAGAATCTTCGATTCAGAACCCCTAAGGGCTATCCGACCTTAAAGCGTATTTCGTCTATTATCGAAGGAACTCCCGGCAAAAAGGTCATTCGAAAAGACAATGACCAAAGCGATAAGGCAAAGTAGAAAGAGATTAAAAGATTCATTCATTGAATTCTGATTGGATTACATGTTGAAAAAACAAAAAAATACATGAGCAACCCTTAAGAATCAGGGTTCGGGTCGGTCCCGGGAACCTCCTCGATAACAGTCGAAAGGCATTCTTCAGGAGCCATGTTCTCTTTAGGACCCAGGATAGCGTCAAGATCGACGTCCGAAATATCCTCATACTCGGCTTCTTTGGCCCTCGGGGTACGAATGTCAAATAGGTTGGCATCCATAAAAGATAAATCTAACTCGGGATACATCCGAGAGATTTTTTCCCAACTTTCCTCCTCGCTGAACTAGAATGCATCGGCACAAGCCTCTTTACGCTCCTCAGAGAATTGAACAGAGCTTTTGTACTCCTCCATAGCCAAGGTAATTCGGTCGTTAGCTTTGGCTAGCCGACCCCCAAGATCAAGATTCATTTGGCAACTCGAGGCCAAATCTGCCCTAAGGGCCTTAAGCTGCTCCTGTGCCTCGAGCTCGATTTTTCCTATCTGCAAGCATCAGGTTGCTTGAGGCCATAAACAAAAGAAAAGTGCCATAAACAATTAGACGAAAAGACACTATACCTCTTCCTCCCACCGAGCCATTTTATCGCTCAGCTCATGGACCTTTTCTAGGGCCTTTAATCTGGCCGCTTTATTCTATTGGAGACCCTTCTTGAGGTCATCAATTCAGGATTGTTTGTCCTCGATGTCCCACTGAGATTGGTTGAGACAAGTGGTGAGCTTGGCAATCTGATCATGCTGCCATTTCAGCCAATCTTCCCTATCGGCGAGTTTCTTATTCAGGCTGGCAAGCTGATCTTGCTACCACTGGCACCTACGCTCCTCCTCCTTGAGCCTCCTGCTTTAATTATTCTTCTCCTTAGCATGGCTATTTTTCAGCTGACCCCACCTCTTATCAAAGTGCTGCTGCAAGGCATTGACCTCGTCAGCGTGCTTAGCCTTAATTTGGGATAACTCCAGGCAAGCCTTGTCCGACTATTCTTCTTTGACTTGAGCCTCAAGCAGAGAGGCCCTCTCGGCAGTGATTTGGTAGCACTCGCCCATCCTGTCAAGGTCCGCCTGAACGGACCCCAGGGCCCTGGAAAGCTAGCTGGTCGAATCCACCCTCGTCCGAAGGTCGGCCGCCTCCTTCCTGGCCTGGTCACAAGCCCCCGTGACCAAATTTAAGCACCAATTCAGCGTCCTCATGATCAAGGCATTCTAAAAAAAAGTACAAGTAAAAAACTATAGCCGAACCGACCGACTAAGAATTACGACTTCGGTACAATGACTTACTCGAAAGGCATAGTTTGTGGCGATCTTCATAAGAGTCACATTACTAATTTCGAGGAGAAGGTTAACATCCTTCGGCGCCCCGGACTGATCAAAAGATGTGTCAATAATATCCCCGACTATAGGCTCGTCCATCAAGGAACTCCCCCCCGCGCGCAGTACAGACCGCATCAAGGCGATAAGCATGTCATCCACCTCTAGGCTGTGGACGAGAGAACTCATAGCCGAAGAGCCAGCCTAACGGACTTCGGCCTAAGGAACCGCCATCCACTCGGCTTCCTCCATTAGAACTTTAGCCTGTAGGGCCTTGGATGCTTTGGCCTCGATTGAGGGAACCCTGGCCCGAGCATCCCCTTCATTCAGTGATTCTTCTTCTTATTCCTCTTCCTCTCCAACTGTTGCTTCATCTTCGACAGACTCCACCTGAACTTTGATCTCTTTCATGACATCCCTCGGTACCATAAGAGAGAGATCCTCAGCAAGAGGCACCTCGACCTTCACCAACCTTTCAATCAGCGGCTTCCACTGCTTCTCTTGACCCCTCCACCTGAGCAGGAGCCTCTTCCATGCATAGTGGGCTCCCCACCGCTGGTAATTGAAGCTGATTAACCTCTGGCAGAAGGATCACCGAATGGACCGGCAACATCTTCTCGGCATCATCCGACACGATTACTATTTGGAGAGAGAAAACCTCAGCAGCTCCTTCCAACCTCCCTCCAATGATTCCCTCTGCTACCTTGCCCCCCTCCAGCAGGGAGGGCTCATCAATTATGGCTGGCACTTCTGCTTCCTCCTTTGAGATAGAAGAGGGATGGTCGATGCTGTCTTTCCTTGGCTCCCTTGAGCAAGACCCGGAAGGACGGACCCTCTTCTCGGACCTATGCTTGTCACTGGAGCTGGAGCCCCTATGGCGCTTGCCTAGTTCCTTCCTCATTTGGCCCACGAATGCGGACCTCTCGGTTGAAAATACAATGGATGTTTAGTTAAACAGTAGCGGAATTACATAAGCACACTGACCATCAGAGCAAAGACTTACCTTGAGGATCGATGGAGCTAAGCCCAGCAGTGAAAAGGGCATCCTCTGATAACAGAGTGCTGGTTGATACCTCCTGACCACTGCGAAGGGTTACCAGATCTCTCTTCTCCTGCTCGCTCAACTCTGGGCACGCCTCTAGATCCTTCACATAACTCGCCCATCCCCTCGAAAAATCTGAACCGATGTTTCCATCGATAATGAAAAATCAGAACTTTCACTCCTTTATCGAAGAAGGGTTATCATAAATCATCTTGAACGACTTCCAGGGACCAATGTAGGGCCACTCAGAGCTCCTTCCGAAAATCAGGTTGTAGCAGACTCGAAATATAGGAAGGGTCACAGTCACCCCAACGCGACTGTACATCGAGATGAACTTGATAAGATTGCGCCAGCTATTTGGGGCTACCATTGTTGGACATATATTATAGAACCTCATCACCTCCTATACCAGCGGGTGAAGAGAAAATCGAAGACCTGCCCTCAAGCTCTCCTCATAAAAGAAGACTCCATGGCTTAACTCAGTCGAAACCCGGTGCTCAGCCCTCAGCACCCATAAGGTTACATCCCGAGGAACCCTATAATGGCGATGGATTCTATCCAGATCATCAAAGGTTACCTCTAAGGCAACATCGCTAGGACCCTTCATATTGGCTGAATAAGAAGAGGAATACGAACAAGCAAGCAAGGGCTCAGGGAAGAATGGAAAATCTTTATGGCAGGGACGAAGAGGCGTTGCAGAAGGAGCACCGCCCTAGCCCTCTTTAAATAAACACTTCAAAAGAAAAGCCAAAGATGCCAAAACTTTTGATATGGGAGCCAGAAATAAAGGAGCCCCGCCACGTGGAATTTTCGCTATCGTGGCCTGCTGGAAACGAGGCATTCCCTCCTCGAGCTACGGCAAAAAATGATGATGAAACAGTGACCCATCATTTACAATCCCCCAAACAAGATTGTTCCAAAACTCTACTCCCTATATCCGAACTTACACTTTGGACTAGGGAGTGGGGGCATGTGATGAGGGATAAAATCGTCATCGCATTAATGACCGCACACATCGACAATTGGGTCTAGTCCAATTTCAACGTCCTGTCGGCCAGCTATCAAACCCACTAAGCAGCGAAGCCCAATCGTCCTCAGCGGCATCAGGTCGTCCCGATGACCCCAACCATTCTCATACCTTGGCAATCCGAGCCATCCATACCTCGGCAACCCGAGCCCGAGCCATACCTCGGTAGCCCGAGCCTGAGCCATCCTCATACCTCAGCAACCCGAGCCATCCATACCTCAATAGCCCGAGCCATTCTTATACCCCGACAGCCCGAGCCATCCCCACACCTCTACAGACCAAACTATTCTATACTTTAGAAAACCAAATTGCCCCTTGCCTCGGCCGGGCCGAGGCGCTCGAATACCTCTATGGAATCTGATGTGGGAGAGTGCGAATCACTATGACTGAATAAGATTCCAAACAAGGAATCATACCCAGGAGTGGCCTAGAACCTACAGGAGTGGCCTAGAACCTACGCAATCGCTGAATCTCAAGGCATCAACCAGCTCTCCCAGCCGTTGATCCTCTAACTAACAAGATACGGATCCTACTAACCTCATAACAAACTTGATTCGAATCCGTTTTGAATCATAACGACTTTCAGACCTCCCCTCACGATGCGCTCAAGGAATTAAGTAATCCTCTATAAATACCACTGCCCTCCAACCTCTCAGGTACGCACGCTTGAACACTCACTCATTTTCACTCATCATCACACTGAGAACAGCTCCATCTGAGCTCAGAGCTCTCGAGAGAGAACACCCATCTAGGGGAGCTCTTCTGTGAGAGTCTTCTCCTCACATATGCTTGCTGTGAATCTTCACTAACTTGGGTGTCGGAGGGTCCTCTACAGAGGGCAACCCCCATAGCACCCTCTGCGCACGGACTATCTTGCAGGTTCCACCCCAAGGCGATGAGATCGGCATCCGGATCAGGAGCCGAAAGCGCATCCGAGTCAAAGAACGGATTTCCACAGCAACAGCAATTATGTTATAAATGATAAAATACTAATAATGACAATAATTTTTTTACTCACACCACCACTCTCTCTCTCTCTCTCTCTCTCTCTCTGTCTACCTCTCTCAAGCTCCTCAATGATCTCCTTTCCCTAACCGTCGCGAAAGGTGACCTCTTTTTGTGGATCCGGTTTCACTTTTTAGTCGTCAATCGTTTTGTTTCAAATCATTTCGGCGAGTTTTTCTGGTTCTTTTGTGTAGATCTGTTGATGGATGTGTTCTAATCTATGGTTGGATCTAGTCTTTCGTTGGTCTTTCTGAATCTCTGTGATTGATGACTCGAAGGGATGCCCAATTTTTTGGGTGTTCATGGAAGTTTTCTTGATCAATTTTTTTTTTTGAAGGGGGGTGCATTTTTTTATTGGGAGGGAGGGGAGAGGGTGTTGTTGTGGTCTCTTTTTGTTGCCTTTTTTATATCAGATATCTAAATATACTAGATGTGTACCTGTACAAGAGTTTTGGATTGCGCTACTCTGGAAGTCATACTTTGCTGAATTTTCTACGATGCTACTGCATCCTCTGTTTATTTATGTTTTGGTTTGTTGTTTGATTTATGTTGATGTCATCAGTCTTCTTGCCAGAAGAGTTGTTTTTACCTCTCTGTGTGACTATCCAATGCTACTCTATTTGACAATCAAAGTAGTGCGCACTTCTCTGAGATCGTTGCATAGGTGTGGATAATGTGTTGAATCTAGAGTTCGCATGTACGCTTCCAGTATCAAGACTTGGCATTACCCTTTTAAGTGAAGTGGTTTTACTTCCTTGGACTTTTCATGGCAGCTGGGGAGCTTTGAGCGACCTACGAAATTTCTAGGAGAATTTCCCCTGACAGGCTCAACAAGTATCTGGAAACTAGCTTCGGCATTGCACTGAGAGCTGCAATCTGTTGCACCAAAAGCGCTAAGTGGGTTCTAGGAGAATAATTGATGTTGCACTGGCATTGCGAAAGCTACAATCCACCTAATTCAGTGAAAAGAGGCTGCAATGTGAAAGATACTGCCACAATTTTCAAATCCAGATGACTTTATAGATTGTTTGTTTTGTAACACTACAAGAAAATACTGAAATAGTGACACAAATTTAGCGACGCATCTTTGCGTCGCTAAATTGTGACCACATTGCGATGCCTCCGCAATAACAAAAAATTGCGACGCAATTAGCGACGCAATCGCAACTCAATAAACCAGATAATCAAAAAAATTTAATTTTTTAATTTAGCAACACAAGTAATGCATCGCAATATTTTTAAATTTAATTTTTATAAAATAATTATGAAATAAAAATATTGCGACGCAACACAGTGCGTCGCAATGTTTTTAAAAAATTAATTATGTTAAATAGCGATGCAATAGCGACGCAATAAACCAAAAATTAAAAAAATAATTTTTTATTTAGTGACACAAGTATTGCATCGTAATTATTTTAAATAAAATTAATTTTTATAAAATATAACTATGAAATAAAATATTACGACGCAATTCAGTGCGTCGCAATATTTTTTAAAAAATTAATTATGTTAAATAGCGACGCAATAGCGATGCAATAAAATAAAAAATTAATAAAAATAATTTTTTATTTAGCGACGCAAGTATTGCGTCATAATATTTTTTAAAAAATAAATTTTAAAAAAAATTAAAAATAATTATGAAATAAAATATTGCGATGATTTCAGTGCGTCGCAATATTTTAAAAAAATTAATTATGTTAAATAGCGACGAATTAGTGACGCAATAAATCAAAAAATAAAAAAAATTAATTTTTAATTTGGCGATGCAAATAATGCGTCGCAGAGTTTTTTTAAAAAAAATAAATTTTATAAAATATAATTAAAAGATAAAAAAATTAAAAATAAAACATTGCGACGCAATGAAATGCGTCGCAATTGTTTTAAAAAAAATTCATTTTGGTACATGCGTCGGATCCGTCGTCGCCGACCAGGATCATGGCTTGGATCGATCGCAACCATTGGATCATCGCCGATCGGATCGATCGCAACGGTGCGAGATCGATCGTCGCCGATCGGGATCGATCATGGCTTGGATCGATCGCAATCGTCAGATCGTCACCGATCGGATTGATCGCAATGGTGCGAGATCAGTCGTCGCCGACTGGGATCGATCATGGCTTGGATTGATTGCAACCATTGGATCGTCGCCGATCGGATCGATCGCAATGGTCCGAGATCGGTCGTCGCCAACCAGGATCGATCAGGGCTTTGATTGATCGCAACCGTCGGATCATCGCCGATTGGATTGATCACAACGGTCATAGATTGGTCATCGCCGACGGGGTCGATCATGGCTTGGATCGATCGCAACCGTCGGATCATCGCCAATCAGATCGACGCAACGGTGCAAGATCGGTCATCGCCGATCGGGATCGATCATGGCTTGGATCGATCACAACCATTGGATCATCGCCGATCGGATCGATCACAATAGTCTTAGATCGGTCATCGCCGATCGGGATCGATCATGGCTTGGATCGATCGCAACCGTCGGATCATCGCCGATCGGATCGATCGCAATGGTGCGAGATCGGTCGTCGCTGATCGGGATCGATCATGGCTTGGATCGATCGCAACTGTTGGATCGTCGCTGATCGGATCGATCGCAACGGTCCGAGATCGGTCGTCGCCGACCAGGATCGATCATGGCTTGGATCGTTCGCAATCGTCGGATCATCGCCGATCAGATCGATAGCCATGGTCCAAGATTGGTCGTTGCCGACCGGGATCGATCATAGCTTCGATCGATCGTAACCGTCGGATCATCACCGATCGGATCGATCGCAACGGTCTTAAATTGGTCTTCGCCGATCAGGATCGATAATGGCTTGAATCGATCGCAACCGTCGGATCGTCGCTGATCGGATCGATCGTAATGGTGCGAGATCGGTCGTCGCCGACCGGGATCGATCATGGCTTGGATCGATCGTAACCATCGGATCGTCGCCGATCAGATCGATCGCAAAGGTCTTAAATCGGATCGCCAACCGGGATCGATCATGGCTTGGATCGATCACAACCATCGGATCGTCGCTGATCGGATCGATCGCAACGGTGCAAGATTGGTCGTCACTGATTGGGATCATGCCTTTGATCGATCACAACCATCAGATCGTCGCCGATCGGATCGATCGCAACAGTCCAAGATCGGTCGTCGCCGACCGGGATCGATCATGGCTTGGATCTATCGCAACCGTCGGATCGTCGCTGATCGTATCGATCGCAACGGTGCGAGATCGATCATCGCTGACCGGGATCGATCATAGCTTGGATCGATCGCAACCGTTGTATCGTCGCTGATTGGATCGATGCAGTGGTACAAGATCGGTCGTCGCCGACCAGGATTGATCATGGCTTGGATCGATCGCAACAGTCGGATCGTCGCCGATCGGATCGATCGCTACTGTTCGAGATTGGTCATCCCCAAACGTGATCGATCATGGCTTCGATCGATCGCAACCATCCGATCATCGTCAATCGGATCGATTGCAACGGTCTTAGATCGGTCGTCACCGACCAGGATCAATCATGGCTTGGATCGATCGCAACCGTCGGATCATTGCCGATCGGATCGATCGCAACGGTGCGAGATAAGTCATCGCCGACCGGGATCGATCAAGGCTTGGATCGATCGCAATCGTTAGATCATCGCCGATCGGATAGATCGCAACAGTCTTAGATCGGTCGTCGCCGACCGGGATCGATCATGGCTTCAATCGATCGCAACCATCAGATCGATTGCAACGGTCTTAGATCGATCGTCGCCGACCAGGATCGATCATGGCTTGGATCGATTGCAACCATCGGATCGTTGCCGATCGGATCGATCGCAACGATGCGAGATAAGTCATCGCCGACCAGGATCGATCAAGGCTTGGATCGATCGCAACCGTTAGATCATCGCCGATCGGATAGATCGCAACGGTCTTAGATCGGTCGTCGCTGACTGGGATCGATCATGGCTTGGAACGATCGAAACCGTCGGATCGTCGCCGATCGGATCGATCGCCATGATCCAAGATCGGTTGTCGCCGACCGGGATCGATCATGGCTTCGATCGATCACAACCATCAGATCGTCGCCGATCGGATCGATCCCAACGGTTCAAGATCGATCGTCGCCGACCGGGATCGATCATGGCTTGGATTGATCGTAATCGTCGGATCATCGCCGATCAGATCGATTGCAACGGTGCGAGATTGGTCATCACTGACCGGGATCGATCATGGCTTGGATCGATCTCAACCGTCAGATCATCGCCGATCAGATCGATCACCAGGGTCCAAGATCGGTCATCGCCGACCGGGATCGATCATTGCTTCGATGGATCATAACCGTTAGATCATCGCCGATCGTATCGATCGCAATGGTCTTAGATCGGTCGCCATCGACCAGGATCGATCATGGCTTTATATCGATCGCAACCGTCAGATCGTCATCGATCGGATCAATCGCAATGGTGCGAGATCAGTCGTCGCTGACCGGGATTGATCACGGCTTTGATCGATCGCAACCATCGGATCATCGCCGATCAGATCGATCGCAACGGTCTTAGATCGGTCGTCGCCGACCAGGATCGATCATGGCTTGGATCGATCGCAACTGTTGGATCGTCGCTGATCGGATCGATCGCAACAGTCCGAGATTGGTCGTCGCCGACCAGGATCGATCATGGCTTGGATCGTTCGCAACCGTCAGATCGTCGTCGATCAGATCGATCATCACTGACCGGGATCGATCATGGCTTGGATCGATCACAACCGTCGGATCGTCGCTGATCGGATCGATCGCAACGGTGCAAGATCGGTCATCGCTGATTGCGATCATGCCTTCGATCGATCACAACCATCAAATCGTCGCCGATCGGATCGATCGCAACGGTCCGAGATCGGTCGTCGCCGACCGAGATCGATCATGGCTTGGATCTATCGCAACCGTCGGATCGTCGCCGATCGTATCGATCGCAACGTTGCGAGATTGATCATCACTGACCGGGATCGATCATAGCTTGGATCGATCGCAACTGTTGTATCGTCGCCGATCGGACTGATCGCAGCGGTACGAGATCGGTCATCATCGACCGGGATCGATCATGGCTTGGATCGATCGCAACCGTCGGATCGTCGCCGATCAGATCAATCGCCACGGTTCGAGATCGGTCATCCCCAAACGGGATCGATCATGGCTTCGATCGATCGCAACCATCAGATCATCGTCGATCGGATTGATTGCAACGGTCTTATATCGGTCGTCACCGACTAGGATCGATCATGGCTTGGATCGATCGCAATCGTCGGATCGTTACCGATTGGATCGATCGCAACGGTGCGAGATAAGTCATCGCTGATCGGGATCGATCAAGGCTTGGATCGATCGCAACCGTCAGATCGTTGCCGATTGGATCGATCACAATGGTGCGAGATAAGTCATCGCCGACCGGAATCGATCAAGGCTTGGATCGATCGCAACCGTTAGATCATCGCCGATCGGATAGATCGCAATGGTCTTAGATCGTTCGTCGCCGATCGGGATCGATCATGGCTTGGAACGATCGAAACTCGGATCGTTGCCGATCGGATCGATCGCCACGATCCAAGATCGGTTGTCGCCGACCGGGATTGATCATGGCTTCGATCGATCACAACCATCGGATCGTTGCCGATCGGATCGATCCCAACGGTTCGAGATCGATCGTCGCCGACCGGGATCGATCATGACTTGGATTGATCGCAACCATCGGATCATCGCCGATCGGATCGATCACAACGGTGCGAGATCGATCATCACCGATCGGGATCGATTATGGCTTGGATCGATCGCAACCATCATCATCGCCGATCAGATCGATCACCATGGTCCAAGATCGGTCATCGCCGACCAGGATCGATCATGGCTTCAATCGATCGGAACCGTCAGATCATCGCCGATCGTATCGATCGCAATGGTCTTAGAATATCGATCGTCGCCGACCGGGATCGATCATGGCTTGGATCGATCGCAACCGTTGGATCGTCACCGATCGGATCGATCGCAACGGTGCGAGATCGGTCGTCGCCAACCGGGATTGATCATGGCTTTGATCGATCGCAACCGTCGAATCGTCGCCGATTGGATCGATCGCAACGGTCTTAGATCGGTCGTCGCTGACCGGGATCGATCATGGCTTGAATCGATCGCAACCATCGGATCATCGCCGATCGGATCGGTCGCCATGGTCCAAGTTCGGTCATCGCCGACCGAGATCTATCATGGCTTGGATCGATCACAATCGTCGGATCATCGCCGATCGGATCGATCGCAACGGTGCGAGATCGGTCATCGCCGACCGGGATCGATCGCAACGGTGCGAGATCGGTCATCGCCGATCGGGATCGATCATGGCTTGGATCAATCGCAACCGTCGGATCGTTGCCGATCGGATTGATCACAACGGTCTGAGATCGATCATCCCCGACCGGGATCGATCATGGCTTGGATCGATCGCATCCATCGGATCGTCGCCGATCGGATCAATCGCAAGGGTCCTAGATCGGTCGTCACCGACTGGGATCGATCATGGCTTGGATCGATCGCAACCATCGGATCGTTGCCAATTGGATCGATCATCATGGTCCGATATCGATCGTCGCCAACCGGGATCGATCATGGCTTCGATCGATTGCAGCCGTCAGATCGTCACCGATCGGATCGATCGCAACGGTCCGGGATCGATCATGGCTTGGTCGATCGCAACCATCGGATCGTCGCCGATCGAATCTATCGCAACGGTGCAAGATCGGTCATCACCGACTGGGATTGATCATGGCTTCGATCGATTATAACCGTCGGATCGTCACCAATCGGATCGATCGTAACGGTCCGAGATTGGTCGTCGCCGACCAGGATCATGCCTTCGATCGATCGTAACCGTCGGATCATCGTCGATCGAATCGATCGCAATGGTCCAAGATCGGTCGTCACCGATCGGGATCATGGCTTGGATCGATCATCGCAATAAATATTATAAAAAAATAAATGTTATAAAAAACAATTAAAAACAAAACTTTGCGACGCAACCGTTTGCATCGCAATTATTTTTAGAAAAAATAATTTGTCAAATATAATAATCAAATAAAATTATTGCGATGCAAATCAGTACGTCAAATTTTTTTAAAAAATAAATTATGTTAAATAGCGACGCATTAGCGATGCAATAAACCAAAAAATTAAAAAAATAATATTAATTTTACGACGCATGTATTGCTTCGCAATAATTTTTTTTAAAAAAAATAAATGTTTTTAAAAAAATTAAAAATAAAACATTGCAACGTAATTATTTGCGTCACAATTATTTTTAGAAAAAATAATTTTTATCAAATATCAAATAAATTATTGCGATGCAAATCAAAGTGTCGCAATTTTTTAAAAAATAAATTATGTTAAATAGTGATGCATTAGCGACGCAATAAATCAAAAATTAAAAAAAAATTAATTTTTAAAATTGTGACGCATGTTTTGCATCGCAATATTTTTTAAAAAATAAATGTTTTAAAAAGAATTAAAAATAAAACATTGCGACGCAACAATTTGTGTTGCAATTATTTTTAGAATTTTTTTTATCAAATATAATTATCAAATTAAAATATTGCGATAGAAATCAGTGTGTCGTAATTTTTTTTAAAAATAAATTATGTTAAATAGAGACGCATTAGCGATGCAATAAACCAAAAAAATTTAAAAAATTAATTTTAATTTTGCAACGCATGTATTGCATCGCAAAATTAAATAAAAAATAAATTTTTTAAAAAAATTAAAAATAAAACATTGCGACACAACCATATGCATCGCAATTATTTTTTTAAAAAATAATTTTTATCAAATATAATTATCAAATAAAAATATTGCGATGCATTAGCGACATTTTCTCAGAAAATAAAAAAAATTTCGCCGAAGATTGCTGCCAAATTAGCGACTCATTAGCGACGTAATTATTTGCATCGCTAATTTTTTAAGAAAATAATAAAAAAACCAAATTAGCGATGGATTAGTTATGCATAATTACGTCGCTAATCCATAATAAATTTTAAAAAAATTAGTGAGGGATTAGCGATGCAAAATTGCGTCGCTAATCCTAAATATATAAACTTAGTCGCGTTCGGCCCCCCCGGCCTCTTCTTCTTCCTCTTCTTACCCTAACCCGCCACCGTCGCCTCATCCGGCTCCCCCCGCCCTCTCCCCCGGCGCTAAGAACCACCAGCGGCAGCCCCCCTAGCGGCGTCCCCTATCTACCGAGGTAAGCCCCCCTCCCCCCCTCCCCCACCCCTTCGCCCTCCCGTTTCCTTGAGGCCACGGCCACGGTAGCGGCCGTGGCCGGCGGTGGCCTGACCACGGTGGCCAGGCCACCGTTTTAAAAAAAAAATTTGTCGGGGTGGGGTTTTCCCCCACCCCTGAAGCGTGTGGCCTGGCCACGGTGGCTAGGCCACCGTTTAAAAAAAAATGTTGGGGTGGGGTTTTTCCCCCACCCCTGAGGCGCCGGCCACAGCAGCGGCCGTGGCCGGCAGTGGTCTTGCCACGGTGACCAGGCCACTGTTAAAAAAAAAAAAAATTATCGGGGTGGGGTTTTTCCCCCACTCCTGCGGTGGCGGCCACGGCGGCGGCCATGGCCAGAGACGACGGCCACGGCCGCTGCCATGGCCGGCGGTGGCCTGGCCACGGTGGCCAGGCCATCGTATTTTAAAAAAAAATTTCGGGTGGGGTTTTTCCCCACCCCTGAGGCGCCGGCCACGGTGGAAGCCATGGCCGGCGGTGGCCTGGCCACGGTGGCCAGGCCAGGCCACCATATTTAAAAAAAAAAATTTCGGGGTGGGCTTTTTGCCCCATCCCTGAGGCCACGACCACGGCGGCGGCCGTGGCCGGCGGTGGCCAGGCCACCGTTTTTTTTAAAAAAAAATGTCAGGGTGGGATTTTTCCCCCACCCCTGAGGCCACGGCCACGGTGGCGGCGTGGCCGGCGGTGGCCTGGCCATGGTGGCCAGGCCCCCGTTTTTTTTTAAAAAAATGGCAGGGTGGGGTTTTTTAAAATTTTTGTTTCTTTAATTTATTTATGTTTATGAACTCAATTTTACATGTAATATTAGAGAAATTTGCATGTAATCTATAATCTTGTAATGCATAATTTGATATTTGCATAATATTTGATATATTTAAAATTTATATGTTTAGATTTATAAATGTCTTGTGTTATCGAATCTGTTTATTTCTTGAAATATTGTTCATGATATATTATTATTAGAATGCTTATCATGCAATTTATATGGTTTTGATAGTTTAGATGATTAAATTTTTAATGAATTTATATTTCTTTATTACCTGTTATATTTTGGCTTAGCAAATTTTAAATATTTAGTTTTTAAATATTGTCAAAATAATTTTCTTAGCAAATTAAAAATTTTTTTAGAATATTCATGTTCTTCTATTGAAAGAAATTTGATATAGCATACCATAATTTGATATAATTCCTCAAATTCTAGACCAACCAATCAAAATAAATTCGATATCTTGAAGGAAAAATGATATAGCTCATTTAGAACTAAATTTAATGCAAGAATATTAAATTTGATATAGTGAACTCAGATTCAAGTACTGATATAGTGAACTCAGATTGAAGTTCATTCTTTGATTTTTTATATTATTTCTCATAGCACTATAACCTTTAGACCCGTTTGAGACTTTGTAAGACTTAGTCTTGCAAATTCTCAAATTATCCTAGTGGATAGTTTAGATTATTTTTTTGATATGTTTGTCTGCTATTCGTCATCGTTAGTTGAGATTGCAGTTTGTATATCCTCATACGTTCTCCTAGTGTGGCATATAAGCCATACATTTAGGAGAATATAAGGGGAATTGCTGCCGAAATTTCAATGTAAACGATGATAATTTCGAGCAGAATAACATATCGCATCAAATAATTTTGAATGGGATAGGGCCTTACCTAAGTCATAGTGGAGTGAAAGTGGAATTCATTTAGGACACTTGCTTACTTATGAAGTCTAATGATTGAATGGACCCCGGTCCTGGGCCTCGATCCTGGATAGCACGTCAAGGATCCTAGCCATGGCCCGGCCTTGATTTATCGGTATAATTAAAGAGGCACAATATTTGTTATTTAGCTTAGATGCATAAAAGAATTAATCTATTGCTATAATGACTAATGTAAAATTAAATTGTTGTCTCCTTTAATGGTTTACCAGGAATTGTATAAGTTGGTCAAAAATGAGCGGGGTTCGCTCGTTGATGTATGTAAGGTTAAAAGATGGGTTGCTTAATCCAGATTTTCTGAATGGATTGAAAGAATTTATAGCATTTGCATATAGTCAACCCGAATGGATGGATAGGCCTAGGATCAGGTGCCCCTGCAACTTACGCAAGTGTCAGAATAAAGCCTATAGAGATGTCGAAACTATGAAGGTGCACTTGTGTAAAAAGGGGTTTGTTCCTGGGTACGATGTTTGGAACTGTCATGGTGAAACTGAGGAAATGTTTGCAGCTGTCACTAGCCAAGAAGTGTCAAATCCCATTGATGAACCATTTGTGAATTTAAACACATACGAAGAAATGGTGATGAATGCATCGGGTAACGAATTCAACCAGAATACATTTATGGAAGAACCAAATCCAGATGCACAACAATTTTATGATATGTTGTGTTCTGCAAATCAAGAATTGTATCCTGGTTGTGAAAGTCATTCCCAATTGTCTATGGCTGCTCGGTTGTTGAATATTAAGGCAGAACATCGATTATCAGAAAAGGCATTCAATGCTGTAGCTGGGTTAATGAAGGAAGTTTTGCCAAATCATAATGTTGTAGCAGACAGTTTCTACTCAACGAAGAAGTTATTGCGTGGCCTTGGGCTCCCAGTTAATAAGATCGATCGTTGCTTGAATAATTGTATGATATATTGGGGTGAAGACTCAGAGCTGAGATGGTGTAAGATTTGCGGGCAATCGAGGTACAAAAATAGCGAAGGGGGAGCTAGTACAAGTAGGAGGAAAAGTGTGCCTTACAAGAGGATGCATTACTTTCCTCTTACTCCACGCCTCCAGAGATTATATAGATCTGAGGCTACATCTGTTGATATGAGATGGCATGCGGAACATGAATCTAAAGAAGATGAAATGTGACATCCATCAGATTTAAAAGCTTGGAAGCATTTCAATGAAAATCATCCTGATTTCGCAGAAGAAATAAGGAATGTGAGATTAGGTCTTTGTACCGATGGCTTCCAACCATTTGGTCAAGCGGGGCAATAATATTCATGTTGGCCTGTAATACTGACTGTATATAATCTTCCACCGTGAAAGTTAATGAAAGATACTGCAATGTTTTTGACAATTTTGGTTCCAGGACCATCAAATCCAAAAAGAAGATTGATGTCTTCTTACAACCGCTGGTAGCCGAATTGAAAATGTTGTGGGAAACAGGAGTCATAGCCTACGACATTTCTATAAAACAAAATTTCATCATGAGAGCTGCTTTGATGTGGACAATCAGTGACTTTCTGGCATATGCAATGTTGTCTGGTTGGAGCACTTCTGGGCGTCTGGCATGCCCTCATTGCATGTATGATTCAGATGCATTTACATTGCAGAAGAGTGGTAAGAAGTCATGGTTTGATAATCATAGAAAGTTCTTGCCTTCGAATCATCCTTATAAGCAGAACTTGATCGCCTTCTGGAAGAACAAAGCAGTCACAAAATTCGCCGAACCGGTTAGTTCTGGCACAGATATATTTGATACTATAGAGCATTTGGGGTTGAGGTATGCTTGGGAACCATATGCAGATAGAATAAATGGCCGTATATGTAAAGAACATAACTGGAAGAAGCGGAGCATTTTTTGGGATTTGCCGTATTGAAACAAATCTCATCCGGCACAACTTGGATGCTATGCATATTGAGAAAAATTTCTTTGATAACATATTTAACACGGTACTAAACATCCCGAGAAAAACCAAAGACACTGCAAAGTCGAGAGAAGAACTTAATCAGTATTGCAGAAGAGGTGATTTGAGAAGGAATGCTGACGGACCTATCCTAAAACCTGTTACACTCTTGACAAAAATTTACGAGAAGTTTTATGTAACTAGATTAGAGGATTAAAATTTTCTGATGGTTATGCTTCAAATATCAGTAGGTGTGTGGACATGCATAAGCTCAAGTTGTTTGGCATGAAGAGTCATGACTGTCATGTTTTCATGCAATGGTTATTGCCCAAAGCTTTTCATGAGTTGCTTCCGCAACATGTGTGGAAGGCATTGACAGAGCTCAGCTTGTTCTTTAAGGAGTTATCTGCCGCAGTCATTATTCTGCATCCATGGAAAGGCTTGAGGAGGAAATTCCAATTATTTTATGCAAGCTAGAGCAAATATTTCCTCCAAGTTTTTTTGACTCAATGGAGCATTTACCTGTTCACTTGCCATACGAAGCACGTATAGCTGGTCCCGTGCAGTATCGCTGGATGTATCCTTTCGAGAGGTAAACACCCAAATCAGTGATACATGTTGATATTTCAAATATTATTTTATTTATGTAAGGAAGTTGGTTTATTTATATTTTCAACTTTACATATAGGTATCTTAAGAAGTTAAAAAATAATGTGCGGAATAAGGCAAGGGTTGAAGGTTCTATATGCAATGCACACTTGGTTGAAGAAGTTTCAGCTTTTGCCTCGCATTACTTTGAGGGCCACGTTCATACGAGGACCCGCAATCTTAGATGTAACGATGACATATGTGTGGACGAAGGAGAACCTACTGATGGTAGAATATCAATATTTAAAAGTATCGGCCGTTCATTTGGAGGCAGAAGTCAAAACAATTAAGCGATGTGGAGTATAATGCAGCACATTATTACATCCTAATGAACTATAGAGAAGTCGACCCATACATTGAGTAAGTATATGTACACTTCATTAATTGCTTAATTAGAACTTCTACCTTAAATTGTAAAATATCATACTATTTAATTGCTAACAGAAGTTTTAATTGTTATAATCCCTTAAGAATGTATTGTGATAGACAACGATAGATGGATCCTAGCATCAGTTAAATTGCCATTGGGCAGAAGTTAGAAACGGAGTTCGCTTATTGGTTTTATGAATTTGTGAGTACTATCACTCAATCAATTAGAATAATGGCTTTTATTTTTCAAATTGATAGTGAATAGCTTATTAATTTATAGGTAAATAGTTCATGGTTCACAACCGATAATATTTTCATTAAATGTCTAGCGCAATGGCCATTGAAGACCGTAACTACCTATACTAGCTATTTTGTTAATGGATACAAATTTCAAATTGAACAACTAGCATCTTCAAGAGGGACGTAGAATTGGGGCGTATGTGTTAAAGGAGAAAGTGCTGGAGCAAATATGCAGGATTATTATGGAAAGTTAGTAGAGGTGGTCGAAGTTGAATATCCCGGTTGGCCTATGAAACGAACAATATTGTTTCATTGTGATTGGTTTGATCCGACAATTTATGTCGGTAAAAGGGTTCATAATGACTACAATCTAGTTGAAGTAAACCATCGACGAAGATTGCAGAAATATGAACCATTCATTCTTGCATCCCAAGCTCAGCAAGTGTTTTACTGCGGATATCCATATTTGCGCAACGACAAGCGAGATTGGTGGGTTGTTTCTAAAATCGTTCCACATTCAACAATCATATTAGATGAGAGTTCATCAAGTCAATCAACTGAGTGCCCTGCATTTCAAGAGGATGAGATGGAAATGCATGCAATTGAGGACGACACAAGGGCTCCTGAAACATCACTTAGAGATCCAAATGGTGATGTCCAAGAAATTAAGGATGCAAATGTTTGGTTTCCTTCCGATGATAATGAAACTGAATCACAGTCCGATATGGCATCGGGTGTTGAACCAACATTTCACGAAACAAATGACACTGATTAAAGATATAGGTTCATTCAATTTCGATTTATTTTTATAAGTGTTAAATTTTTGTATGTTTATTAATTATTCATAATTATATTGCATTGCATTAATCTTTAGTATTTACAGTATGATGGACCGAGGTAGATCTACCCCTGACGGACATAGCCATGCTGCGTCACATCCCACTACCATCCATGATGCACGGACATCCGCCTCTCTAGGCGTCGACGCTCATCCTGCTGTATTTTTCTCTACCCGATCGGTACAGACCTCTGAGAGTTCTTCTTTGGTCGATCGCACCGTACTTCGATTGGATGCCGATGGGCTGTAAGTATATACTAATTGTAACAATATGTTTATGTTTTTAAGTTAGTTACTTATTTTAATTAGTTTTTTTAACAGCTTTATTGAGCAGCATACTGTATCGAGCCGGATCAGCTCTATATTTCAGAGCCGTGCTGATCCCAGTGGCTACGATTGGCACCATGTATCTGCGGCCATGAGGGAGTTTTATTTTTCAAAGTTTCAGGTAAACTTTTTAAATATATTTTATAACTGATATAAAACTTTCTAATCTTAATATATTCTGAAACTAACTATTTATTTCAATGCAGAAGAAGTTTACGTGGGACCCTACTATCCATGATGCCATTAGGGCAGCATGGAATGCTCTTGCGACACGCCGATACTCCGATGTGCTTTATCATTGGAGGAGTTCGGGTGACCGTCCAGGGCATGTGCCGGAGGATATTTGGGCCAGCTGGCAGCAGGTGTGGCAGTCCGAGGCATGGATCAGGAGGTCCGCATCAGCTAGCACGAACCGCCAATCTGAGAAGGGCGGTTGTGGCACGGGCCTCTCTTGTCACACTGCCGGTTCCATTTCTATTCAGGAGCATAGGTGCCGTATGGTAAGAAAACATAAAAAATTAAATACTAATTTAGTCATTTACAAATACTTACATTTATATTCTTTCTTCTGCTTTTGTAGTCCGAGAAGGAGGGCAAAGATCTTGGTGAGTTTCGCCTATTCAGGGCGACACACACCAGGAAGGACAGTTCCTAGGTCGATACACGATCACGGAAGGTTAGGGTAAGAAATTAGATTTATATTTTATTTATTTAATTTTTAATATTTTATTCAGCTTTATATATTGATTCATTTATCATTGATTTTACAACTCAAAGGCACGAGTCGAGGAGCTTCAGTCTCAGGCTTCGCAGGTCGACTCCACTGATGGGGGGTTGCCCGTCGAACTCTTACCAGAGGAGAGTCAACGTGTGTTTTTGGAGGCTGTTGGTGCCCAGCCGCAAGACCGTAGGGTCTATGGTTTGGGCACCAGTGCTTCCAGATATTTTTCCCATCAGGGCTCCAGTTCGCGTTGTTTTGGCGATATTCCTCTCGAGCAAATAGACGACATCCGGAGAACTCTAAAGGAGGAACTTCGCCAGGAGGTTCGGGAGGAGCTTGCAGAGATGAGAGACCAGATGCGTTAGATGCAGGATTTAGTTCGTCTCCTATCGCAGGGTTCAATCCAGCCTCCGTAGCCTCCACAGCCGCCTACAGATACATGATATATTTTTTTTCACTACTTGATGTATTTTTTTTCTATTTTATATATGAAAATTTTAAATAATTAATAAAATAAATTTTTATTTATTTTTAAAAATTTTGTAATGATTGTTTTGGTCAATTGTATTAGCAATTACATTGTATTAGTTTATTTATTATTTTATATTTTTTAAATAAATAAAATAATTTACTTTAAAAATTAATTTACTTTATTTTTTAAAAAATAAATAATTAATTAGCGATGCTATTTTCTATCGTAATTAATTTAAAAAAATTAAAATTTATGTTATTTTAATTTTTTTAAAAAATAAATTAATTAATAGTGATGCAATTGCAACAATATTTACCATCGCAACTATTTTTAAAAAAATTATTTTTAAAGTAGCAATGCATTTAGGGGTGTCGCCATTATTTTTAAAAATTAAAAATTATTTATTTTATTTTTTAAAAAATAAATAAATTAATTAGCGACACTATTTTTTGTCGTAATTAATTTAAAAATAATTATAAATTATTTTATTTAATTTTTTTAATAAATAAATTAATTACTTAGAGACGCCATTGCGATGAGATTTTTGTCACAAATATTTTAAAAAAAATTATTTATAAACTAGCGACGCATTTAGACTGCGTCGCAATATTGCGACGCATTTGTGGGTCACATTTTGGGCATCGCAAAGAGTTGCTATTAAGCGACGCAATTGTGACAAATTGAAATTGTGACGAACGGTTTAGCGACGCCTTTATTGTGTCGCTAATGCGTCGCTATAGCTTGTTTAGCGAGACGCATTTGGGTGTCGTTATATTTAATTTTTCTTGTGTGTAAGATATCATAATGAGACGTTTTGATCTAGCCAAGTAAAACTCCTAAAAATATTAAAAAAAAAATTTAATGAAAGTAAGATTTAGATTTATTTTCATTAATAAATAATAAAATTAAGTTATAAATTCTCTATTTATACCATCAAGACCCGTTCTTTTTGAAATAGACGAGGAGAAGTATTTAGCCCCTTGGTTGTTTATGGGGTGCACCGTCATAAAGCATCAAAAGACAAGTTAGGATTTCATAAGAAGTGGCAAATTTTACTCCTTAGATTTTCTCGATTTGTTGTAGCCAGAGACCTTCTTAGATCAATCCCCATTCATCACCGAATGACTGCTAGCACACTATACAATTGATATGTCAGTCTTCCTCTAACATTACGTTTGAGAAATAACATACTGAATGGATTCATTTGGAAAGGGTTAATGGAATTTGATACTTCTCTCCATGTGTTTAGTCTAAGCATGGATCCTATTCCAACTGAATTGTAAGGTGATGTGGCTGATCCAACGCCGTTAGAGAACCGTGAAGGAAGGAAACCGTGAAGGAAGGAAACCGACTGAGAACCTAAGAAGGCTAGAAATCTCTCTCTTTTCTGTTGGAAATCAGTATAATCTTTTCTTTCGAATCTTCCCTCTTTTCTCTTTTGATTTTTTGATGAATCTCACTCTTATTTCTCTATTTTTCCTCTCTTCTTGTCTTCCTCTGGTTATTTTTTCGGATACAACAAAAGCCCCTTCTTATAGACTCTTCTTAATCCATAAATAGCTGAAAACTATCCGTTAGAAACAAGTGTAAGAAGGATTAGAACCAAATATGGTAATAGCCGTTGAGATTAAAAAGATAAAGATAAAGTTTAGAGACATTCTGACAGTTCTGGAGTCGTTTCTGACAATCTGGAGTCGACTCTAACTTTTCTGGAGTCGGCTCTAAATCGAAAATCCTCAATCCGCTCGATCTGGAGTCGTGTTTGACTTTTCTGGGGTCGACACAAAATCCTCTGGAGTTGACTCTAACAGTCTAGGTGTCGACTCTAAGTCGTGACCAGAAAAACCATCGTTCTGTCTTTCTGTTGGAGTCGGCTCTAACAGTCCAGGTATTGACTCTAAATTTTGTGCCAATTTTCGGAGTCAACTCTGTGATTTCATGTGTCGACTCTAATGTCTGCAATCTTACCTTGACATTAGATTCGAACTAGAACTTGATTTGTCTTGTGATTTTGATTAATAAATCAAATCATAAAATGAAAAACATAACCAAAATCATTAGTAACTTCAAATGTTATACTCAAATAGTTTTGTTAAATCATCAAAATCAATAATTGGGTCAACAATCTTCCCCTTTTTGATGATGACAAAAACTTTAAGTATATGCATTAAAGATTCATTTGAAATAAGCGTTGTAGACATTGTTAAATCTTTAAAACTTATTAACAGAGAATTTGATGCCAAGTTTCAAAATGAACTTTAGAAACATACTTGAGTTCTATTATAAATAGCAATCAAGATGATTTAACTTTACACAAAAAATCATTAAGCTCCCCCTGCATTAAATAACTCCCCCTATGCAAGGTACATGTAAATAAGCTAAAATCGATTTGATACCTGATGCGGACAAATCACAGGTGATGAGCGCCAGGCCTACTGAGATCTATTGTAGGCCTCCAAATGGGGTGGAGAGGTCGTCTTCCTTCTTCGAAAACCTGCAAGAAGTCCCCGGTGTTCCCGGCGAGGACCCTCCGACGCTTAAGTTAGTAAACTTGTCGCTCAGTAGTGTCATAGAGAGAGAGAGGTCCAGAGATCCCCCTTTCTGTTGAGCTCGGGGTCCTTTTATACCTGTCTAGGAGGTTCCTTTCTTTTCGTCCTCTTTCGAACCATCGAATGTTCCTCGTTAGGATAAGCTCCTTCGAACGGCAAGTGGTTAAGCCATTGCTGGAAGGGGGCCGCTTGTGGCGGTAACTACCGGGCATGCTAGCACTTGCCCATGATTTCGGTGAGCGATGTATACGGTAACAGATCTCGAATCTCGGATCTGTTACCTGAGGTGGGTGATAGTGTATGCAGGAAAGGCACCAAGTTAGGGCCGAGACAAAGGCCGGAGCCGTCACTGGAGGTCGGAGCCAAAGGCCGGAGCCATCATTGGAGGCCGAAGCCAAAGGCCGGAGCTATCGCCGGAGGCCGAAGCCGTCGCTGGAGGCCGTCACTGGAGGCCGGAGCCAAAGGCCATCGCTGGAGGCCGGAGCCAAAGGCCGTCGCTGGAGGCCGGAGTCAAAGGCCAGAGCCAAAGGCTCCGCCAAAGGCTGTCGTGGAGGCCGGAGCCAAGATTCCATATCTGGGATTAGCTATCACATCATTATTTCCAGAAATCGTGCAAAAGGTTATAACACCACCCAGAGGAGATGGTCAGCCGTATCAGATGCCCCCCTCCCCCCGCCCCTGAGATGAGTGAGCGCACAATCACCAGTGAAAGGGATGTTAATATCCACTGGGCGGTTGACTTTCGTGCCATCATTTCATCTGTTCGGGCTGTTGGGATTGGAGAAGATTTCCCTCGAGTAATGAGTCATAAAAAGGCGAGCGTCATCATTGCGGTAAGGCCACCGCCATCTTTCTATTGGTGAAGCTTTTCGTGTTTTTCGTGCCGGTAGGCCACCGAAGCGGCTTCCATTTGAAGGTAGACACATGGCCAGACCGAATAGCCACGGGATGATTTGAAATGGGGCTATAAAAAGAAAATCGTCCTTATCTTCCCATTCCCTCTTCTCTTACGTTACAGCTTCCTCCCCTGTCTGCAAGCGTCCGTCTGCCTCCCGTGTCTGTTCTCTCCTCGTGCTTCTTCGATCTTAGCTCAAGTTTTCCAGGTTAGTTTCATGGCTTCCTCGCCCTCTTGTTCTATTTCTGATTCCAGGGGTCGTTCCCTCACTCCTTCTCAACCTTCCACTTCCTTACCAAGCCAATGGTCCACCCCATCCTCCGATCACTCCTCACCGGAGCGGCGGCCGGTCAGACGCCCTGCAGCCGGGAGTCATCTGACCATCGGATGGACCCCATCCGGAGCCGTCCGATAGCTGATGGTCCTATTTGCGCTGTCAAGGAGTCCCCCGAGGGGACCGCTTCCACTATGTCTGCTCAAGACATAGTAAACCTAAGAGCCAAGTATAGTTTTCCATCAAACCTATGTCTGTCCTACCCTGCTCTTGATGACAGGGTAACCTCTTCTCGTCCTAGAAGAGTTGCCTTTATGGAGCCTTCTTTAAGGCAGGACTTCGATTACCTATCCACCCTTTCATCCTTAACCTTCTGGACCGATATTCTTTAACACCTTCCCAGCTAGTCCCTAACTCGATCTGAACCATCGTTGGTTTTCTGGTTCTCTGTCACCTGCAAGGCATAGAGGCCAACATCTCCTTATTCCGCAGTTTTTATACCCTTCGCAAGCAGTCAGGTTGGTGGTCCTTTACTCCTAGACCCACTAGGATCCAGTTGTACCTTCCCACTTCCGTTAAAGGGTGGAAGGATAAGTTCTTTTTTGCTGATATCGAAGGGGTGAGTGGAAGCTGGGGGACACCCAACACCGATGCCAATTGGGTTCCTCTATCCTCCCAAGGGATGAAATGGCATTCGGGCAGCTTCTGACTGCCGATGTCCCTCGATGCAATAAGCTTCTGGTCGGCTAGGGCCAACAAGCAAAGCAAGTCGGCTAGGGCCGACGGGCAAAGCAGGTCGGCTAGGGCCGACAGGCAAAGTAGGTCGGCTAGGGCCGATAGCAAAGCAGGTCGGCTAGGGCCGACAGACAAAGTAGATCGGCTAGGGCCGACATATGAGAGCGGTTACCGAAGCGGCAACATGTGGCGGGACTTTGTATCGGTGGCTCGAGGGCCGATGGCTGGAGCAGGTGGATTTCCTGCTTGGATCGGTTTGAATAGCGATGGGGTCCGGTTATTGTTTGGCCATTTCATTCGACGTCCTTTGCTAGCTTGATACGAGCTTGTGCCGACGGAATGGCTTCCAAGAATGGCGGAAGGTCAATCAGAGCTCCAGCCGACGGTGCCAACATTCGCTGGGGGGCTCGTAGGAGCCGTACTCAGACCGTCGTCGACGGGGAGGTCCTGGCCTCCTTGTTGGCAAGTCGACAACAACTCCGGGAGGCGACCGAACAATATGTGGTCACTTCCCCCAGGGAGATCATGCACCTCGCACGGTTAATGACCGCTTAGAGAGGCGCGTGGCGTCTCTCCAACAGCAGGTAGGTAGCCCCATGGCGGGTCAGGGAGAACGGTCGGTGGTTCCTGGTGATAATGGTGAGCCCTGTGAGGGCTGATGTATTTTTCATTTCCTTTTGTCACTTCCTTTTTCGGTGAATGAAAGAATGGTTTGCGTAGCCTTCGCGCTCATTTTTGTTTTGAGATGCTCAATTTTGTTGCACAAGTTCTTCGAGCGATTAACTTCTTTGGGGAGCAATTGACGAATAATCGGTTTTCATGCTTTTTGCTGCCCTGCCAGCGCCCTGCCGTTCTGTAGGTAAATCGGTTTTTATTTCACCGAAGTTGATGATATGGCACTGTGGGGAACACAAAGCTGTTTCGGTGCTTTCTGGAAGGTTTTTAGGGCATTGGTCTTTTCCCACGCGGTCGTTTTGACGTACGGCGCACGCACCCGTTTACCATTGGAGGATCTCCTGAACCTGCCAGTTTCTGTAAGATCAGTGGGCGATTCTCTGCGTTTAATGACCGCAATTTGGGATCAAGAGGAAATCTTTGCATGCGTCATAGTTCAGGCGGTGGGCTCGGCACGCAATGGGGCGCTGCATCCATCCTGGGAGGCCACGTGGAGGCATGGGCCAGGTGTTTGAATCTCGGGGCTTCCGGCCTTGAGAGCTGTTCCCGGTTCATTTTTGCCTATAAAAAAGGGGGGAAGAGGGGTCGTGTTAGGCCGTCCTCAAAGTTTCCTTCCCCTTTGGAGTTTCTGCCATGCTCATTTCTCTGGCGTTGCGAGTGGGAGGGTCGAGCTTCCCTTTCATAAGCCCTTCGCCTCCGAACAGTTGGGGCGACGAAGGAGCCGCTGGAGAGTGGTTCGCCCTTAGGGGGTGAGACCCAGAGATCATATGGAGAGCGCACAGGGAGGGCGCAGAGATCACATGGAGAGCGCACATATGTGCTTCCAGTGTGACCTTTGCGGTTCCCCTTTGGGGACGTACGGTAGGAAGTGCATGCGGGCTCCCCATGGGTTATATGAATTTCGCCTCCTCCCCTGGTTTGGATTCCTGGGCTCGTCCGCCTGGGGAATCTTTCGCCACATGGGGAGGGGGCTATAGTGTGCCGCCCGCTGGTACCTTGCCTTTGAATTTGGGCAAGTTGGGGCGGTACACACTCGGTTTGGGAGAGCGTTTCGGCGCCAAGGCCCATGGGCTTCCTACCTACTCGCCGGGGGGCCTCTTGGTTGGGTGGTTTGGGGCAATACCCCATCCACCCTTTCCAATCACTCTGACATCTCGGTTGGGTCACCGAGATATCATTATTTACCGAAGCTGGCCACAACTATTGGTCCATGTCGCCCGCCCATTATCGGCGCGAGCTGACTGTTTGCGGTTTATCTGGCTCGTCGGTCTGGACACCGGAGCATCACAGTTGCCCAGGTCTGCTTTGGAGCAGTTGCCCGAGTTTTGTACTTGTCTTTATTTTATGCATTTCAATGCTCTTGTAACGCCTCTCAGGCATTTGTAATTAGTTTTGATGGCAATGAAATAAAGAGAGTTTTGTTCTATTTCTCAATCTCTATTTCTCTCGTGCCGAGTTTGTTGTTGCTGGCCGTGGGGTACAAAGACGTGCCGTTCGTTTTTAGGCGAGGATCCCGCGCTATCCGAACTAGTTAGGGCTTGCAGACTGCCCTGGCCCAGACGAGGTTTAGAGATTGTTCGGTAGAATACACTCCTTATCTCGGTCTGAAGCTCGGAGATTTATGCCTCGTCCCCATTGGAGCCCGAATGTTTATGGCTCGGCCTTGCCGAGGTTCGGAGAATTTATCGCTCAGCCCAGCCGAGGTTCGGAGGATTTGTTACTTGGCCTTGCCAAGGTTCGGAGAATCTGTTCCTCGGCCCAGCTGAGGTTCGGAGGATTTGTTACTTGGCCTTGCCAAGGTTCGGAGAATCTGTTGCTCGGCCCAGCCGAGGTTCGGAGGATTTGTTACTTGGCCTTGCCAAGGTTCGTAGAATCTGTTGCTCGGCCCAGCCGAGGTTCGGAGGATTTGTTACTTGGCCCTGCCAAGGTTCGGAGACTTGGGGCTCGGAGAAGTGACTTAGTCGCCACCATGAGTCACAATGCTAGGTCCCTGCGGCGTTCGGTGAGGGGCGTCAAGGCGGAACGGGCGGTGCATGGTCACGTTCTCCATTTATGACGTTACCCCTCCCGAGGGGATGAATTACTGCCAGGTGCTGGAATTCTTTCTTTTGCGTTTCCCGAAAGACGGCCAGCTTAAAAGAGCTTGGGGAAGTGTCGGAGCATTTATTACGGGGGGCCGGCAGATCGGGAGATACTCTGTTCAGGGGGGTTCCCGAACAGTCCGCCCGCATTACCGATTTCACTCGGGATGGGGCATGACCCTTCGGATTCTGCAGGCGCTAATTAAAGCGATGATACGTGATGAGTTGTCATAGGTCGGTGGTTACGGTCTGACTGATCGAAATACTCGCCTGACAAGTATAAATACGAACGAGGGGTGCTGGTCTTCACCACCCCTCTGATTCAGTCTCAAAATAGTTTTTGTCATGGCTTCTCAAGGAGGAGAGCGACCGTCTGACGAACTAAGGGCGGCGATTAATGGCCTGCTACATCCGGCGAGTGGGCCGCCCCACTATTACAGTCGACGGGCTAGGCCTGGCGTCGACCCTCGCGAGCCACCAGCGGCTCGAGAGGGTCATGGAAGAATATGTTGATGTTACTACGAGGGAGGTGGAGGCCCTACGCTGGGTGGCAGACCGGCAGAAGGAGGAAATAACGTCACTCCGCCAGCAAGTCGCCGATCTCACCGAACGCCTGGAGGACTTGCTGGCTTCTGGGAGTGATAGTGAGCCCTAGCGAGGGCTTCTTCTCCTCTTTTCTTTTTCTTTTTCTTTTTGTTTCTTCTGCTTCTCTTTTTGTATTTCTTTTTACAATCAATGAAAAAGGCCCCTTTTTTTTTTGACAACCTCTTATTTTCTGAGACAGTGGCTCAACGAAAGCTACAATTTTCGAAGGCAACTTTATAGATTGTTTGTCTTGTACGATACCATAATGACGTTTTGATCCAGCGAAGTAAAACTCCTAAAAATATTATAAAAAAATAATGAACGTAAGATTTAGATTTATTTTCATTAATAAATAATAAAATTAATTTATAAATTATTTATTTATGCCACCACAAGACCTGTTCTTTTTGAAATAGACGAAGAGAAGTCATTTAGCCTTGGTTGCTTATGGAGTGGCACCGTCATAAAGCATCAAAAGGCAAGTTAGGATTTCTTTGATATATAAGGCGTGGTAAATTTTACTCCCTTTGTTGTGGCCAGATGGATCACCTTCCTAGATCAATCCCACCATTGATCACTAAATGACTGTTAGCACACTATATAATAGATATGTCAGTCTTCCTCTAACGTTACGTTTGGAAAATAACATACTGAATGGATTCATTTGGACAGGGTGAATGGAATTTGATACTTCTCCATGTGTTTAATCTAAGCATGAATCCTATTCCAACTGAGTTGTGGGGCATTAGCAATTTAGAGATGATGGATTTGTCTTTCAGTAATCTTTCATGAATGACACCTCGATCTCTTATCAAGCTGACACTTTGGTCATCCTTCATTGCTCATAACCACTTGAAAGGGCTGATGTGGCTGATCCAATGTCGTTAGAGAACCGTGAAGGAAGCTGATAGAGCCCCGCTTCGACCTCCAAGGCCCATCTCGACCCCCGCATCGGCAGCGGTCCATTCTCATCTCGGTGTCGGTCTCGACGTCGGCTCCGGCCCACCTTGACCTCCTGGTCCATCAACATCCTACCCCAAGACCCCTTTCAGGCTCGGCCACATATGAATAGTGCCGGGGGTCGGCCATGTATGAACAGTACCGGGGGTCGGCCACATATGAACAGTGCAGGGGGTCGGCCATGTATGAACAGTACCGGGGGTCGGCCATGTATGAACAGTGCCAGGGGTCGGCCATGTATGAACAGTACCGGGGTCGGCCATGTATGAACAGTGCCAGGGGTCGGCCATGTATGAACAGTGCCCGGGGTCGGCCATGTATGAACAGTGCCGGGGGTCGGCCATGTATGAACAGTGCCAGGGGTCGGCCATGTATGAACAGTGCCAGGGGTCGGCCATGTATGAACAGTGCCCGGGTCGGCCATGTATGAACAGTGCCGGGGGTCGGCCATGTATGAACAGTGCCAGGGGTCGGCCATGTATGAACAGTGCCGGGGGTCGGCCATGTATGAACAGTGCCCGGGGTCGGCCACATATGAACAGTGCCGGGGGTCGGCCATGTATTAACAGTACCGGGGGTCGGCCATGTATGAACAGTGCCGGGGGTCGGCCATGTATGAACAGTGCCGGGGGTCGGCCATGTATGAACAGTGCCCGGGGTCGGCCATGTATGAACAGTGCCCGGGGTCGGCCATGTATGAACAGTGCCGGGGGTCGGCCATGTATGAACAGTGCCCGGGGTCGACCATGTATGAACAGTGCCGGGGGTCGGCCATGTATGAACAGTGCCCTGGGTCGGCCATGTATGAACAGTGCCCGGGGTCGGCCATGTATGAACAGTACCGGGGGTCGGCCATGTATGAACAGTGCCTGGGGTCGGCCATGTATGAACAGTGCCCGGGGTCGGCCATGTATGAACAGTGCCAGGGGTCGTCCACATATGAACAGTGCCATGTGAACAGTACCATGCAGGTGAACAGTGCCATGTGAACAGTACCATGCAAGTGAACAGTACCATGCAAGTGAACGGGCTTCACTCCAAACTGCATCTTCTGTCCCAATGGCTGCACTTTGGGGCCCATTTGCCTAACTTTATCACTCATCGTTGTCCGCGCAGGAATGCAAAAAAAAAGATAACGTAGGGGACACGTATGGCAAGCATCGTAGCGGTTAGCCATGCCCTGCAGCACCCCATGCTTCATGAACATCAATTAATGCTCTGACTAGTGAAAGCACCCCATGCTTCACGGACATCAGTTCCGACACTTCACCCATCAAAGTCATCATTATGAAGCCTCAACCACTCAAGCCAGACAAACTCTTAAGCGTCTATAAAATGGGTAAGAGGGACCCCTGACCAGGTAACACACTCATAACACTCAAAATGCTCGCACAGAGGGAGCTCCTCTCCAGGCCTCTCTCTCTCTTTTTCTCTTTCGAGCTTCCTCAAGCTCACGGCTGATGCCCAGACCACTGACTTGAGCGTCGGAGGGTCCCGCTGGGGCCCCCTCCGGCCCCCGGGACTTGCTTGCAGGCGCGAGGAGCTCACTGGAGGAGACGACCGCACGCTCGAGGCCGGTGATTTGGCGTCATCAGATTGGCGCGCCAGGAAGGGGGGGATCAACGATGCTAGTTTGCATATCCTCATCCCTTTTTATCAAAACGATGGATCGTGAAGATGGTGGATTGTGAAGATTTCACCAGTTAAGCTGGGGGGCACCTTCAACGAGCTGAGCAGCAGGAGGCCAGTCTTTCGTTCCATCATCACCACTATCTCAGACCATTCGCCGCTCATTCTACAAATCCAAACATTGACGGTGGCTGTCCAAAAGCTCTAGAAGCCACATCTTATGACCACGCAACAGCGAGCAAAAGCTTCTACTCGCCCTTTGGTCACTGCCCAGGCCAGCCATCCTTCATCCCGCTAGGAATCTCCCCAGCAAAAGGTGTGTTGGGGGGTAAAATCGTCATTGCATTGATATCCGTGCAAGGCGGCTAAGGCTGACCTCCTCCTACCGTCTCCTTCTGGGCTTCCCTAGCTCGGTCTCTTCCGGGCTTCCGTAGCTCGGCCTCTTCCAGGCTTCCCTAGCTCGGCCTCATCCGAGCTTCCGTAGCTCGACCTCTTCCGGGCTTCCGTAGCTCGGCCTCATCCGGGCTTCCGTAGCTCGGCCTCTTCCGGGCTTCCCTAGCTCGGCCTCTTCCGGGCTTCCCTAGCTCGGCCTCCTCCGGGCCTCCGTAGCTCGGTCTCTTCCGGGCTTCCCTAGCTCGGCCCCTTCCGGGCCTCCGTAGCTCGGCCTCTTCCGGGCTTCCGTAGCCCGCTACCTAGCGATCCACGTCCTGACGTCTACCTCCGCGGAACCTGATGCGGGAGAGCTCAAGCTTACCCGAGTAGCACCTTAGGCAGGGAATCATGTTAAGACGTGGCCTAAGACCTATCGTAACCGCCTCAGGTCTACTCGCCCAGATCCCAAGACATCAAGGAGCTCTCTCAGCCGTCGATCCCTTAACGGACAGGCAAAGTAGAATCTGTTGCTCGGCCAGCCGAGGTTCGGAGGATTTGTTACTTGGCCCTGCCAAGGTTCGGAGACTTGGGGCTCGGAGAAGTGACTTAGTCGCCACCATGAGTCACAATGCTAGGTCCCTGCGGCGTTCGGTGAGGGGCGTCAAGGCGGAACGGGCGGTGCATGGTCACGTTCTCCATTTATGACGTTACCCTCCCGAGGGGATGAATTACTGCCAGGTGCTGGAATTCTTTCTTTTTTGCGTTTCCCGAAAGACGGCCAGCTTAAAAGAGCTTGGGGAAGTGTCAGGAGCATTTATTACGGGGGGCCGGCAGATCGGGAGATACTCTGTTCAGGGGGGTTCCCGAACAGTCCGCCCGCATTACCGATTTCACTCGGGATGGGGCATGACCCTTCGGATTCTGCAGGCGCTAATTAAAGCGATGATACGTGATGAGTTGTCATAGTCGGTGGTTACGGTCTGACTGATCGAAACTCGCCTGACAAGTATAAATACGAACGAGGGGTGCTGGTCTTCACCACCCCTCTGATTCAGTCTCAAAATAGTTTTTGTCATGGCTTCTCAAGGAGGAGAGCGACCGTCTGACGAACTAAGGGCGGCGATTAATGGCCTGCTACATCCGGCGAGTGGGCCACCCACTATTACAGTCGACGGCTAGGCCTGGCGTCGACCCTCGCGAGCCACCAGCGGCTCGAGAGGGTCATGGAAGAATATGTTGATGTTACTACGAGGGAGGTGGAGGCCCTACGCTGGGTGGCAGACCGGCAGAAGGAGGAAATAACGTCACTCCGCCAGCAAGTCGCCGATCTCACCGAACGCCTGGAGGACTTGCTGGCTTCTGGGAGTGATAGTGAGCCCTAGCGAGGGCTTCTTCTCCTCTTTTCTTTTTCTTTTTCTTTTTGTTTCTTCTGCTTCTCTTTTGTATTTCTTTTTACAATCAATGAAAAAGGCCCCTTTTTTTTTGACAACCTCTTATTTTCTGAGACAGTGGCTCAACGAAAGCTACAATTTTCGAAGGCAACTTTATAGATTGTTTGTCTTGTACGATACCATAATGACGTTTTGATCCAGCGAAGTAAAACTCCTAAAAATATTATAAAAAAATAATGAACGTAAGATTTAGATTTATTTTCATTAATAAATAATAAAATTAATTTATAAATTATTTATTTATGCCACCACAAGACCTGTTCTTTTTGAAATAGACGAAGAGAAGTCATTTAGCCTTGGTTGCTTATGGAGTGGCACCGTCATAAAGCATCAAAAGGCAAGTTAGGATTTCTTTGATATATAAGGCGTGGTAAATTTTACTCCCTTTGTTGTGGCCAGATGGATCACCTTCCTAGATCAATCCCACCATTGATCACTAAATGACTGTTAGCACACTATATAATAGATATGTCAGTCTTCCTCTAACGTTACGTTTGGAAAATAACATACTGAATGGATTCATTTGGACAGGGTGAATGGAATTTGATACTTCTCCATGTGTTTAATCTAAGCATGAATCCTATTCCAACTGAGTTGTGGGGCATTAGCAATTTAGAGATGATGGATTTGTCTTTCAGTAATTTTCATGAATGACACCTCGATCTCTTATCAAGCTGACACTTTGGTCATCCTTCATTGCTCATAACCACTTGAAAGGGCTGATGTGGCTGATCCAATGTCGTTAGAGAACCGTGAAGGAAGCTGATAGAGCCCCGCTTCGACCTCCAAGGCCCATCTCGACCCCCGCATCGGCAGCGGTCCATTCTCATCTCGGTGTCGGTCTCGACGTCGGCTCCGGCCCACCTTGACCTCCTGGTCCATCAACATCCTACCCCAAGACCCCTTTCAGGCTCGGCCACATATGAATAGTGCCGGGGGTCGGCCATGTATGAACAGTACCGGGGGTCGGCCATGTATGAACAGTAACCGGGGTCGGCCACATATGAACAGTGCAGGGGGTCGGCCATGTATGAACAGTACCGGGGGTCGGCCATGTATGAACAGTGCCAGGGGTCGGCCATGTATGAACAGTACCGGGGGTCGGCCATGTATGAACAGTGCCAGGGGTCGGCCATGTATGAACAGTGCCGGGGTCGGCCATGTATGAACAGTGCCCGGGGTCGGCCATGTATGAACAGTGCCAGGGGTCGGCCATGTATGAACAGTGCCGGGGGTCGGCCATGTATGAACAGTGCCCGGGGTCGGCCACATATGAACAGTGCCGGGGGTCGGCCATGTATTAACAGTACCGGGGGTCGGCCATGTATGAACAGTGCCGGGGGTCGGCCATGTATGAACAGTGCCCGGGGTCGGCCATGTATGAACAGTGCCGGGGGTCGGCCATGTATGAACAGTGCCCGGGGTCGGCCATGTATGAACAGTGCCGGGGGTCGGCCATGTATGAACAGTGCCCGGGGTCGACCATGTATGAACAGTGCCGGGGGTCGGCCATGTATGAACAGTGCCCTGGGTCGGCCATGTATGAACAGTGCCCGGGGTCGGCCATGTATGAACAGTACCGGGGGTCGGCCATGTATGAACAGTGCCCGGGGTCGGCCATGTATGAACAGTGCCATGTGAACAGTATGTGAACAGTACCATGCAGGTGAACAGTGCCATGTGAACAGTACCATGCAAGTGAACGGGCTTCACTCCAAACTGCATCTTCTGTCCCAATGGCTGCACTTTGGGGCCCATTTGCCTAACTTTATCACTCATCGTTGTCCGCGCAGGAATGCAAAAAAAAGATAACGTAGGGGACACGTATGGCAAGCATCGTAGCGGTTAGCCATGCCCTGCAGCACCCCATGCTTCATGAACATCAATTAATGCTCTGACTAGTGACAGCACCCCATGCTTCACGGACATCAGTTCCGACACTTCACCCATCAAAGTCATCATTATGAAGCCTCAACCACTCAAGCCAGACAAACTCTTAAGCATCTATAAAATGGGTAAGAGGGACCCCTGACCAGGTAACACACTCATAACACTCAAAAATGCTCGCACAGAGGGAGCTCCTCTCCAGGCCTCTCTCTCTCTTTTTCTCTTTCGAGCTTCCTCAAGCTCACGGCTGATGCCCAGACCACTGACTTGAGCGTCGGAGGGTCCCGCTGGGGCCCCCTCCGGCCCCCGGGACTTGCTTGCAGGCGCGAGGAGCTCACTGGAGGAGACGACCGCACGCTCGAGGCCGGTGATTTGGCGTCATCAGATTGGCGCGCCAGGAAGGGGGGGATCAACGATGCTAGTTTGCATATCCTCATCCCTTTTTATCAAAACGATGGATCGTGAAGATGGTGGATTGTGAAGATTTCACCAGTTAAGCTGGGGGGCACCTTCAACGAGCTGAGCAGCAGGAGGCCAGTCTTTCGTTCCATCATCACCACTATCTCAGACCATTCGCCGCTCATTCTACAAATCCAAACATTGACGGTGGCTGTCCAAAAGCTCTAGAAGCCACATCTTATGACCACGCAACAGCGAGCAAAAGCTTCTACTCGCCCTTTGGTCACTGCCCAGGCCAGCCATCCTTCATCCCGCTAGGAATCTCCCTAGCAAAAGGTGTGTTGGGGGGTAAAATCGTCATTGCATTGATATCCGTGCAAGGCGGCTAAGGCTGACCTCCTCCTACCGTCTCCTTCTGGGCTTCCCTAGCTCGTCTCTTCCGGGCTTCCGTAGCTCGGCCTCTTCCAGGCTTCCCTAGCTCGGCCTCATCCGGGCTTCCGTAGCTCGACCTCTTCCGGGCTTCCGTAGCTCGGCCTCATCCGGGCTTCCGTAGCTCGGCCTCTTCCGGGCTTCCCTAGCTCGGCCTCTTCCGGGCTTCCCTAGCTCGGCCTCCTCCGGGCCTCCATAGCTCGGTCTCTTCCGGGCTTCCCTAGCTCGGCCCCTTCCGGGCCTCCGTAGCTCGGCCTCTTCCGGGCTTCCGTAGCCCGCGACTACCTAGCGATCCACGTCCTGACGTCTACCTCCGCGGAACCTGACGCGGGAGAGCTCAAGCTTACCCGAGTAGCACCTTAGGCAGGGAATCATGTTAAGACGTGGCCTAAGACCTATCGTAACTGCCTCAGGTCTACTCGCCCAGATCCCAAGACATCAAGGAGCTCTCTCAGCCGTCGATCCCTTAACGGACAAGGCGTGGATTCTAACGGCCCCACAACGGCCTGATTCTGTCTACCCCCGTATCGTAACAACCTCAGTACCTTCCAGAAGATGCTCAAGTCCCCAGGTGACAGTCTATAAAGGTCAGATGGGCACTGTTAAAAAAAAAAAAATTATCGGGGTGGGGTTTTTCCCCCACTCCTGCGGTGGCGGCCACGGCGGCGGCCATGGCCAGAGACGACGGCCACGGCCGCTGCCATGGCCGGCGGTGGCCTGGCCACGGTGGCCAGGCCATCGTATTTTAAAAAAAAATTTCGGGGTGGGGTTTTTTCCCCACCCCTGAGGCGCCGGCCACGGTGGCAGCCATGGCCGGCGGTGGCCTGGCCACGGTGGCCAGGCCACCATATTTAAAAAAAAATATTTCGGGTGGGCTTTTTGCCCCATCCCTGAGGCCACGACCACGGCGGCGGCCGTGGCCGGCGGTGGCCAGGCCACCGTTTTTTTTTAAAAAAATGTCAGGGTGGGATTTTTCCCCCACCCCTGAGGCCACGGCCACGGTGGCGGCCGTGGCCGGCAGTGGCCTGGCCATGGTGGCCAGGCCCCCGTTTTTTTTAAAAAAAATGGCAGGGTGGGGTTTTTTAAAATTTTTGTTTCTTTAATTTATTTATGTTTATGAACTCAATTTTACATGTAATATTAGAGAAATTTGCATGTAATCTATAATCTTGTAATGCATAATTTGATATTTGCATAATATTTGATATATTTAAAATTTATATGTTTAGATTTATAAATGTCTTGTGTTATCGAATCTGTTTATTTCTTGAAATATTGTTCATGATATATTATTATTAGAATGCTTATCATGCAATTTATATGGTTTTGATAGTTTAGATGATTAAATTTTTAATGAATTTATATTTCTTTATTACCTGTTATATTTTGGCTTAGCAAATTTTAAATATTTAGTTTTTAAATATTGTCAAAATAATTTTCTTAGCAAATTAAAAAATTTTTTAGAATATTCATGTTCTTCTATTGAAAGAAATTTGATATAGCATACCATAATTTGATATAATTCCTCAAATTCTAGACTAACCAATCAAAATAAATTCGATATCTTGAAGGAAAAATGATATAGCTCATTTAGAACTAAATTTAATGCAAGAATATTAAATTTGATATAGTGAACTCAGATTCAAGTACTGATATAGTGAACTCAGATTGAAGTTCATTCTTTGATTTTTTATATTTCTCATAGCACTATAACCTTTAGACCCGTTTGAGACTTTGTAAGACTTAGTCTTGCAAATTCTCAAATTATCCTAGTGGATAGTTTAAGATTATTTTTTTGATATGTTTGTCTGCTATTCGTCATCGTTAGTTGAGATTGCAGTTTGTATATCCTCATACGTTCTCCTAGTGTGGCATATAAGCCATACATTTAGGAGAATATAAGGGGAATTGCTGCCGAAATTTCAATGTAAATGATGATAATTTCGAGCAGAATAACATATCGCATCAAATAATTTTGAATGGGATAGGGCCTTACCTAAGTCATAGTGGAGTGAAAGTGGAATTCATTTAGGACACTTGCTTACTTATGAAGTCTAATGATTGAATGGACCCCGGTCCTGGGCCTCGATCCTGGATAGCACGTCAAGGATCCTAGCCATGGCCCGGCCTTGATTTATCGGTATAATTAAAGAGGCACAATATTTGTTATTTAGCTTAGATGCATAAAAGAATTAATCTATTGCTATAATGACTAATGTAAAATTAAATTGTTGTCTCATTTAATGGTTTACCAGGAATTGTATAAGTTGGTCAAAAATGAGCGGGGTTCGCTCGTTGATGTATGTAAGGTTAAAAGATGGGTTGCTTAATCCAGATTTTCTGAATGGATTGAAAGAATTTATAGCATTTGCATATAGTCAACCCGAATGGATGGATAGGCCTAGGATCAGGTGCCCATGCAACTTACGCAAGTGTCAGAATAAAGCCTATAGAGATGTCGAAACTATGAAGGTGCACTTGTGTAAAAAGGGGTTTGTTCCTGGGTACGATGTTTGGAACTGTCATGGTGAAACTGAGGAAATGTTTGCAGCTGTCACTAGCCAAGAAGTGTCAAATCCCATTGATGAACCATTTGTGAATTTAAACACATACGAAGAAATGGTGATGAATGCATCGGGTAACGAATTCAACCAGAATACATTTATGGAAGAACCAAATCCAGATGCACAACAATTTTATGATATGTTGTGTTCTGCAAATCAAGAATTGTATCCTGGTTGTGAAAGTCATTCCCAATTGTCTATGGCTGCTCGGTTGTTGAATATTAAGGCAGAACATCGATTATCAGAAAAGGCATTCAATGCTGTAGCTGGGTTAATGAAGGAAGTTTTGCCAAATCATAATGTTGTAGCAGACAGTTTCTACTCAACGAAGAAGTTATTGCGTGGCCTTGGGCTCCCAGTTAATAAGATCGATCGTTGCTTGAATAATTGTATGATATATTGGGGTGAAGACTCAGAGCTGAGATGGTGTAAGATTTGCGGGCAATCGAGGTACAAAAATAGCGAAGGGGGAGCTAGTACAAGTAGGAGGAAAAGTGTGCCTTACAAGAGGATGCATTACTTTCCTCTTACTCCACGCCTCCAGAGATTATATAGATCTGAGGCTACATCTGTTGATATGAGATGGCATGCGGAACATGAATCTAAAGAAGATGAAATGTGACATCCATCAGATTTAAAAGCTTGGAAGCATTTCAATGAAAATCATCCTGATTTCGCAGAAGAAATAAGGAATGTGAGATTAGGTCTTTGTACCGATGGCTTCCAACCATTTGGTCAAGCGGGGCAATAATATTCATGTTGGCCTGTAATACTGACTGTATATAATCTTCCACCGTGGAAGTTAATGAAAGATACTGCAATGTTTTTGACAATTTTGGTTCCAGGACCATCAAATCCAAAAAAGAAGATTGATGTCTTCTTACAACCGCTGGTAGCCGAATTGAAAATGTTGTGGGAAACAGGAGTCATAGCCTACGACATTTCTATAAAACAAAATTTCATCATGAGAGCTGCTTTGATGTGGACAATCAGTGACTTTCTGGCATATGCAATGTTGTCTGGTTGGAGCACTTCTGGGCGTCTGGCATGCCCTCATTGCATGTATGATTCAGATGCATTTACATTGCAGAAGAGTGGTAAGAAGTCATGGTTTGATAATCATAGAAAGTTCTTGCCTTCGAATCATCCTTATAAGCAGAACTTGATCGCCTTCTGGAAGAACAAAGCAGTCACAAAATTCGCCGAACCGGTTAGTTCTGGCACAGATATATTTGATACTATAGAGCATTTAGGGTTGAGGTATGCTTGGGAACCATATGCAGATAGAATAAATGGCCGTATATGTAAAGAACATAACTGGAAGAAGCGGAGCATTTTTTGGGATTTGCCGTATTGAAGCATAAATCTCATCCGGCACAACTTGGATGCTATGCATATTGAGAAAAATTTCTTTGATAACATATTTAACACGGTACTAAACATCCCGAGAAAAACCAAAGACACTGCAAAGTCGAGAGAAGAACTTAATCAGTATTGCAGAAGAGGTGATTTGAGAAGGAATGCTGACGGGACCTATCCTAAAACCTGTTACACTCTTGACAAAAATTTACGAGAAGTTTTATGTAACTAGATTAGAGGATTAAAATTTTCTGATGTTATGCTTCAAATATCAGTAGGTGTGTGGACATGCATAAGCTCAAGTTGTTTGGCATGAAGAGTCATGACTGTCATGTTTTCATGCAATGGTTATTGCCCAAAGCTTTTCATGAGTTGCTTCCGCAACATGTGTGGAAGGCATTGACAGAGCTCAGCTTGTTTTTAAGGAGTTATCTGCCGCAGTCATTATTTCTGCATCCATGGAAAGGCTTGAGGAGGAAATTCCAATTATTTTATGCAAGCTAGAGCAAATATTTCCTCCAAGTTTTTTTGACTCAATGGAGCATTTACCTGTTCACTTGCCATACGAAGCACGTATAGCTGGTCCCGTGCAGTATCGCTGGATGTATCCTTTCGAGAGGTAAACACCCAAATCAGTGATACATGTTGATATTTCAAATATTATTTTATTTATGTAAGGAAGTTGGTTTATTTATATTTTCAACTTTACATATAGGTATCTTAAGAAGTTAAAAAATAATGTGCGGAATAAGGCAAGGGTTGAAGGTTCTATATGCAATGCACACTTGGTTGAAGAAGTTTCAGCTTTTGCCTCGCATTACTTTGAGGGCCACGTTCATACGAGGACCCGCAATCTTAGATGTAACGATGACATATGTGTGGACGAAGGAGAACCTACTGATGGTAGAATATCAATATTTAAAAGTATCGGCCGTTCATTTGAGAGGCAGAAGTCAAAACAATTAAGCGATGTGGAGTATAATGCAGCACATTATTACATCCTAATGAACTATAGAGAAGTCGACCCATACATTGAGTAAGTATATGTACACTTCATTAATTGCTTAATTAGAACTTCTACCTTAAATTGTAAAATATCATACTATTTAATTGCTAACAGAAGTTTTAATTGTTATAATCCCTTAAGAATGTATTGTGATAGACAACGATAGATGGATCCTAGCATCAGTTAAATTGCCATTGGGCAGAAGTTAGAAACGGAGTTCGCTTATTGGTTTTATGAATTTGTGAGTACTATCACTCAATCAATTAGAATAATGGCTTTTATTTTTCAAATTGATAGTGAATAGCTTATTAATTTATAGGTAAATAGTTCATGGTTCACAACCGATAATATTTTCATTAAATGTCTAGCGCAATGGCCATTGAAGACCGTAACTACATATACTAGCTATTTTGTTAATGGATACAAATTTCAAATTGAACAACTAGCATCTTCAAGAGGGACGTAGAATTGGGGCGTATGTGTTAAAGGAGAAAGTGCTGGAGCAAATATGCAGGATTATTATGGAAAGTTAGTAGAGGTGGTCGAAGTTGAATATCCCGGTTGGCCTATGAAACGAACAATATTGTTTCATTGTGATTGGTTTGATCCGACAATTTATGTCGGTAAAAGGGTTCATAATGACTACAATCTAGTTGAAGTAAACCATCGACGAAGATTGCAGAAATATGAACCATTCATTCTTGCATCCCAAGCTCAGCAAGTGTTTTACTGCGGATATCCATATTTGCGCAACGACAAGCGAGATTGGTGGGCTGTTTCTAAAATCGTTCCACATTCAACAATCATATTAGATGAGAGTTCATCAAGTCAATCAACTGAGTGCCCTGCATTTCAAGAGGATGAGATGGAAATGCATGCAATTGAGGACGACACAAGGGCTCCTGAAACATCACTTAGAGATCCAAATGGTGATGTCCAAGAAATTAAGGATGCAAATGTTTGGTTTCCTTCCGATGATAATGAAACTGAATCACAGTCCGATATGGCATCGGGTGTTGAACCAACATTTCACGAAACAAATGACACTGATTAAAGATATAGGTTCATTCAATTTCGATTTATTTTTATAAGTGTTAAATTTTTGTATGTTTATTAATTATTCATAATTATATTGCATTGCATTAATCTTTAGTATTTACAGTATGATGGACCGAGGTAGATCTACCCCTGACGGACATAGCCATGCTGCGTCACATCCCACTACCATCCATGATGCACGGACATCCGCCTCTCTAGGCGTCGACGCTCATCCTGCTGTATTTTTCTCTACCCGATCGGTACAGACCTCTGAGAGTTCTTCTTTGGTCGATCGCACCGTACTTCGATTGGATGCCGATGGGCTGTAAGTATATACTAATTGTAACAATATGTTTATGTTTTTAAGTTAGTTACTTATTTTAATTAGTTTTTTTAACAGCTTTATTGAGCAGCATACTGTATCGAGCCGGATCAGCTCTATATTTCAGAGCCGTGCTGATCCCAGTGGCTACGATTGGCACCATGTATCTGCGGCCATGAGGGAGTTTTATTTTTCAAAGTTTCAGGTAAACTTTTTAAATATATTTTATAACTGATATAAAACTTTCTAATCTTAATATATTCTGAAACTAACTATTTATTTCAATGCAGAAGAAGTTTACGTGGGACCCTACTATCCATGATGCCATTAGGGCAGCATGGAATGCTCTTGCGACACGCCGATACTCCGATGTGCTTTATCATTGGAGGAGTTCGGGTGACCGTCCAGGGCATGTGCCGGAGGATATTTGGGCCAGCTGGCAGCAGGTGTGGCAGTCCGAGGCATGGATCAGGAGGTCCGCATCAGCTAGCACGAACCGCCAATCTGAGAAGGGCGGTTGTGGCACGGGCCTCTCCTGTCACACTGCCGGTTCCATTTCTATTCAGGAGCATAGGTGCCGTATGGTAAGAAAACATAAAAAATTTAAATACTAATTTAGTCATTTACAAATACTTACATTTATATTCTTTCTTCTGCTTTTGTAGTCCGAGAAGGAGGGCAAAGATCTTGGTGAGTTTCGCCTATTCAGGGCGACACACACCAGGAAGGACAGTTCCTAGGTCGATACACGATCACGGAAGGTTAGGGTAAGAAATTAGATTTATATTTTATTTATTTAATTTTTAATATTTTATTCAGCTTTATATATTGATTCATTTATCATTGATTTTACAACTCAAAGGCACGAGTCGAGGAGCTTCAGTCTCAGGCTTCGCAGGTCGACTCCACTGATGGGGGGTTGCCCGTCGAACTCTTACCAGAGGAGAGTCAACGTGTGTTTTTGGAGGCTGTTGGTGCCCAGCCGCAAGATCGTAGGGTCTATGGTTTGGGCACCAGTGCTTCCAGATATTTTTCCCATCAGGGCTCCAGTTCGCGTTGTTTTGGCGATATTCCTCTCGAGCAAATAGACGACATCCGGAGAACTCTAAAGGAGGAACTTCGCCAGGAGGTTCGGGAGGAGCTTGCAGAGATGAGAGACCAGATGCGTTAGATGCAGGATTTAGTTCGTCTCCTATCGCAGGGTTCAATCCAGCCTCCGTAGCCTCCACAGCCGCCTACAGATACATGATATATTTTTTTTCACTACTTGATGTATTTTTTTCTTTATATATATAAAAATTTTAAATAATTAATAAAATAAATTTTTATTTATTTTTAAAAATTTTGTAATGATTGTTTTGGTCAATTGTATTAGCAATTACATTGTATTAGTTTATTTTATATTATTTTATATTTTTAAATAAATAAAATAATTTACTTTAAAAATTAATTTACTTTATTTTTTTAAAAAATAAAGTAAATTAATTAGCGATGCTATTTTCTATCGTAATTAATTTTAAAAAAATTAAAATTTATGTTATTTTAATTTTTTTAAAAAAATAAATTAATTAATAGTGATGCAATTGCAACAATATTTACCATCGCAACTATTTTTAAAAAATTATTTTTAAAGTAGCGATGCATTTAGGGGTGTCGCCATTATTTTTAAAAATTAAAAATTATTTTATTTTATTTTTTAAAAAATAAATAAATTAATTAGCGACACTATTTTTTGTCGTAATTAATTTAAAAATAATTATAAATTATTTTATTTAATTTTTTTAATAAATAAATTAATTACTTAGAGACGCCATTGCGATGAGATTTTTTGTCACAAATATTTTAAAAAAAACTCCGGAGTCATTCCTCTCTTCCGACAGCTCGTCGGCGCTCTGCTCCTCCTAGAGCTCCCGATTGGCCGCCCCCTGGAGAGGTCTCCCGGAGAGATCCACCTCCCTATTGTCTGGTTGATCGCCGATTCCTTCCTCACTGACTTGAGCATCGGAGGGCCTTCCACGGAGGACCACCCCCGGCGTCCCTCCACGTGTGGGCTTCCTGTTTTGCAGGTCCGCCGCACCCCACTCCCTGAGGATCGACCGCGCCCGAGTCGGAGGACGGATCCCGGCGGCAACAGATTGGCGCTAGAGGAAGGGCCTCAAGTCCCATCAAAACTTGAAAGAAGGAGACAAGGATCTTAATCTGGAGAAAAACCTCTCTGATGGCCAACCGAAAGNTTCCCGGAGATCGACCGCGCCCGAGTCGGAGGACGGATCCCGGCGGCAACAGATTGGCGCTAGAGGAAGGGCCTCAAGTCCCATTAAAACTTGAAGAAAGGAGACAAGGATCTTAATCCGGAGAAGAACCTCTCTGATGGCCAACCGAAGAGAGGAGCAACCTCTGATGCTCCAAGATCAGGTCGCCTCCCAGAGGCCTGATCCGACTGGCGCCACAGCGCCACAACCCCCGCCTGTCGAGACTCCGTCGCCGCCTGCCATTCCGGTGACCCAGGACCAGTTTGCTACGCTGGTCCAGCAAGTCCAGGCTCTTACCCACCTGGTCCAGGAGCGTCTTGCGCCTCCTCCTGCTTCACATCCCCAGAAAGAAACGGCGACTTCTTCTTCGCCGGCAACCTCCTCCTCTGATCCGCATGAATCAGCGGATCCCCCACATCGCCCCAGGGGGACAAACCGGTCCCTCGAACCGGTTACGATAGAGATCCTCCCAGATCTCGGCGAGCCCGCTCCCTCTCTCCGGCGACGTCTCACCATGATTCGACGCCGTCCTTGCGGTTCTCGCGCCCAGCTCCTCCTCTAGCCGGTGAGGAGGAGATCCGCCGTCAGATCCAAGAAATGCGTCAGGAGCTGGACGCCGCCAAGCAGATCCATCTGCCTCAGCCCAAAGCAGAGCAGGGCATCCCTTTCTCTAAGGGGATCATGGAGGAAGTGATTCCCTCCCACGTTAAGCTGCCAACCGTCGAGCCCTATCACGGCTCCACTGATCCAGACGACCATCTCAGCAGCTTCCGGTCAATAATGATGTTCCACGGAGCATCTGATGCGATCCTCTGCCGAGCCTTCCCATCCACCCTCAGAGGATCCGCCCGAACCTGGTTCAACGCCTTGAAACCGGGTTCCATTGATTCATTCGACGAGCTGAGCCACCTTTTTATTGGCCAGTTCGTCAGCAGCCGCCGCCACCGACGGAGATCCGACTCCCTCTCCGAAGTCAAGCAAAGAGAGGGGGAGTCCTTGAGAAATTATCTTGGCCGTTTCAACAAGGCCATGTTGGAGGTGGACCACCTTAATCATGAGGTGGCTATGTCCGCCCTGGCGGGGGGAGTTTCAAAGGAGAGCGACTTCTATTTGGCAATGGAGGTCAGCTACCCCCCATGTCTGTCTGATATGATGGCCCTTGCGGACAAGTACGCTCAGGGTCGAGGAGTCGCGGAGAGTGGCCCGCGCTGAGCAAGCAAGGAAGAAGCAGAGCCCAAAGCTCCCGACAGACACCGCCCTGCCCGTCGGCCAAGTCCGCCCGCCGCCAAGAGTCCCTCCGCTGCCGCCAAGGAATCGCTCCCGGAGTCCCCCAGGCGATTCGATCGCTACACTCCGCTGACTGTGCCCCGGGCGCAGATCCTCATGGAGATAGAGCGCCAGCTTCCCCGACCAGTACCTCTCCGAGGGAACCCAACCCGAAGAGATCCCGCCAAGTACTGCCGCTACCACAGGGAGCATGGTCATGACACTGAAGAATGCTGGCAGCTGAAGAACGAGATCGAGAGACTGATTCGGCGGGGACGGTTGGACCAGTTCAGAAGAGCACCTGAGCCGCCACAAGGAGGTGATCGCCAGCCCGAGCTCCCACAACTCCCTCCTCCACCAAATCCGCCCGTGGTTGGCCGTATCAACATGATTGAGGAGGCCGGCGGATCGAGCTCCAGGGGCGACGGTGATGCACCGGTGCCAAAGAAGGCACGCACGGGCGAACTTTCCTTTTCTGATGATGATCTTCTTGGGATACAGCTTCCCCATGATGACGCACTTGTTGTATCCCTTAACTTGAACAATTATGATGTAAGCCGAATCCTGGTCGATAGTGGAAGTTCGGTAAACGTTTTGTACCTCGGTGTGTTTGCCAGGATGAAATTGCTCATGGAAAACCTTCGAGCCGTGGATTCCACCCTGATGGGATTCACCGGCGACGTCATCGTCCCAGAAGGAATCGTCACCCTGACGGTCCGCGCAGGAACCTGGCCCCTCGTAACCGTTGTACAGACCGACTTCTTAGTGACCGACCTCAGGTCCCCATACAACGCCATATTCGGCAGGCCCGGCTTGATGTCCCTTAAGGCGGTTGTCTCTATCCCACATCTGTCAATGAAGTTCCCCACCGAGCAAGGAGTTGGAGTGGTTCGGGGAAGTCAGGCCATGGCTCGGCAATGTTTCGTCACGAGCCTTCAGTCCAGAATTCCCGAGGTTGACGGGCTAGACGCTCGTGAGGACTTCGCCGAACAACGGGGAGAACCGGCGGAAGAACTGGAAGAAGTACCGCTAGACGAAGCTCGGCCCGACCGAACCATAAGGATCGGGTCGCTACTCGAAGGAGAGCCTCGTCGCGAGCTGATCAGATTCCTCCAAAGCAATGCGGACATCTTCGCCTGGACCGCCTCCGACATGCCAGGGATTAACCCCGAGGTCCTCGTCCATCGCCTCAATGTGGACGAGATGCACAGGCCTGTTAAGCAGAAGAAGAGAAGCTTCGCCCCAGAACGGCAAAAAGCCATTGAAGAGGAGGTCGACAAACTCATCAAAGCCAATTTTGTCCGAGAGGTGAATTACCAAGTTGGTTGTCGAATGTCGTCATGGTGAAAAGTCGAATGGCAAATGGAGGATCTGCATCGACTTCACCGACCTCAACAAGGCATGCCCAAAGGATAGCTTCCCCCTCCCTCGGATCGACCAGCTCGTGGACGCCACCTCAGGCCACCAAATGCTGTCATTCATGGATGCCTATTCGGGCTACAATCAGATCCGGATGGCCCCCGAAGATGAAGAAAAGACCGCCTTCATAACCGACCGAGGTACCTACTGTTACCGAGTTATGCCTTTCGGTCTTAAAAATGCAGGAGCGACCTACCAGCGGCTGGTCAACAAGGTGTTCAAGGAGCAAATCGGCCGGAACATGGAGGTGTACGTGGATGATATGCTGGTCAAAAGCAAGGAAGCGCTGCGGCATGTTGAGGACCTCGCGGAGAGCTTTGCCACGCTGCGCAAATATGGAATGAAGCTCAACCCAACCAAGTGTGCCTTCGGCGTCAATTCCGGGAAATTCCTCGGCTTCATGGTCTCCCAGCGAGGTATCGAGGCTAACCCTCAGAAGATTCAAGCTCTCCAACAAATGGCGCCCCCAGCGTCTATTAAGGAGGTCCAGCGCTTAACCGGGAGGATAGCGGCCCTTAACCGCTTCGTGGCTCGGTCAGCCGAGAGATGCCTCCCCTTCTTCAAAACTCTCCGATCGGCCAAAAATTTCCAGTGGACTCCTGAGTGCCAGAAATCATTTCAAGATCTCAAGAAGTACCTCGGCTCGCCTCCGCTTCTCAGTAGTCCGATCCCGGGAGAGACTCTATTTCTGTACCTGGCCGTTTCGGAGGGCGCAGTTTGCTCGGTGCTAGTCAAAGAAGAAAGCAAAATCCAGAGGCCGATCTACTATGTGAGTAGGCTGCTCCGCGATGCGGAGACGAGGTACACCAGGATTGAGAAGATAGTGCTGGCTTTGATCACCTCAGTCCGGAAGCTACGGCCTTATTTTCAAGCACATTCAGTGACGGTCCTCACCGATCAACCCATCAAGGCGGTGGTCCACCGTCCAGAAACATCGGGGAGGATGACCAAATGGGCCGTCGAACTAAGCGAGCATGACATACATTTTCAACCTCGCCCGGCCATCAAGCCCAAGTGCTGGCCGATTTCCTCCTCGAGTGTACCATCCCAGAGGACGGCTCTACCCCAGAAAATCCCGAAGGACCAAAGCCTGAAGCTCGGTGGCTCCTTCACGTCGATGGGTCGTCCAACGCCCATCACTCCGGTGCGGGTCTAGTCCTCACCAGCCCAGAGGGGATGATCTTCGAATATGGCGTCCGATTCTCCTTCCCGGCTTCCAACAACGAAGCCGAGTACGAGGCCCTGTTAGCTGGTCTCCGGATCGCCCGCAACCTGAAGGTGGAAAAGCTTAACGCCTTCACCGACTCTCAGCTGGTGGCCGGCCATGTGCGGGGAGAGTTTGAAGCCCGAGAACCCAACATGATCCGATATCTCCAAGAGGTGCGCGGCCTACTTCCCCATTTTGCCGAGTTTGAAATTATTCAAATTCCTAGATCGGAAAACGCCCGTGCCGACCTACTCTCCCGATTGGCAACCGCGGAGACGATGGATGCTGAGCAAAAATTCCATCTGGAGACTCTGGAAAGCCGAGCATCATGGAAGCCGATCGGGTGATGCAAATCGAGACCGAACCATCCTGGTTCGACCCTATCCTCAACTATCTCAAAGAAGGGTCGCTCCCATCCGACCGAAGAGAGGCCAGGAAATTGAAGCTGCAGGCGACCCACTATGTATTGATTGACAACCAACTTTACAAGCGGTCTTTTTCTATGCCGCTGCTCAGATGCCTCCGCCCATCCGAGGCGAACTATGCTCTACGAGAGGTACATGAAGGGATTTGCGGCAACCATCTGGGAGCCGGTCCCTATGCCACAAGGTGCTACGGCAAGGCTATTACTGGCCGACCATGCAGAAAGATGCGGACGACTAGTCCGAGCCTGTGACGCCTGCCAGAGACATTCAAGCATCCAGAGGCTCCCTTCCGCCGAGCTAGTTTCTATATCCTCCGCCTGGCCCTTTGCCAAGTGGGGGATGGACATCCTCGGCCCATTCCCGCTGGCGACGGGACAGCGGAAATTCTTATTTGTCGCCATTGACTACTTCACCAAGTGGGTTGAAGCGGAAGCAGTTGCGCAAATCACCGAAGCACGGGCCAGAGACTTTGTGTGGAGGTCCATCGTCTGCCGGTTCGGCCTCCCCCACACCATAATCACCGATAACGGTAAGCAGTTCGACAACTCCAAGTTCCGCCAATTCTGCGAGGAACACGGAATCCGTCACCACCTTACTTCGGTCGGGCACCCACAAGCCAACGGAGCGGCCGAAGTGACCAACAGGACTCTCCTCCAAGGAATCAAAGCTCGCCTCTCCAGAGCCCAAGGCAGGTGGGCGGATGAGCTACACCATGTCTTATGGGCCTATCGCACCACCCCGAATTGACGGGCGAGACTCCATTCCGAATGGCTTTTGGCACGGAGGCCGTCATCCCTGTGGAAATAGGCCTCCCATCTTGCGGGTGGAGAGTTATTCAGAGGAAGCCAGCAACGAGCAACTCCGCACCAACCTCGACTTGGTAGAGGAAGTCAGAGAGAAGGCCCGAATCAGGACGGCCGCCTATCAACAGAGGGTGGCCCGGTACCATGCCTCCAAGGTCAAGGGGAAAACCTTCCTACCCGGCGACCTCGTCCTCCGAAAGCTTCTGTATCCAAACCGCTGGAGCAAGGAAAGCTGGCGCCGAACTGGGAAGGCCCGTACCAAATCACGGAGATCATTGGGCCAGGAACCTACAAGCTGCAGGATCTCGATGGGAAATCCGTCCCCCGAACGTGGAACTCGGACAACCTCCGCAAATACTATCAATAGGGTATGTCCTTTATGCTTCGCCAGTTATCTATTTTCCCGCAACTTGTTATGTGAATCGATTATGCACCATATTGCCATAAATCGTAAAAGGAAATAGATGCTGCTTACCAATCCTCGGTACAACCGAGTTATCTGCCTGGACAGGAAATCTCCGAACCTTGGCAGGGCCAAGTAAAACAAAATCTCCGAACCTTGGCAGGGCCAAGTAAAACAAAGTCTCCGAACCTCGGCAGGGCCGTGCAACAAATCTCCGAACCTTGGCAGGGCCAAGTAAAACAAAGTCTCCGAACCTCGGCAGGGCCGAGCAACAAATCTCCGAACCTTGGCAGGGCCAAGTAAAACAAAATCTCCGAACCTTGGCAGGGCCAAGTAAAACAAAATCTCCGAACCTTGGCAGGGCCAAGTAAAACAAAGTCTCCGAACCTCGGCAGGGCCGAGCAACAAATCTCGAACCTTGGCAGGGCCAAGTAAAACAAAGTCTCCGAACCTCGGCAGGGCCGAGCAACAAATCTCCGAACCTTGGCAGGGCCAAGTAAAACAAAGTCTCCGAACCTCGGCAGGGCCGAGCAACAAATCTCCGAACCTTGGCAGGGCCAAGTAAAACAAAATCTCCGAACCTTGGCAGGGCCAAGTAAAACAAAGTCTCCGAACCTCGGCAGGGCCGAGCAACAAATCTCCGAACCTTGGCAGGGCCAAGTAAAACAAAGTCTCCGAACCTCGGCAGGGCCGAGCAACAAATCTCCGAACCTTGGCAGGGCCAAGTAAAACAATCTCCAAACCTCGGCAGGGCCGAGCAACAATCTCCGAACCTTGGCAGGGCCAAGTAAAACGTTTCCCCAAACTTCGATGGGACCGAGCGATAAATCTCCCGAGCCGTGACAAGGCAAGGTTGAGACCCCGACGAAAAGTCTAAACCTACAAGCCTCGACCAAAGCCGAACGGCCCTCAAATAGTCCCCGAAGGACTTCGTCCGGTTTGAGAACGGGCGCTTAACGAAAACCATCGGCATGCGAAAAAATGCCACCATGGGCAGAATTCCCCTAAGAGGCTATAAGGTCCCGCATAACCAGCCGATGGCCCCAGGCTGGGCCAGGAAACTCTCCCTATCAGTAGAGATCCTTTGAGAGGCCCCCCCTGCAACCCGTCACGCGACATATCTATGATTAACGTGCGGGACAGGGGACTAGACCGACACCTAAGTCCGTCGAGCATATCAAGATAATCATTCTCAAAGAAGAAAGAAATTCTTAAAAACGAGTCTATTTTCCATAAGAAGGAGCCATTGCAAGGCACAAAAAGACACAGAAAAACAAAAACAAAAAACAGGGGCGGGTAGAGCCCCTGGGGTCAGTTGCCCCCAGAACCCATCAACTTCTCCAGGAGTGCAGTCAGGTCAGCCAGCTGCTGGCGAAGCAGCCGAATCTCCTCCTCCTGCCGACCCATCACCCGACGTGAGGCCTCCGCCTCCCGAACCGAGACATCCAGGAACTCCTCGGCGGTCCTAGCGAGCCACTCATTGGTTGCAAGGCCCGACGCCAGGGTCAGCCCATCGACAATCACGGAGGTCCCCCTCTCCTCCGAGTACGCCGGATCGCTAACCGAGGAACGCGAGTCAGTTGACGACCGCGCTGGAGAGTCCATTTTTTAGCTCAAGACCGAAAGATGGCCAAAACCAATCTCCCTCGGTCATATTTATACCCGCCAGGCAGGCATCTCGATCGGTCGCGCTGCGAACACCGACCCATGAGAATTTGCCACGTGTTGATATTCTAATGCGTGAGGAATCCAAAGAGTCGCGCCCTAATCCCGAGTAAGATCGATAAGCGCAGAGGTTCCCCAGGCGAACACTTTCCAATCTGTCGCCCCCTGTATTAAATGCACTTAGCACTTCCCCAAGCTACTTAATACGCCCTTCTTCCTCGGAAAGCGTGGAAGTCCGTCGCTCGGGCAATAAATTACCCCCTCGGAAAGAGCAGCATCAAAGGCGTGACAACACGCCGCCCGTTCCGCTCGAGTGCCCCATCCATTGAGCGCCACGCAGACCTAGCACTGTAGCCTGCAACGGCAACTGATTCGCTCCCTCCGAGCTATAAATTCTCCGAACCTCGGCAGGGCCGAGCTATCAGTTCTCCGAACCTTGGCAGGGCCGAGCTATCAGTTCTTCGAACCTCGGCAGGGCCGAGCTATCAATTCTCCGAACCTCGGCAGGGCCGAGCTATCAATTCTCCGAACCTCGGCAGGGCCGAGCTATCATTTCTCCGAACCTCGGCAGGGCCGAGCTATCAGTTCTTCGAACCTTGGCAGGGCCGAGCTATAAATTCTTCAAACCTCGGCAGGGCCGAGCTATCAGTTCTCCGAACCTCGGCAAGGCCGAGTTACAAAATCCTTCGAACCTTGGCAGAGCCAAGTAAGACGTTCTCCGAAACTCGACTATCTCAAGTGACTAAATCCTTAAACCATGACAAAAAGGGGTGCAGACTCCCCGAACTTTGGCAAAAGCCGATTCACGACACTCCGAGCTCCGATAAAAGCGGAGCACAAAATACAGACTCCTGACCTAAGCAAGGAGCGTATTTCGCCGAACGATCTCTGCATCACCGCATACGAACCTCGGTTGGTTCGGGCAACACAAGACCCTCGTCTAAAGGCGAGCGAGACACTTTATGCCCCACGAACGACAAATAGCAATGGGTTCTGTTGGCCCAGATAGCAACCCAAGAGGGGGGGGGGGTGAATTGGGTTCTTAAAAATTTTAGCCCCTTTTTAAATAGTTAGTTTGCTTGAGATTAATGAGTGTGAATGCAAGATAACTATAAAGTGCAGTGAGTAAGATAGAGATAGATAAAGAGACAATAAGACACTGCAAACACAAAAGATTTTATAGTGGTTCGGTGTATCCAACACCTACGTCCACTCCCAAGATTCACTTGGGTCCACACTATAATCTCTCTAGATTACAGCCGAGTTGTTTTCCAAGCTTACAACTCAAACTTGTTGTTTTACCGGGTGCACAACGAACCCAGCTGGTTTTACTTGGGCTTACCAGCACAAAACCCTACACATTGTTTTTCACGGGCTCACAACTAACCCAAGCTTAACAAGCTTTAAACCGAGGTAAAACTACCTCCTCTAGTTCAATCCCCCAGATTGAACTAGCCAAATATAAGATGAGATTTGTTTGTGAATACAAAAGCTCCTCAATGAGCAAATATACAAATTAAAGAATAAGGTTTAGAAAAGCCTGATTTGTAGATAGGTTGGCTTTTGATCTTTTCTTCTTTTCTTCTTTTCTTCTTCTCCTTGCTGGATTGAATCAAGCCTCAGCTCCGATTCTTCGTGGTTGAAGCAGTGGAGAAGGGACGAAAAGCAAGAACTGAATCTCCTTTCTTCAAGTTGGGAAATCCTCCAAGACTTTGATTTTTTAGCGCTTTGGATTCCTCTTGAGGCTTTTGGAGTGGTGTGGATTTGAGCTAAACGGTTTTCCTTTCAAGATTCAAGCTCTCAGATTTTTGAAATGGGATTTGTCTATCTCAGATTCTTTTTCAAATTTTTCATTCTTTTCCTCTCTTCTTTTTTTGAACAATAGACTCCCCTTCTTATAGATTTCTTTTACACCTCTTTTGGAATGAAAACTATCCGTTGGAGTGTACCTTCTATCAAAATATATCCGTTAGAAATGAGTAAAAATAGAAAAGTTACCGTTAGTGCTGATCTGGCAACTTCGTTTTTGTTCCAGGTGGATTGGAGTCGACTCTAACTTTTCTGAGTCGGCTCTAGCTCGAGGCATTTCAAACTGATATTTCTGGAGTCGTCTCTGGCTTTTCTGGGGTCGACAAGATGCTTTTCCGGAGTCGACTCTAACTTCCCGGAGTCGACTCTAGGTTGGAGCCAGAAAAATCGACTTTCTGCTCCGTCTGTGAGAGTCGACTCTCACAGTCTCGGAGTCGACTCTAATGGCCGTGCCAGTTCCGGAGTCGGCTCTGTGATTCTCGGAGTCGACTCTAATGTCTGCAATTCTTACCTAGACATTAGACTCGATCCAGAACACATTGTAACACTTGATTTTGATCTTTCAGTAGTCTTATAGGCTGAAACACTAAATCAAAATCATTAGAGCCTTCAAAAATTATACTCACATAGTTTTGTTAATCATCAAAATCATCAATTGGGTCAACAATCTCCCCCTTTTTGATGATAACAAAAACTTTGAGTATATGCATTCAAACATTCAATCAAATTAAGATTATAGTCATTTTAACTTTAAACCATTGAAATTAAGGTTTTGATGCCAATGTTCAATGTAAACTTTTAAAATTGTACAATCCATTAATATTGAATTATTAAACTTAATGTGCATAAGATTGTAAATGAGCTTTTTGTTAAGCTCCCCCTGCATTGAGTAGCTCCTCTTATATAAACATCAAATTGTAACAGATTAATCATTTCAATTCATTTTGCATAAACAATTAATTCTCCCTTCTCCCCCTTTCTTTCTTTCTTTATGCATATATAATCTTTTCTTTCTTTGCATATACACAACTATCTCTCCCCCTTTTTTGTTATAAGCAATAAGGAGAGTAAAGAAAAAATTCATAAACTCAATAAGGCATAGGAATCCAATCAATCAAAATTTGAAAAAGTAAAATTGTATTTCATATGCAAGAACCAATACATCAGTTGATTCATTTACATCTAAAAAAGAAATACATTGGATAATCAAAACTTCCTAAGTACAAGCTATTAAACTCTAAAACAAGATCAAATATGCTTGAATACTATTTTCTTTAGATGACCTATTATCTCCATTACATCATCTTTTTGTGACTTCTTAAAATTTTCAAGGTAGGCTTCAATTTGAGAGACTGCAAGGTCAATGTCCTTCTTCAATTGACCCGTTGCATGAACATATGATCCTGATCCGTCGGCAATACCTTCCATCCTTTCGAAGATCTTGTGAAGCTCAGCTCCAAAGGATTCCACAGAACTGCCTAAGGTAAAGGATAGCATGTCCAGTCTCGAATTTAATTCTTCTTTTAATTGATTGAAGTCTTCTTTCAATTGATTAATTTCATTTGATCTGTGACTGTCATACTCAGCAAGTAAGCTTCTTAACTGATCAAGTTGTTCATTAGAAAATCCTCCAGAGTTTGTTATAGGCTGATGTGGGGGTGATGGAATAGAACTCGGTCCGGCCTCCGAAGGTCCAGCAGACGAAGGTCCCGCAAAAGATGAATCAGGGACTGATGGTCCCGCAGTAGATGGTCCCAGGATTTCTTCTAGTCTGGTTCCCTCTGCACCATCCCTATCTGTTCTTTCCTCTCTCCTCATCCAAACACCATTAACTTTCTTAAATCCCATTCTGTGAATAGTAGAAATGCTGTAATAATCAGTGTGTCTCAGTTTTCTTAAAGGTTCGTTTTCCATTATGAGTACACCCTGGCTTCTAAAAACTAATGTCAGAATCATTCCGTAGGGTAGAGTTGATCTTTTCTTAGTGGCTGCCTCTGCCATGTATCCTATCATCATGCCAGCTAAATTGACTGGCCTTCCAGTTATAATGCAGTCCATCATCAGAACGTCTCGCTCCGAGACATACTCAAATCTCCCTATCTTTGGAAATAAGATTCTACCACATATATTGTGTAATAATCTAAGTTCTAGGTTTAACTGATTTGCAAAGATCTCTTCGAACTCAGTCACATCTCTTCCTAGCATCCTTGATAGTGCACCACTTCTGTCATTAAGTTGACATTCCAATAAACCAACAGTGGGCATTTCTAAAAGGGTTCCAAGAATTTCAGTTGTTACCATAACCCTAGTTCCTCTCACTGTGCTAATCAATCCTCCTTCTCCTCTGCTTAATCCATTATAAAATTCTCTTACCAATGCTGGATATGTGGGCAAGTCTAGTGAGCACACTTTCTCCCATCCCATATCCCTTAAATTTCGTCCAATAGAGAAACCCTCTGATTCAAATAAATCTAAATTAACTTTCCTCCCAGTGGTAATGGTCTTACCAGCTAATTGATCAACCTTAGGAGATGAGGGTGTAGGTGGAGAATCCTCTTGAGTGGCCGAAGAGGAAGAAGGCGATGGTTGCCTTCGAATCGTGCGTCTTCTCGTTGGAACGGATGCTCCAGCGATGAATCCGCGCCTCTTTGGTGCCATTGAGAAGATTGGAAGCTTAATCAAGGGTTTTGAGTGGATTTGGGGAAATTGGAAAAATTTTGGAGCTCTTAGGAATGATTTAGGAGACGATTGGAATGAATGGGGGTCGACTCCGCCTTTTATTTTTGACCTAACTCAACTTAGAGTCGACTCCCGAAAACTGGGTGTCGGCTCCGAGCCAGAAAGTCTGTCAGCGCTCGTATTAGAGTCGGCTCCACAAAAGCCAGAGTCGGCTCTAATCACTTAGACAGAAAATCAAAACTCAGGTGTCGACTCCGCAAACTGTCAGAGTCGACTCTAACAGTTTCAGAGATAAAAAATTGAGTTTCAACGATTTGAAACTACTCAAATTAATCATCAAATTATAGATTTAAGTTCTTTAGCAATTGGGGAAACAGTGAATCAAGATCTAGATAGATTTCTTATTGAAATATCAAGATTTTTCAAGAAAATGAAATCTAGATAGATGTCCTTAAGAGTTTCAGAAAACTATTCCAAAGGATCACAAACTCCTAATTCTCCTCTAAGATAACAAAATCTTTCTTCACTTAGGGGTTTTGTTAATATATCTGCAAGTTGTTCTTCAGTATTCACATAATCAAGACAAATTTCATTATTGGCTACATGTTCTCTTATAAAGTGATATCGTATTTCAATGTGCTTTGTTCTTGAATGTTGAATTGGATTTTTAGTAAGATTTATTGCACTTGTATTATCACATCTTATGGGTGTCTTATCAAGTGTGATACCATAGTCTTCAAGTTGTCTCTTAATCCATAGGATTTGAGCACAGCAACTTCCAGCTGCAACATATTCTGCTTCCGCAGTAGATAATGCAACCGAATTTTGCTTTTTGCTAAACCATGAGATTAAGTTACTTCCTAAAAATTGGCATGCACCACTTGTGCTTTTTCTATCTAACTTGCATCCGGCATAATCAGAATCTGAGTATGCAATTAGATTTAATGTGGAATCTCTAGAATACCATAAACCTACATTTTTTGTTCCACTTAAGTATCTTAGAATTCTTTTAACAGCTATTAAGTGTGATTCTTTAGGTTCTGATTGAAATCTAGCACATAGACATACAGAAAACATAATATCTGGTCTACTTGCTGTTAAATAAAGAAGATCCGATTATACCTCGATAATACTTCTGATCAACCTTTTTACCTTCTTCATCTTTGTCCAGCTTGCATGAAGGACTCATTGGTGTTCCGAGGGGTTTAATTGATTCCATACCAAATTTCTTTAATATCTCTCTTGTGTACTTTGTTTGGTTGATAAAAATACCCTCTTTGCTTTGTTTGATCTGGAGTCCAAGGAAGAAGTTGAGTTCTCCCATCATGCTCATCTCGAATTCTCCCTGCATTAACTTAGCAAATTCTTGACATAGAGAATCGTTAGTAGCACCAAAAACAATGTCATCAACATATATTTGTACTACAAGTAAATCTTTACTTTTTCTTTTCAAAAATAGTGTTTTATCAACATTTCCTCTTGTGAATTCATTTTCAATTAAGAATCTACTTAACCTATCATACCAAGCTCTAGGTGCTTGTTTCAAACCATATAATGCTTTGTGTAATTTAAAAACGTGATTTGTAAATTCGTGATCTATAAAACCAGGTGGTTGTTCTACATATACTTCTTCATTTATAAATCCATTTAAAAATGCGCTTTTAACATCCATTTGAAATAAATTAATGTTCATGTGACATGCAAATGCTAGCAATAGCCTAATAGCTTCTAATCTAGCTACAGGTGCAAAAGTTTCATCAAAAATCAATGCCTTCTTCTTGATTATATCCTTTGCAACTAATCTAGCTTTATTTCTAATTACAATGCCATTTTCATCAAGTTTTATTTCTAAAAACCCATTTTGATCCTATTACTGAATGGTTTTTAGGTCTTTCAACTAAGGTCCAAACATTATTTCTTGTAAATTGATTTAGTTCTTCTTGCATAGCTAACATCCAATTATTATCTTTTTCAGCTTCTTCAATAGTTTTAGGTTCAATTTGTGAAACAAATGCAAGATGATTACTAATATTTCTCATGTATGATCTAGTCCTTATTCCTTGAGATGATCGCCTATAATCAATTCCTTAGGATGACTATGAGCATATCTCCAGTCTCTTGGAAGATCTACATCATTATGATCAATATTGACATCATCGTCCTTATGTGAATCATCATCTTTAGCATCTTGTTCATGATCAGAAGATACTTCAATATTAAGTTTTTCAAGATCTTTTTCAATTATGTTTGTATCTTCCTCATCATCAATCTTTTCAGATCCAGTTGCTAAAGATTCATCAAACACTACATGTATGGATTCTTCAACAATTAAGGTTTTCTTGTTAAAGATTCTATAAGCTTTACTAGTTGTTGAATAACCTAGAAAAATTCCTTCATCAGATTTAGCATCAAATTTTCCTAAGTTGTTTTTACCATTATTATGAATGAAACATTTACATCCAAATGCATGAAAGTATTTATATTTGGTTTTCTTTCATTCCATAATTCATAAGGTGTTTTCTTTAATATTGGTCTTATTAAAGCTCTATTTAATATGTAACATGCTGTGTTAATTGCTTCCGCCCAAAAATACTTTGGTAAGTTGCTTTCACATAGCATGGTACGGGCCATATCTTCTAGAGTTCTATTTTTTTCGTTCAACTACACCTTTTTGTGGAGTCCTAGGGGCTGAAAAATTATGATTAATTCCATTTTCAGTGCAGAAATTTTCAAATAGGTGATTTTCAAATTCTGTTCCATGATCACTTCTTAGAGATACTATAGTAGTGTTTTTCTCATTTGTGACTTTCTTAAAGAATTTCAGGAACATCGAGAAAGTCTCATCTTTGTGAGCTAAAAACATTACCCAAGTATATCTAGAATAATCATCTACAATCACTAGACCATATTTCTTTCCTCCTAGACTTGTGGTTCTAGTTGGTCCAAATAGGTCCATGTGAAGTAGCTCTAGTCCCCTAGAAGTTGAAACAATGTTTTTAGATTTAAAAGAACTTCTAGTTTGTTTTCCAAATTGACATGCATCACATATTTTATTCTTTTCAAAATCTAGTTTAGGTAAGCCTTTAACTAAATCCATTTTAATTAGTTTTGAAATAAGATGTGTGCTTGCATGACCTAATCTACGATGCCACAACCAACTAATTTCATTTATGTTAGCATTGTCAGCAATTAAGCAATGATCACTCAAAGATAATTTTTAAGTCAACTAAGTAAACATTGCCATGTCTATAACCAGTAAAACAATGCTATCATCAATAGAATTAGTTACAGTGCATATAGAAGATTTAAATGAAACATTAAAATTTTTATCACATAATTGACTTATGCTAATTAGATTATGCTTCAAACCATTAACATAAAGTACATTATCAATCACTATAGATGGAGTTATGCGAACTTTACCAAGGCCCATAATTTGACCTTTACCGTTGTCGCCAAACGTCACAACTCCACCTTTCTTTTCTTCCAGGGTGATGAATTCATCTTTGTCACCCTCATATGTCTTGAGCAGCCACTATCAAGGTACCACTTTTCCTTTGATCTTTTGGCTACAAGACATTCCTGCAATATCATCAAACTTTATGCTTAGGTACCCAAGCTTTCTTGGGTCCTTCATGGTTAGCTGCAATAAAAGTTGTTCCTTTCGGAACCCATATTTTCTTAGTTTAACATTTAACTTGTTGTTATTCTTTAATGTTTGCATTCAAATGATTTATGACCTTTTCATTACATTTAAAACAAGTTATATTACTTTGGTTGGCTTTTACAAAATATTCTTTAGGGATTTCTGTTTCCTTAAAGTGTTATATCCTAAACCAGCTTTGTCAAAAACAGCTTTTTGACTATCTAGGATCATGTTAAGTTTAGTTGACTTAAGTGAATTTCTCAACTATGTCTTTATATTTTTTAACATCTTTCTTAAGAGAGTCAATTTCTTTAGCTTGCTGTTCTTTATCTAAAGCTAAAGTTTTTAGTTGATCTTTTAAATCTTTGTTGAGTTTTTAGTTTCAGATTTAATGAATCTTTTCTTGATTAATATCTCTTTCTTTCCTAAGTTCTTCTTTTTCATTAGTTAAGGTTCTTAACTTCTAAAGCTAATTCATTTTTACTTTTAGTTAACTAATATTATCATTTTTCAAAAACTTATACTTTTTCTTTAAGGATTTAAAATCAATCATAAGTTCATTGAAGCCTCAAACATTTCATCAAATGTAAAATCATCATTTGAGTTTTCAGACTTACCTCTGTCGTTGTCGTCGTCGTTGGCCATGAACAATGTTGGCAACTTCCTTTTTGCTCATCTTCTTCCGACGAGGAAGATTCCTTCAACCATGTGCCATATAAGCTTTCTTCTTTTTTTGTAGGCCTTTTTCATAAAGGACAGTCATACTGAAGTGCCCCGGCTTTTGCACTCATAACACACTAAGGGCTCTTTTCTTTTTCTTTCTCCTTGTCCTTTTCTTATCCTTTTCTCCTTCAATCTTGCTCCAAATTTCTTTTTATGAAGGCCTTTTTCTCATAAATCTTAATTTTTTGGCCAAGAGAGCAGTTTCCTCATCATCTCATCATTACTTCACGCTGCTCTCTTCCATCTGCAGCTTGAGAGCAAAAGTTTTCCTTCTTTTTGTTTTCCTCAACGTGCTGCTTCATTGTTAACTCGTGGGTCATTAAGGATCCTAGAAGCTCCTCTAGAGGTAGTATTGAGGTCCTTTGCTTCTTGGATGGCAGTGACTTTTGCTTCCCATGATCTTGGTAGAGACCTAAGAATTTTCGCACAAGATCAGCAGTAGTATATCTACCAAGACTTTTCAAACCATTCACAATATCAGTGAATCTAGTGACATGCATGGATGGTTTCAGTTTGTTCCATTGTAAACTTCATATTTGTGAACCAAAATGTATTTTTGATTCTTTACTTGGTTTGTTCCTTCATGAGTAATTTCCAACCTATCCCAAATTCTTTGCGGAATTACAAGTTGAGATTCGGTTGAATTCATTAGAGTCTAAGGAACAATAAAGATATTAATGCCTTAGCATTTAGTTGTGCCATTCTTCCTATCATTATCATTCCAATCCCTTTCGGGTTAGGAACAATAGTGCCATCAATAAGTGTGTGGGTGTACTAGGTCCATTAATTATACACCCCCAATCATCCGAAGCTTGAATGAATATCCTCATTCTAGCTTTCCAATATGAATAGTTGAGCCATTAAAAAGGAGGTCTATTCGTAGAATGACCTTCAGCAAAAGAACCAATTGTTGCCATTTGGATCTTTAGCTCTTGATCGTGTGATCAAAATCTAATGAGCACTAGCTCTGATACCAATTGTTGGCCCAGATAGAACCCAAGAGGGGGGGGGGTGAATTGGGTTCTTAAAAAATTTAGCCCCTTTTTAAATAGTTAGTTTGCTTGAGATTAATGAGGGTGAATGCAAGATAACTATAAAGTGCAGTGA